>OY726521.1:1453792-1658619 GCA_963383655.1 Bathymodiolus septemdierum
ATTACCTCTATTTTATCTAATTTCTACATCATCCATCATTACAGAAGAGAGTGTCATGTATAGGTAATTACCTCTATTTTATCTAATTTCTACATCATCCATCATTACAGAAGAGAGTGTCATGTATAGGTAATTACCTCTATTTTATCTAATTTCTACATCATCCATCATTACAGAAGAGAGTGTCATGTATAGGTAATTACCTCTATTTTATCTAATTTCTACATCATCCATCATTACAGAAGAGAGTGTCATGTATAGGTAATTACCTCTATTTTATCTAATTTCTACATCATCCATCATTACAGAAGAGAGTGTCATGTATAGGTAATTACCTCTATTTTATCTAATTTCTACATCATCCATCATTACAGAAGAGAGTGTCATGTATAGGTAATTACCTCTATTTTATCTAATTTCTACATCATCCATCATTACAGAAGAGAGTGTCATGTATAGGTAATTACCTCTATTTTATCTAATTTCTACATCATCCATCATTACAGAAGAGAGTGTCATGTATAGGTAATTACCTCTATTTTATCTAATTTCTACATCATCCATCATTACAGAAGAGAGTGTCATGTATAGGTAATTACCTCTATTTTATCTAATTTCTACATCATCCATCATTACAGAAGAGAGTGTCATGTATAGGTAATTACCTCTATTTTATCTAATTTCTACATCATCCATCATTACAGAAGAGAGTGTCATGTATAGGTAATTACCTCTATTTTATCTAATTTCTACATCATCCATCATTACAGAAGAGAGTGTCATGTATAGGTAATTACCTCTATTTTATCTAATTTCTACATCATCCATCATTACAGAAGAGAGTGTCATGTATAGGTAATTACCTCTATTTTATCTAATTTCTACATCATCCATCATTACAGAAGAGAGTGTCATGTATAGGTAATTACCTCTATTTTATCTAATTTCTACATCATCCATCATTACAGAAGAGAGTGTCATGTATAGGTAATTACCTCTATTTTATCTAATTTCTACATCATCCATCATTACAGAAGAGAGTGTCATGTATAGGTAATTACCTCTATTTTATCTAATTTCTACATCATCCATCATTACAGAAGAGAGTGTCATGTATAGGTAATTACCTCTATTTTATCTAATTTCTACATCATCCATCATTACAGAAGAGAGTGTCATGTATAGGTAATTACCTCTATTTTATCTAATTTCTACATCATCCATCATTACAGAAGAGAGTGTCATGTATAGGTAATTACCTCTATTTTATCTAATTTCTACATCATCCATCATTACAGAAGAGAGTGTCATGTATAGGTAATTACCTCTATTTTATCTAATTTCTACATCATCCATCATTACAGAAGAGAGTGTCATGTATAGGTAATTACCTCTATTTTATCTAATTTCTACATCATCCATCATTACAGAAGAGAGTGTCATGTATAGGTAATTACCTCTATTTTATCTAATTTCTACATCATCCATCATTACAGAAGAGAGTGTCATGTATAGGTAATTACCTCTATTTTATCTAATTTCTACATCATCCATCATTACAGAAGAGAGTGTCATGTATAGGTAATTACCTCTATTTTATCTAATTTCTACATCATCCATCATTACAGAAGAGAGTGTCATGTATAGGTAATTACCTCTATTTTATCTAATTTCTACATCATCCATCATTACAGAAGAGAGTGTCATGTATAGGTAATTACCTCTATTTTATCTAATTTCTACATCATCCATCATTACAGAAGAGAGTGTCACGTATAGGTAATTACCTCTATTTTATCTAATTTCTACATCATCCATCATTACAGAAGAGAGTGTCACGTATAGGTAATTACCTCTATTTTATCTAATTTCTACATCATCCATCATTACAGAAGAGAGTGTCACGTATAGGTAATTACCTCTATTTTATCTAATTTCTACATCATCCATCATTACAGAAGAGAGTGTCACGTATAGGTAATTACCTCTATTTTATCTAATTTCTACATCATCCATCATTACAGAAGAGAGTGTCACGTATAGGTAATTACCTCTATTTTATCTAATTTCTACATCATCCATCATTACAGAAGAGAGTGTCACGTATAGGTAATTACCTCTATTTTATCTAATTTCTACATCATCCATCATTACAGAAGAGAGTGTCACGTATAGGTAATTACCTCTATTTTATCTAATTTCTACATCATCCATCATTACAGAAGAGAGTGTCACGTATAGGTAATTACCTCTATTTTATCTAATTTCTACATCATCCATCATTACAGAAGAGAGTGTCATGTATAGGTAATTACCTCTATTTTATCTAATTTCTACATCATCCATCATTACAGAAGAGAGTGTCATGTATAGGTAATTACCTCTATTTTATCTAATTTCTACATCATCCATCATTACAGAAGAGAGTGTCATGTATAGGTAATTACCTCTATTTTATCTAATTTCTACATCATCCATCATTACAGAAGAGAGTGTCATGTATAGGTAATTACCTCTATTTTATCTAATTTCTACATCATCCATCATTACAGAAGAGAGTGTCATGTATAGGTAATTACCTCTATTTTATCTAATTTCTACATCATCCATCATTACAGAAGAGAGTGTCATGTATAGGTAATTACCTCTATTTTATCTAATTTCTACATCATCCATCATTACAGAAGAGAGTGTCATGTATAGGTAATTACCTCTATTTTATCTAATTTCTACATCATCCATCATTACAGAAGAGAGTGTCATGTATAGGTAATTACCTCTATTTTATCTAATTTCTACATCATCCATCATTACAGAAGAGAGTGTCATGTATAGGTAATTACCTCTATTTTATCTAATTTCTACATCATCCATCATTACAGAAGAGAGTGTCATGTATAGGTAATTACCTCTATTTTATCTAATTTCTACATCATCCATCATTACAGAAGAGAGTGTCATGTATAGGTAATTACCTCTATTTTATCTAATTTCTACATCATCCATCATTACAGAAGAGAGTGTCATGTATAGGTAATTACCTCTATTTTATCTAATTTCTACATCATCCATCATTACAGAAGAGAGTGTCATGTATAGGTAATTACCTCTATTTTATCTAATTTCTACATCATCCATCATTACAGAAGAGAGTGTCATGTATAGGTAATTACCTCTATTTTATCTAATTTCTACATCATCCATCATTACAGAAGAGAGTGTCATGTATAGGTAATTACCTCTATTTTATCTAATTTCTACATCATCCATCATTACAGAAGAGAGTGTCACGTATAGGTAATTACCTCTATTTTATCTAATTTCTACATCATCCATCATTACAGAAGAGAGTGTCACGTATAGGTAATTACCTCTATTTTATCTAATTTCTACATCATCCATCATTACAGAAGAGAGTGTCACGTATAGGTAATTACCTCTATTTTATCTAATTTCTACATCATCCATCATTACAGAAGAGAGTGTCACGTATAGGTAATTACCTCTATTTTATCTAATTTCTACATCATCCATCATTACAGAAGAGAGTGTCACGTATAGGTAATTACCTCTATTTTATCTAATTTCTACATCATCCATCATTACAGAAGAGAGTGTCACGTATAGGTAATTACCTCTATTTTATCTAATTTCTACATCATCCATCATTACAGAAGAGAGTGTCACGTATAGGTAATTACCTCTATTTTATCTAATTTCTACATCATCCATCATTACAGAAGAGAGTGTCATGTATAGGTAATTACCTCTATTTTATCTAATTTCTACATCATCCATCATTACAGAAGAGAGTGTCATGTATAGGTAATTACCTCTATTTTATCTAATTTCTACATCATCCATCATTACAGAAGAGAGTGTCATGTATAGGTAATTACCTCTATTTTATCTAATTTCTACATCATCCATCATTACAGAAGAGAGTGTCATGTATAGGTAATTACCTCTATTTTATCTAATTTCTACATCATCCATCATTACAGAAGAGAGTGTCATGTATAGGTAATTACCTCTATTTTATCTAATTTCTACATCATCCATCATTACAGAAGAGAGTGTCATGTATAGGTAATTACCTCTATTTTATCTAATTTCTACATCATCCATCATTACAGAAGAGAGTGTCATGTATAGGTAATTACCTCTATTTTATCTAATTTCTACATCATCCATCATTACAGAAGAGAGTGTCATGTATAGGTAATTACCTCTATTTTATCTAATTTCTACATCATCCATCATTACAGAAGAGAGTGTCATGTATAGGTAATTACCTCTATTTTATCTAATTTCTACATCATCCATCATTACAGAAGAGAGTGTCATGTATAGGTAATTACCTCTATTTTATCTAATTTCTACATCATCCATCATTACAGAAGAGAGTGTCATGTATAGGTAATTACCTCTATTTTATCTAATTTCTACATCATCCATCATTACAGAAGAGAGTGTCATGTATAGGTAATTACCTCTATTTTATCTAATTTCTACATCATCCATCATTACAGAAGAGAGTGTCATGTATAGGTAATTACCTCTATTTTATCTAATTTCTACATCATCCATCATTACAGAAGAGAGTGTCATGTATAGGTAATTACCTCTATTTTATCTAATTTCTACATCATCCATCATTACAGAAGAGAGTGTCATGTATAGGTAATTACCTCTATTTTATCTAATTTCTACATCATCCATCATTACAGAAGAGAGTGTCATGTATAGGTAATTACCTCTATTTTATCTAATTTCTACATCATCCATCATTACAGAAGAGAGTGTCATGTATAGGTAATTACCTCTATTTTATCTAATTTCTACATCATCCATCATTACAGAAGAGAGTGTCATGTATAGGTAATTACCTCTATTTTATCTAATTTCTACATCATCCATCATTACAGAAGAGAGTGTCATGTATAGGTAATTACCTCTATTTTATCTAATTTCTACATCATCCATCATTACAGAAGAGAGTGTCATGTATAGGTAATTACCTCTATTTTATCTAATTTCTACATCATCCATCATTACAGAAGAGAGTGTCATGTATAGGTAATTACCTCTATTTTATCTAATTTCTACATCATCCATCATTACAGAAGAGAGTGTCATGTATAGGTAATTACGTCTATTTTATCTAATTTCTACATCATCCATCATTACAGAAGAGAGTGTCATGTATAGGTAATTACCTCTATTTTATCTAATTTCTACATCATCCATCATTACAGAAGAGAGTGTCATGTATAGGTAATTACCTCTATTTTATCTAATTTCTACATCATCCATCATTACAGAAGAGAGTGTCATGTATAGGTAATTACCTCTATTTTATCTAATTTCTACATCATCCATCATTACAGAAGAGAGTGTCATGTATAGGTAATTACCTCTATTTTATCTAATTTCTACATCATCCATCATTACAGAAGAGAGTGTCATGTATAGGTAATTACCTCTATTTTATCTAATTTCTACATCATCCATCATTACAGAAGAGAGTGTCATGTATAGGTAATTACCTCTATTTTATCTAATTTCTACATCATCCATCATTACAGAAGAGAGTGTCGTGTATAGGTAATTACCTCTATTTTATCTAATTTCTACATCATCCATCATTACAGAAGAGAGTGTCGTGTATAGGTAATTACCTCTATTTTATCTAATTTCTACATCATCCATCATTACAGAAGAGAGTGTCGTGTATAGGTAATTACCTCTATTTTATCTAATTTCTACATCATCCATCATTACAGAAGAGAGTGTCGTGTATAGGTAATTACCTCTATTTTATCTAATTTCTACATCATCCATCATTACAGAAGAGAGTGTCATGTATAGGTAATTACCTCTATTTTATCTAATTTCTACATCATCCATCATTACAGAAGAGAGTGTCGTGTATAGGTAATTACCTCTATTTTATCTAATTTCTACATCATCCATCATTACAGAAGAGAGTGTCGTGTATAGGTAATTACCTCTATTTTATCTAATTTCTACATCATCCATCATTACAGAAGAGAGTGTCATGTATAGGTAATTACCTCTATTTTATCTAATTTCTACATCATCCATCATTACAGAAGAGAGTGTCATGTATAGGTAATTACCTCTATTTTATCTAATTTCTACATCATCCATCATTACAGAAGAGAGTGTCATGTATAGGTAATTACCTCTATTTTATCTAATTTCTACATCATCCATCATTACAGAAGAGAGTGTCATGTATAGGTAATTACCTCTATTTTATCTAATTTCTACATCATCCATCATTACAGAAGAGAGTGTCATGTATAGGTAATTACCTCTATTTTATCTAATTTCTACATCATCCATCATTACAGAAGAGAGTGTCATGTATAGGTAATTACCTCTATTTTATCTAATTTCTACATCATCCATCATTACAGAAGAGAGTGTCATGTATAGGTAATTACCTCTATTTTATCTAATTTCTACATCATCCATCATTACAGAAGAGAGTGTCATGTATAGGTAATTACCTCTATTTTATCTAATTTCTACATCATCCATCATTACAGAAGAGAGTGTCATGTATAGGTAATTACCTCTATTTTATCTAATTTCTACATCATCCATCATTACAGAAGAGAGTGTCATGTATAGGTAATTACTTCTATTTTATCTAATTTGTACATATTTACTTTATAATAATATATTTGTTAATATATGAAGAAGAACAAATTTGGTCTTAGTAAAAAAAAAATATGATTAATTGATTGATTGTTGTTTAATGCCAACTTTAGCAATATTTCAGCTATATCGTGGCGTGAAAAAATATAAATATATGTTTCTTAAATCATATTATGTTTTCAATTAATTTGCAGGGTGTTTATACCTGTCGGTTGGCTTTATTTCATTGGGTAGTAAAGTTTTAATCTTATAAGTGTGATTGTTACAAAAGTGTAGCATTAATGATATATTTATGTTATTACAGCAAGGAAGCATGGCATAGATGTAAATACAGACGTTTTAAACTTAGTATCTCATGCTACACAGGAACGATTAAGAGACTTGGTAGAAAAATTAGCAACTATATCTGAACATAGGATAGAAATTTATAAAGTAAGTACATTTGTTAGCAACTATATCTGAAAATAGGATAGAAATTTATAAAATAATTCCACCTTATATAAGAATGCTGTCTTTTGATTGGTTGATAAAAGGAGTATATTTTTTTTTTAACAATTCCTAGTTTTTTCAGCTTTTTCCCCATCGCAGGGGTATTTGTCCTTGGGAATTCTGTATAGCGTGGTAAATACCCAACTCGATGGAAAATCCATTCTTTAAATAGTTTATGATGCCACCGATGTTATTCTGAATTATTCGGGTTTCTTCTTTCAACCAACGATAAAGTAAAGAAAAATGGCAGACGATGGCGCCAGTCGTTATTTTGATTTTTACAGAGCTAATTTGAACGGTGAAAAGAAAGCACTTGAAAGGTTCCTTGGTTCCAATCTACAATGCTGCTTACATGCCACTGATTTACTGGCTGTTAGATATTCAGATGAATTAAACAAATGTGTCCTGTTAGTGAAGGTTATTTGCGAAAATTACCGGTGGAGAGGACACGCATATTTCCCTCGCCACTAAGGCTGCTCGGGAAATTTGCCTCTCTCAACAGGTATTTTTTGCAAATAACCCTCACTAACAAGATATATTTGTTTATCCTGCAATCAGTACATTTGCTGTACAAATATGCTATATGAATAAATTTTTGCTTTATTCGTACTAGACGAATAAACTTTCCTGGTACCCTGTAGCTATGTACAGCGGAGGGCGCAGACTAAGTATGAAACTGGTACTAATGTAACGTGGACCACGAAGAAGACACCCTTGACAACATTTATGAAAGGCGAGGAATGACGCTTGTTTCTGTCCTTTTTGTTTAAATCTGACAAGTTTTCTGACTTTTTTGACATTGCAGGATAAACACAATATACGTACATTGTTGTTAAATATAAAATTCATTTGTACTCGCTGCGAAACAGACCTGAAAAGCTCGCCAAAGGCTTGTTATTCTGCCTGTTTCTAAAGCTCGTACAAATAAATTTTATATTTACCGACAATGTACGTATATTGTATATATGGGTGATTTTCAAAAAAATGAAGACTTTGTGTGACATTGAGGGTGAAATTTCAAATTGGACAAATTGACATAATTTTGGTCGTAAAATAATGTCAATATGATATATTTTTCAGATTCAGTTGCTCAGTGCAATATATGCAGACACAATTTTTTTTTTCAACTTTTATTAGCAACAAAGTGTTAAAATGATAACAAATACAGACTTACTTCCTCAGAAGTATCATTTTCTTTTGGGTATGGTAAAAGACCTAAATGTATTTCCATTTGATAATGATATGAAATAGGCACCTTTTGGTACCAAACTTTGTATATATCATGAGAAAACAGTTTCAGTGTATCAAAGAAACACTATTTTTACTGTATATTTTAAAAAATCTGGTAATTAAAGTTTTCATACAAGCATAAAAAATATGATCTAATGAGGTTTAATAGTTGTAAATCAATTATCTATATATGCCTAATAAATATAACAAAAGTTAAGTTAAGTTGATAATTGGTGGTAAAAACTAGAGGTAACCAAATGAAAATAATGTCCATTTTTTGATGTTTTGTCACACTCCTGACACATTTTTCTAAAAGATAAATACACCAAATATCAAGCTAAATGCAATCATTGTTGGTCACAATAACTTTTTTAAGTAGTAGTACATAATCAATTTTGACTGAAAAAGGTTTCCCTTGAATATATTTCATTTTTGCATTGCTATGATGTTATTTCAATCATATTTTATCATATTCTAAGTAATACTATCATAATTATAAAAAATGGCAACTCTATTTTCAACCATTTATACATCTTTTCAAGAGTATAGTGCTTATTGAGAATTAAATAATCCCCCGAGACAATTACAAGCAGTTTTATTGAGGCTATATGCTTACAAAATAATCTATTTCTTAAATAAAATTGTCACACTCCTTACTCCCTCTCGAAAATAAACCTGTCAAGCTGAAAATAATGTAACCAACTTATTCTTTCCAAACTAAAAGTTATATTTCTTCAAAAGCTTATATTTCTTACAGTTAACAGTAAATATTAAAAGAAGATTCAAAATTTTGTTTTTTGTTTTTTCTAATGATTAGTGTGCTAATTATTTGCCCTTTAGGAATTTATCTTATCAAAAATGGTTAAAATGGATTTGAAATTTATTAAAACTAGTAATAGATCATCTTTTCTTAGTATAAAATTACTTTTTAGTGGTTTTCAAATTAGTTTCCCCATGTTTCTCAATAATTTACTCTGCAAAAAAACTTCCTACTGCAATTGCAATGACATTTAAAGTTTTTATGTCAGGAGTGTGACATATTACTGTTGGATGAAAAATTATTGATAAATTTTCAAAAATGCTATATCAAAAGAATGAAAATGTTTTATGAAAGGCAAGATATATTAAAGTAAGTAGTCTGTTTATCTAAAGCAACATACATCAATTTTTCGTTTAGAAAAAATCCATATTTTGACATGTTTTTAAAAAATATAACCCTTTATCATCATTTATTATGAGAAAGATGTCATGCAATATACAAAAATACTACAATTATTACTTATTGTTTATATGTAATTAAATTGAAAACATTGTAGAAGCATGGTTTATTTTATTTTTTATTTAAAAGATATATGCCTATTAAAAGTGTCACACTCCTGACATTAGTTATTTTGATTTCCTAGCTATGCTATGTCATATATCAGAGGTATTTCCAAATTTTTTTTTTGATTGGGTCTGGAACTTTTGGAAAATAAAGAAAATTGTGAACTATTAAAGCATACAACATAGTACTATACAACTAAGATCAAATGTCACACTCCTGACATTTTTTTGTGTCTCTCCTTATGCAAGCCCAATTTTACAACTATCATATTCATCCAGTCTAATACTACTAAATTATTATAACTAATGTTTTTTGACAACATATTTTGACTTTTCTGAACTAATTAGTCTCAACAATGAAAAACTATTAAGGTTTAATTTGACATTTGTACAATTTTCCAAGTTAAATTTATTCACGTACACTAATTTAAAAAATAGAATAATTTTTTGTTGCAAAATCATAAGGTCACAAAACATCTAGATATTTGAAGTAAAATGGTACGAAATTATAGAATACCATCTTTCTTTAATATATTTTTTATTTAAATTTTGTTATCATCAAGGTAAGTTAAGGCAATTTAAAGTTTGTCATGCTAAAACGTCACACTCCTGACAAATTTGACCAGTTTTTAGAGGATAACTTTTTAACCGGAAGAGCAATCTCCATGACACTTTGCATGAAGATAACTGTTACCATTGTGCTTGTTTTAAGATATTTACCTTTCTTTCATATCATTTAATATTCAAATTATTATCTGAAAATGAAATGTCTTCATTTTTTTGAAAATCACTCATATATAAGTACATCTATATCTGAACATAGGATAGAAATTTATAAAGTAACTTAGTAAGTACATCTATATCTGAACATAGGATAGAAATTTATAAAGTAACTTAGTAAGTACATCTATATCTGAACATAGGATAGAAATTTATAAAGTAAGTACGTTTGTATGTCATCTTTATGAAGAGAAAGTTTAAATAGTAATGATTAACAATTTTACCAACATCAACAAAACAAACAATTACCTCTCACCTCAACCAATTGTACATAATAAAAGATCACAACATATTACTCTTGAAATCCAGGTCCTGGCTTGGGACAGGTACAAAAATGTGGTGGGGTTAAACCTGTTAATTGGATCCCTCCCTCTCATGATAATTGGATCCCTCCCTCTCATGATAATTGGATCCCTCCCTCTCTTGATAATTGGATTTTCTCCAAAGACAAGACATATATAAACTATAAATATATCTGATACTTCTAAAAGATTTATTATCAATAAGTCATGAACATCTGTGTTAGCACTAAAGGTCGCCACACTCACCATGGGCAATTAAATTTCAAATGTGGCTAATAAAATTTCAGTTGCGATCGCCACTTTGGCGAATGAAATATTTTTGGTACTTGAAAAAATCTTTGTTTAATTTCAAACCAGTAATGTGTATTCGAAAAAACGTTCAGCTGACAAGATGTAAATAAAAATAATATTCAAAACCGAACATAAAGACGGGTCTTTTTAGTCATTTCCGGAAAATTATTTACGATAAAAACATTTCAGTTCCGGATACAAAAATTTGTTTCTGATAGCGATTTTCTTTTTACTTTTAATGTTTAGCACATGGCCGACAAGGACGAATCTGACCTTGTTATGGTCTCGAATGAATCCGAGGCAGCTTCTAATCCTAGAAAACGGCAAGGGACACTTTTGTCATTTTTTACAAATCCCATAGTTAAGAAAAGTAAAGCTTATACCAAAGTTAAAAAACCTTATGACAGAAATTCCACCCGCAAATGTGACTAGGGAAAAAAAAAATTTGTTGATATTTGTTGGTTCTAAGTTGAATAAAGTGTTACATAATTTCAAATGAGTGTTTGTTCATTTATGTCGATTTCAGATGTGTGGCTAATCACATGCAAATGTGGCTAGGAAAAAAAATGGTGATTAGCCACTTTGGCTATTGACATTTTTTGTCTACTGCTAACACAGAACGTAGAAAGATATTACGGGAGTTCAAAATAAATGGGTCTTCAATTTGTTGGAATCAAATGTTGAACTTAAAATGGTAATATACTATGGAATGAAGCATAACTGTTTTGATTTAATTGGTAGTTGGACCTACTAGTTGTACTCCCAACAGATTGTCAATATTTTAACAAAGTAAGCCGGCCTCAAACAGTCAACTATGGTTACTAAGTCACAGCCTTTGCGAAAAAGAATTTTCAAGGATTTTACAAGTTCAGATGTGTCCGATTTTAACTTTTTAGCTCACCTTGCCAAAGGCAATGTGAGCTTTTGCCATCATTTGGCATCCGTCGTCCGTTAACTTTTCACATTTTAATCTTCTCCTCTGAAACCCCAGCCAAATGAACTGAAACTTGGTAGAAAGCAGCTATAGAAGGTCCTCTCTAAAGATTGCACATTTTGTCCCGATCCATTAACAAACATGGCCGCCACAGGCAATTATTGTTTCGGATTGGCAGATTTGTTTAAATCTTCTCCTCTGAAACCGCTTGGCCAAATGAACCGAAACTTGGTAGGAAGCATCTATGAAAGGACCTCTATAAAGATTGCTCATTTTGTCACAATTGGCTAACAAACATGGCCACCATAGGCAATTCTTGTTTCTGATTGGTTGATTTCTAAAAAATCTTCTCCTCTGTTAAAAGAAAGATAACTCTTGCCATTATCTCCCTTAGAAATTAACTAATGCTGATATAGTGTAACATGTTTATTCTATACATTACAAGTAGGTATTCACATTTTAATATTCTTTTTAGCAAACCTTGCCAAAGGCAATATGAACTTTTGCCATCACTTGGTGTTCGTCGTCTGTCATCCATTTACTTTTCACATTTTAACCTTCTCCTCTGAAAATCCTCAGCCAAATGAACTGAAGCTTGGTAGGAAGCATCTATGGAAGTCCTCTCTAAAAAATGCACATTTTGTTATGATCCATTACCAAACATGATTACCACAGGCAATTCTTGTTTCTGATTGGCCGATTTATAAAAATCTTCTCCTCTGAAACCGCTTGGCCAAATGAACCGAAACTTGGTAGAAATCATCTATGGAATGTCCTCTATGAAGATTGCTCATTTCGTCCCGATCGGTTAGCAAACATGGCTACCATCAAAACTTGGTAGGAAGCATTTATGGAAGGTCCTCTATGAAGATTGCTCATTTCGTCCCGATCGGTTAGCAAACATGGCCACCACATGCAATTATTGTTTCCGATTGGTCTATTTCTTAAAAATCTTCTCCTTTGAAACTGCTTAGCCATATGAACCGAGACTTGGTAGGAAGCATCTACATGTATGGAAGGTTCTGTGTTAAGTTTCCTCAAAGCAGAATGAAAGGTGAGCAACACAGGCTCAGTCTAGTTAGCTTTGTTAATTATAGAATAAGAATATGTTGTAGCATACTATTGTATATAGAAAAATTATCCATTTCAGATGAATGAAAAATTTGAAGCAAGTTCTGATGTGAAATCTCAGTTAAAGTTTATAGAAGAACTTGATAAAATAGAAAAAAAGAGGCACGAAGAACAAGAATGGGAAAAAATAATGAAGGCAGCTAAAGTAAGTTATACCAGGAATGATTATTTAACTAATTTCAGCTATTTTCCTCTGAAAAATAAATTCCGAATGTTGCAGGACTTGACCAGAACAAGTCAAAAATGGAGATTTTGACAGAGGGTGTAGATGGTTTCAGCTATTTACCATTGATTTTCAGTTACATTTGTGTATATTATTTTCTTGCCAGAATCATCCCTGTGTTACATACAGTAATGTATAAAGTTAATGATGTACTTACCAATAAAATTGAGGTCACATTGTTAAATGACCAATCAGAGACAATCATTCAAAGTTTTTAGGTTCTGAACAGCAAGGCTGTTTTTTGAATGAGAATGATAACAGTTAGGGTTATGATGTTTAACACCACTTACAACACTATTTCAGTTATATATTGTCAGTGAGTGTTATTGATGGAGGAAATCAGAGAAAATCACAGACCTGCCTCAAGTCACTGACAAACTTAATCAATTAATGTTGTATCAAGTACATCTCGCAATGAGCGGAATTCGAACTTTGGTGGTGATAGGCACTGATTGCATAGGTAGTTGTAAATCCAACTACCATACACTCACGACCACGACAGCCCCAAGAATGAGAAGAAAGCTGTAGAATGAAAAGGAACGATTACCTCACATGGTCATTTTAGAACCTTATAAGAAACAAAAACATTAAATCTGAAATTTTGGTTGATTTCCTGGAAGACTCTCGGACTTATTATTTTGATGCAACTGAGGAGGGATTCATTGTTTATTCATATTATTTATATATGCTTAGATAATTGAACAAATTAAAGGGGAGACATCAGTTTTAGTTCTCTAGTAAAAATGTTGATTTCAAATTTAGTGCACACACTTTTATGCCCTGGATACGATAGTATGGGGGCAGTGCCTGAAATGAGGGCCAACCTTTGGCCGGCCCGAAAATTTTTTTTTGGACCAGTAAAATATTAGATTCACTGGCCCAAATAACATAATGGTGGCCCATAAATTTTGTGACATTTTTTTATGAAAAACATCAGATATCAATATATAAACAGTTTTCAGGTTAACTGTTTTTTTATCAATAACATTAAAATTCATTCTTTCACTAATCTCACGGGAGTTGGGGCTCTTCAAGGTTATTTTGGTACAGTAACGGGCGTGCAGCTGAAATTGCGAAAACACCCCAATGCATATATTGCTATCAAATGAAACCTGAATTTACTTGTTATAACCTTTTCGACAACCTTGATGCCATTGACTAGGGTGGTCTCAAGAAACGATGCTAGTCTGTCGGATGGGGACAATAAAAGGCTGGTTTGTGTAAGGGGAGATCAATGCCATGATCACATTAAAGACAACCGGAAAAGAGTAGACTAATGCCACTACAAGGACCGCTCTTGCACTCCCCAAAGTGAAGAGTGACATCACTTGTTTCAATCCACTATGAAGAAGTGATTTTAAAGGGATATTGTCTACCACAATCGTAATTTTTTCATACTGACCTTCATAAAATGAAGATTAAACACCGAATTATTGGCGAATACGCTACAAAACGTTGTTTTTTTTCGATATAAAAAAGCTGACCATCGTTACTGGAAGCTAATTAATTATTCACTGACCTGAGCGAGGCCAAATCTATTTTTATCTATTTTTATGCCAGTAGACCGGATGCTGCAGCATGGATGTTAAAATTCGTGTTTGTTTACCTCGCAAAAAACGGCCGTTTTATGCTATTCATTGACAATAATTTGTTGTTGCCAGGTGCAAGATTACATGTATTGAATAATATGTACCGAAAATGATCATAGGCATCATCATAAATTCATAAAATATGAAAAACGATTGAGAAAAAAAGGAAAAAACATGTTCGGTTTACCTATCAAACAAAATATTTGCAAATTCAGCGCGAGTTTGGATGCGTAGCACTTCCTCGAGTTCGTTCCAACAGTCCAACTGATCCCCTACATATATCCTGCATTTGTTCCATTTGGAAGATACTTCACTTCTATTCATCTTTCTCTCTGAATCCATCAAAATCCGCTTTCTTCCACACATTGACACTTTCTCTTTTGCCCAAGAACCACATGTTGTTAATTGTTTCTAAACAGTGCGCATACTCAAGACGGGTTCACATAGAGGGCCATATGAATAGATTTGAATATTGTCATCCAGGACAATAATTCTGATAGCGATAGTTTTGGGTCTTTTTGTCAAAAAATCGTATCTTTTGCAGCATAACTCGGTGTTAATCTTCATTTTATGAAGGTCAGTACAGAAAACGACAATAATTTTGGGTATGAAAAAATTACGATTTTAGTAGACAATATCCCTTTAAAGTAAAATAACCTCTCAGTTCGGGGTAATGTCAGTTGGTTATTCATTCCAAACAAGTATCTCACTTTGTTGAAATAACAAACGGGGCTGTCATTTTTTGTTATATAAACAACTGTTAACTTTTCCTGTTATTTTTTAATTTGTAAACAAAAGTTCTGGTTCCAAAAAAGAAAACACTCCCAATTGTCATAAAAATGTAGCCTTGTACGTATAGAGATGAACTATGAAAAGTTTAAAAGAAATGACAGGCCAGATCGTTTCCGTAGTTTCACATTACTGTCAACGATTTTCTCTCCGTTGTTGGGAAAAAGTTTTTCAATGATTACCTAAGGATTAACACAAAAAAGTTTCGGTTTTCTGTAAAATGAAATTCGTACATGTAGATGTACATTTTGCAGCAGATTGAATGAATAAATTTCCGAACTGTGGAAGATACCAGATCGCAAACATTATAAGTTGACAGAATTCTCTTTATTGTTCACCGCTTTCCACTTCGTCCGTGAAATTTAACAGTTTTAATTAAATCATAAAGAAACAAAAAAACACGTTTCTTTTCTAATATTTAGTGAATACTTGTGTATTACATGAAAACATGTAGGAAACGTGTATTGATTGGCTCGATAAAAATAAATAATTGGGGAGAACAGTAAATTACATTAGCTGTGTATTCATTGGCTACAAAAATGTATTTGGACCAATCGCTGTGCTCGTAACAAACCGTTTTCGACTAGAACAGAAGAATTATCTACCGTTGAAGTTACAGTTTATGTTCGGTTTCGGTAAAACAACAATTTTTTACGGTCTTTCAGGCAATCTCCCAGACGTTTTTTGTTGGGCCAGTAACTACCTAATTTGGAGCTGCTTTTGGTCACCCGAATAAGATATTAGTCGCATTTGGCAACTGGGCGACCATCCATTTCAGGCACTGGGGGGGGGGGGGCATATAGTTTTTTGGTGCGTCCGTTCGTTTGTTTGTCCGTCCTGCTTCATTTTGTAAATGCAACTCCTCTGTGGTCAGTGATGCGATAGCTTTCATATTTGGTAGGATGATTGGTCATGATGCGTTGTTGATCATATTATCCCGCCAATCTGATTCGACAATTTTTGTAGGAGTTATGGAACTTAACTGTTTTCATGCTATTTCGATATAATTATACTTTGTGAACGCAAGTTCTCTGAACTTGTTTCTGAAAGGTTTCATTTTTGGAATGGTGATTGGTCATGATATATAGTTGATTATATTATACTGCCAATTTGATTCGACAATTTTTGTAGGAGTTATGGGACTTTAATGTGTTCATGTATTTTCAAAATCGCTATTCTTTATTGAATGCATTCCTCTGAGGTTATTGGTTCAATAACTATCATATATGATACAATGGTCACAGGCGCATGGGGCATGGATTTCGTTTCCTCCTCCCCCCTTTTCTCTACTACCCCCCCCCCCCCTTTTTTTCAAAATTTTCATATAAATCATTCCTTTTTCAAAATTTTCATAATCATTCGTTTTTTCTTCATTTGACAATATCAGTAGACGTCATACATCATGAATAATACGTGTATTCTGTGTCCACAGTTTTTCGACTGATACAGTATAAGAGAGAAGGTATGCAACTCCATTTTCATATTTCGCGCCATATCGCTCACCTCGGTTGGGAAACCCCCGTGTTTTTTACACTTTTTACCTTGTCTACATATGGCACTGTCATATCAAACTGTTTCTAAGACACTTACCTAATTGCCCATGTTCGAATTTCAGTCTGTACGTCGATCTTTTCCAAGAAATCTCACCGAGAATAGCGAGGCAGCTTCGTTTCTAGGTCAAACTACATCATATGAGACGGAAGTGCAAGAACGGGAACCCTGGGATTTTTACGAATGGATTACCTGCAATGAAAAACCCAGATGCGCACCGAATATTTTTCCCATAATGTTTTGGCAGGAAATATAAACCACTGAAAAAACATAACAGCAGACGGATTATTTCGTAAAAATGGCACGACCATCTGAATATGGAAACATTGAAATAATTTGATGGTAAATAACTGTTCAAAAAGAAATTCAAACTGAGAAATAGATGATTGAATGGTTAGAACTGAAGTCAAATTTCAATGAAAAAGAAATATTCAGCTTGCCTCTACTTCAAATTATTAAAATCATACCCAAACAAATACATATACAACTAAAATAAAAAAAAACAAAGGAAGAAGAAGCTGAGAACAGCTATTGAATGGGACTATGGCATTTTACCCCCTTCCTCAATAAAAGGGCTCCCAACTGATAAAAATGTGTAAGGGAGCCGGAGAGACCATTTAACTAAGGGGGCTATTTCTTTTTCATTTCATGTCACTGATTTTATAAAACAATAATCTGTCTTACAGGGGTAAAAAATAAATAACTTGTGTAACTCCACTTTTCAGCAGTGACAGAAATCAGTGTTGAAATCCAGAAAAAAAAAATCCTATTTTACCGTTATAAGTGGTTATTTTGGTGGGTATTTAATTTTCGCTTTCTTCGCGAGGATGTTAAATGCGCGAAAAAAGTTCACGAATTATTATTTCACGTTCAAATAGTTAAACAAGTTATTTATTTTTTACTCCTGAAAAAGAAATGGCCCCCTTAGTTAAATGGTCCCTCCGGCTCCCTTACACATTTTTATCAGTTGGAAGCCCTTTTATTGAGGAAGAGGGTAAAATGCCATAGTCCCATTCAATAGCTGTTCTCAGCTTCTTCTTCCTTCGTTTTTTTTTTATTCATTTATTTTTTTTTTTTTTTTTAGTTGTATATGTATTTGTTTGGGTATGATTTTAATAATTTGAAGTAGAGGCAAGCTGAATATTTCTTTTTCATTGAAATTTTGACTTCAGTTCTGACCATTCAATTATCTATTTCTTAGTTTGAATTTCTTTTTGAACAGTTATTTACCATCAAATTATTTCAATGTTTCCATATTCAGATGGTCGTTGTGCCATTTTTACGAAATAATCCGTCTGCTGTTATGTTTTTTCAGCGGTTTATATTTCCCGCCAAAACATTATGGGAAAAATATTCGGAGGGCATCTGGGTTTTTCATTGCAGGTAATCCATTCGTAAAAATCCCAGGGTTCCCGTTCTTGCACTTCCGTCTCATATGATGTAGTTTGACCTAGAAACGAAGCTGCCTCGCTATTCTCGGTGAGATTTCTTGGAAAAGATCGACGTACAGACTGAAATTCGAACATGGGCAATTAGGTAAGTGTCTTAGAAACAGTTTGATACGACAGTGCCATATGTAGACAAGGTAAAAAGTGTAAAAAAAACACGGGGGTTTCCCAACCGAGGTGAGCGATATGGCGCGTAATATGAAAATGGAGTTGCATGACCTTCTCTCTTATACTGTATCAGTCGAAAAACTGTGGACAACAGAATACACGTATTATTCATGATGTATGACGTCTACTGATATTGTCAAATGAAGAAAAAACGAATGATTATGAAAATTTTGAAAAAGGAATGATTTATATGAAAATTTTGAAAAAAGGGGGGAGGAGGAAACGAAATCCATGCGCCTGTGACAATGGTTAGTCATAATGTGTAGTCGACCGTATTATTTAGCGGGGCTTAGTGTCCTATGGACACAGTAGATTTTTGTTGAAAAATTAAGAGTCATTACGGTATAGTTTTGGGGCTGGATATTTGTTTCTTACAGACAGTGCTATAGCATTAATTAACTGTTAATTACAAGGCAGGTACACTATCAAAACTGCTCAGTTTAAAATATGTGGGGGTGGGGCATGCTGTCGTTATAACATTAAAATCGATTGAACACTTTTACAACCTGACCATTTCTATCCTTGGGTAGATTTTTTATGTTTACATTATAAAGTAGGTAATAGAATATTGATGGATTTATGTTATTTGTGTTTTCATTATAGAGTAGATCAAAGAATGAAGATCCAGAACAGCAGAAAATAAAACAGAAAGCTAGAGAGGTTAGTGATCTGTGTATTAAACATAAAGCTAGAGAGGTTAATGCTCTGTGTATAAAACATACAGCTAGAGAGGTTAGTGCTCTCTCAATAAAACATAAAGCTAGAGAGATTAGTGCTCTGTATAAAACATACAGCTAGAGAGATTAGTGCTCTGTGTATAAAACATACAGCTAGAGAGGTTAGTGCTATGTGTATAAAACATACAGCTAGAGAGGTTAGTGCTCTGTATAAAACATACAGCTAGAGAGGTTAGTCCTCTGTCAATAAAGCATAAAGCTAGAGAGGTTAGTGCTCTGTGTATAAAACATAAAGCTAGAGAGGTTAGTGCTCTGTGTATAAAACAAAGCTAGAGAGGTTAGTGCTCTGTGTATAAACATATAGCTAGAGAGGTTAATGCTGTCAATAAAACATAAAACTAGAGAGGTTAGTGCTCTGTATAAAACATAAAGCTAGAGGTTAGTGCTCTGTCAATAAAACATACAGCTAGAGAGGTTAGTGCTCTGTCAATAAAACATAAAGCTAGAGAGGTTAGTGCTCTGTCAATAAAACATAAAGCTAGAGATGTTAGTGTTCTGTCAATAAAACAGAAAGCTAGAGAGGTTAGTGATCTGTGTATAAATCAAAGCTAGAGAGGTTAGTGCTCTGTATAAACATAAAGCTAGAGAGGTTAGTGCTCTGTGTATAAAACATAAAGCTAGAGAGGTTAGTGCTCTGTCCATAAAACTAGAGAGGTTAGTGCTCTGTGCATAAAACATAAAGCTAGAGAGGTTAGTGCTCTGTCAATAAAACATAAAGCTAGAGAGGTTAGTGCTCTGTCAATAAAACATACAGCTAGAGAGGTTAGTGCTCTGTCAATAAAACTAGAGAGGTTAGTGCTCTGTCAATAAAACATAAAGCTAGAGTGGTTAGTGCTTTGTGCATAAAACATAAAGCTAGAGAGGTTAGTGCTCTGTCAATAAAACATAAAGCTAAAGGTTAGTGCTCTGTCAATAAAACATAAAGCTAGAGAGGTTAGTGCTCTGTCAATAAAATATAGTTAGAGAGGTTAGTGCTCTGTCAATAAAACAAAAAGTAGGTTAGTGGTCTCAATAAAACAAAAAGTAGGTTAGTGGTCTGTCAATAAAACCAAAAGTAGGTTAGTGCTCTGTTAATAAAACAGAAAGGTTAGTGCTCTGTCAATAAAACATAGTTAGAGAGGTTAGTGCTCTGTCAATAAAACAAAAAAAGTAGGTTAGTGCTGTCAATAAAACAAAAAAAAGTAGGTTAGTGCTCTGTCAATAAAGCAAAAAGTAGGTTAGTGCTCTGTCAATAAAACAAAAAGTAGGTTAGTGGTCTGTCAATAAAACATAAAGTAGGTTAGTATGTCAATAAAACAAAAAGTAGGTTAGTGCTCAGTCAATAAAACAAAGTAGGTTAGTGCTTTGTCAATAAAACATACAGTTAGAGAGGTTAGTGCTCTGTCAATAAAGCAAAAAGTAGGTTAGTGCTCTGTCAATAAAACATAAAGTAGGTTAGTATGTCAATAAAACAAAAAGTAGGTTAGTGCTCAGTCAATAAAGCAAAAAGTAGGTTAGTGCTGTCATGTCAATAAAACCAAAAGTAGGTTAGTGCTCTGTTAATAAAACAGAAAGGTTAGTGCTCTGTCAATAAAACATAGTTAGAGAGGTTAGTGCTCTGTCAATAAAACAAAAAAAGTAGGTTAGTGCTGTCAATAAAACAAAAAAAAGTAGGTTAGTGCTCTGTCAATAAAGCAAAAAGTAGGTTAGTGCTCTGTCAATAAAACAAAAAGTAGGTTAGTGGTCTGTCAATAAAACATAAAGTAGGTTAGTATGTCAATAAAACAAAAAGTAGGTTAGTGCTCAGTCAATAAAACAAAGTAGGTTAGTGCTTTGTCAATAAAACATACAGTTAGAGAGGTTAGTGCTCTGTCAATAAAGCAAAAAGTAGGTTAGTGCTCTGTCAATAAAACATAAAGTAGGTTAGTATGTCAATAAAACAAAAAGTAGGTTAGTGCTCAGTCAATAAAGCAAAAAGTAGGTTAGTGCTGTCATGTCAATAAAACATAAAGTAGGTTAGTGCTCTGTCATGTCAATAAAACATAAAGTAGGTTAGTACATCAATAAAACAAAAAGTAGGTTAGTGCTCTGTCAATAAAACATACAGTTAGAGAGGTTAGTGCTCTGTCAATAAAGCAAAAAGTGGGTTAGTGCTCTGTCAATAAAACATAAAGTAGGTTAGTACGTCAATAAAGCAAAAAGTAGGTTAGTGCTCAGTCAATAAAACAAAGTAGGTTAGTGCTCTGTCAATAAAACACACAGTTAGAGAGGTTAGTGCTCTGTCAATAAAGCAAAAAGTAGGTTAGTGCTATGTCATGTCAATAAAACATAAAGTAGGTTAGTACATCAATAAAGCAAAAAGTAGGTTAGTGCTCTGTCAATAAAACATAGTTAGAGAGGTTAGTGCTCTGTCAATAAAACATACAGTTAGAGAAGTTAGTGCTCTGTCAATAAAGCAAAAAGTAGGTTAGTGCTCTGTCATGTCAATAAAACAAAGTAGGTTAGTATGTCAATAAAACAAAAAGTAGGTTAGTGCTCTGTCAATAAAACAAAGTAGGTTAGTGCTCTTGTCAATAAAACATAAAGTAAGTTCGTGCTCTGTCAATAAAACAAAAAAAGTAGGTTAGTGCTCTGTCAATAAAACAAAAAGTAGGTTAGTGCTCTGTCAATAAAACAAAAAGTAGGTTAGTGGTCTGTCAATAAAACATAAAGTAGGTTAGTGCTCTGTCAATAAAACAAAAAGTAGGTTAGTGGTCTGTCAGTGAAACAAAAAGTAGGTTAGTGCTCTTTATCAATAAAACAGAAAGCTAGAGAGGTTAATGCTCTGTCAATAAAGCAAAAAGTAGGTTAGTGGTCTGTCATCATTATTTAACAAAAAGAAACCTGAAACTATTTGCAAATTATGTAAGCTTATTGATAAAAAGCAAAAAGTAGGTTAGTGCTATGTCATGTCAATAAAACATAAAGTAGGTTAGTACATCAATAAAGCAAAAAGTAGGTTAGTGCTCTGTCAATAAAACATACAGTTAGAGAGGTTAGTGCTCTGTCAATAAAACATAGTTAGAGAAGTTAGTGCTCTGTCAATAAAGCAAAAAGTAGGTTAGTGCTCTGTCATGTCAATAAAACAAAGTAGGTTAGTATGTCAATAAAACAAAAAGTAGGTTAGTGCTCTGTCAATAAAACAAAGTAGGTTAGTGCTCTGTCAATAAAACATAAAGTAGGTTAGTACGTCAATAAAACAAAAAGTAGGTTAGTGCTCTGTCAATAAAACAAAGTAGGTTAGTGCTCTTGTCAATAAAACATAAAGTAAGTTCGTGCTCTGTCAATAAAGCAAAAAAAGTAGGTTAGTGCTCTGTCAATAAAACAAAAAGTAGGTTAGTGCTCTGTCAATAAAACAAAAAGTAGGTTAGTGGTCTGTCAATAAAACATAAAGTAGGTTAGTGCTCTGTCAATAAAACAAAAAGTAGGTTAGTGGTCTGTCAGTGAAACAAAAAGTAGGTTAGTGCTCTTTATCAATAAAACAGAAAGCTAGAGAGGTTAATGCTCTGTCAATAAAGCAAAAAGTAGGTTAGTGGTCTGTCATCATTATTTAACAAAAAGAAACCTGAAACTATTTGCAAATTATGTAAGCTTATTGATATAATAAATAAGAAAATTAGTTCTTCTTGAAAAAAATCAATCACACCTCTGTTAGTATTTGTATCATTTGTATGTAATGTTTAAACATTTTTTTTCATAATTTGAATTCAATGTACACCCATAATCTTGATAATTGATGTAATGATATGTATTTACTTTGTATTGATTTGAACACTCTCACTCTGTAACCTTTGTAACATTGGTTTAGAGAATAAAGTTATCTAAAAGTCAATAAAACAAAAAAGTAGGTTAGTGCTCTGTCAATAAAACAAAAAAGTAGGTTAGTGCTCTGTCAATAAAACAAAAAGTAGGTTAGTATGTCAATAAAACAAAAAGTGGGTTAGTGCTCTGTCAATAAAACAAAAAGTAGGTTAGTGCTCAGTCAATAAAGCATAAAGTAGGTTAGTGGTCTGTCAATAAAACATAAAGTAGGTTAGTGCTCTATCTTAAAATAAAAAGTAGGTTAGTGGTCTGTCTTAAAAACAAAAAGTAGGTTAGTGGTCTGTCTTAAAACAAAAGTAGATTAATACTCTGTCAATAAAATAAAAAGTAGGTTAGTGGTCTGTCTTAAAAACAAAAAGTAGGTTAGTGGTCTGTCTTAAAACAAAAGTAGATTAATACTCTGTCAATAAAACAAAAAGTAGGTTAGTGCTCTATCAGTGAAACAAGAAGTAGGTTAGTCTTCTTTGTTAACAAAATATAAAGTTAGAGAGGTTAGTGCTCTGTCAATAAAGCAAGAAATAGGTTAGTGCTCTGCCAATAAAGCAAAAAGTGGGTTAGTGCTCTGTCAATAAAGCAAAAAGTGGGTTAGTGCTCTGTTAGTGAAACAAGAAGTAGTTTAGTCCTCTTTGTTTATAAAATTATTAGTCATATAAGTAACATTGAAGTTATTGATTCTTTCAGTTACAACAAGCAGAGAATGATAGGATGCGACAAAAAGAAGCAAATTTAACAGCATTAGCTGCAATAGGTCCAAGAAAAAAAAGGAAAACAGAAGCATTGGAAGGAATACAGGTTAGAACTATTCTGACAAGAAACATAGCAACTCTTACGATACACACAGCGAAGGGTCATGTCATCTATTGTCATCATTTTGCCTCCATAGACTTTTACATTTCAATTTTCATTTTAGAAATCACCTTGCCAAATGAAACCAAACTCAATGTGAATATTCATTGGATGGTTTTCCACAAATCTACGAATTTTAGGTTTTTAATTCCGAGCATCCACTGCAGAAATAAAAGGTCCAAAGGTTCCAAAGATTCCTAATTTCTTAGTTATCTGGCTTATAACTTAGCTGCTATGGACAGTTAAATTGTACATGTATTGCAAATATATTGAAGCCAATTATTCTGGAAAAGAAATTGTCTGCAATGGAATTAAATGCACATGATGTTTTATTCTACCTGGGGTATTTAATAGTACATTGAAGTCCAGCTGTATGACAAATAGTATTATCATATGTTAGGTGTTTTCTGTGAAGGTTTAAGCTCACCTGGCCAAAGGCCATGTGAGCTTTTGTCGTCACTTGGCGTCCGTCGTACGTTTAAATCTTCTTCTATCAAACTGTTTAACCAAATTTGGCTGGGATGGTCTTTATGGATCCCCTTTCAAAATTGTATCCGACAGTCAGGTCCTCCATTCAAGATGGCTGCTGATACTAAGAATAGAAATTTCTTCAATTGACCATTGCTACTTTATTTTAAATTAAGATGAGCTCAAATTTTAACTGTTCTGTTAATGCCTGTCCCATAATAATGTCTGTTCCATGTTAATGTCTGTCCCATTTTAATATCTGTCCCATGTTAATGTCTGTCTTGTGTGAATGTTTGTCCCATGTTAATGTTGTCTGTCCCATGTTAATGTCTGTCCCATGTTAATGTCTGTCATGTGTGAATGTTTGTCCCATGTTAATATCTGTCTTGTATGAATGTTTGTCCCATGTTAATATCTGTCTGGTGTGAATATATGTCCCATGTTAATGTTTGTCCTATGTTAATATCTGTCTGAATATTTGTCTCATGTTAATGTTGTCTATCCCATGTTAATGTTTGTCCCATGTTAATGTCTGTTCCATGTTAATATCTGTCCCATGTTAATGTTTGTCCCGTGTTAATGTCTGTTCCATGTTAATATCTGTCCCATATTAATGTCTGTCCCATGTTAATATCTGTGAATATTTGTCTCATGTTAATGTTGTCTATCCCATGTTAATGTCTGTTCCATATTAATATCTGTCTTGTGTGAATGTTTGTCCCATGTTAATGTCTGTCTTGTGTGAATGTTTGTCCCATGTTAATGCCTGTCTCATGTTAATGTTGTCTGTCCCATGCTAATGTCTGTTCCATATTAATATCTGTCCCATGTTAATATCTCCCATAGTAATGTCTGTCCCATGTTAATATCTGTCATGTGTGAATGTTTGTCCCATATTAATGCCTGTCTCATGTTAATGTTGTCTGTCCCATGTTAATGTCTGTCTTGTGTGAATGTTTGTCCCATGTTAATGCCTGTCTCATGTTAATGTTGTCTGTCTTGTGTGAATGTTTGTCCCATGTTCATGCCTGTCCCATGCTAATGTCTGTTCCATATTAATGTCTCCCATGTTAATATCTGTCCCATAGTAATGTATGTCCCATGTTAATATCTGTCCCTTGTTAATGTTTGTCCCATGTTAATGTCTGTCCCATGTTAATATCTGTCTTGTGTGAATGTTTGTCCCATGTTAATGTTGCCTGTCCCATAGTAATGTCTGTCCCATGTTAATATCTGTCTTGTGTGAATGTTTGTCCCATATTAATGCCTGTCTCATGTTAATGTTGTCTGTCTTGTGTGAATGTTTGTCCCATAGTAATGTATGTCCCATGTTAATGTTTGTTCCATGTTAATATCTGTCTTGTGTGAATATTTGTCCCATGTTAATGTCTGTCTTGTGTGAATGTTTGTCCCATGTTCATGCCTGTCCCATAGTAATGTATGTCCCATGTTAATGTTTGTTCCATGTTAATATCTGTCTTGTGTGAATATTTGTCCCATGTTAATGTCTGTCCCTTGTTAATGTTGTCTGTCCCATGTTAATGTCTGTCCCATGTTAATATCTGTGGTGTGAATGTTTGTCCCATATTAATGTTGTCTGTCCCATGTTAATGTCGGCCCTATGTTAATATATGGCCCATGTTAATGTGTGTCCCATATTAATGTATGTCCCATGATAATGTCTGTCCCATAATAATGTTTGTCCCATGTTAATGTCTGTCCCATGTTAATGTCTGTTAGGAGACAGGTTTATAAAAGCAATAATTGCTTGTTTCTGAATCCTGTATTTATTATGTTTGATGTACTGTATATTCTGATAATTTTCTAAATAAATATTGTTTAAATAAATGTCTGTCCCATAATATCTACCATGTTAATGTCTGTCCCATAATAATGTTTGTCCCATGTTAATGTCTGTCCCATGTTAATGTCTGTCTCATGTTAATGTTTGCCCCATGTTAATGCTTGTCCCAGATCAGGATTGCCAGCATCTTTGTATTTTATATATTTGTGATTACTTGTTCATGTTGATATTGTTGACCTCTTCCTGTTTAGCTTTATGTATTTTTATACCTTTTATTCTATATTTTTTACAGTCTGGTTCAGGCAATATGAATCTCCAAAATGGTCCTCAATCTTCTTCCAGAGGTGTAAGTATTTTTGTCAAATGTCTTATACAACATGAAGCTGATCTATAACCAGCTCAATATCATATATTTAAATGTTACTATCTGATGAAGAACAGCTGTAGATTAAGATATCTTTAAGACTTTTTTTCTCTATTTTTATTTGTTGCAATTGGCAGAATTATATCCAATATCCCTGCCTTCTATTCAAGATGGCTACCTTTACTAAAAATAGAAATTTCCTCAAATAGGCAAAATTGCTAAACTATAAACTGGATGAGATGAAACATGAATGGTAGCAACATGACAATGAGTTATATAACATGACAATGAGTTGTATAACATGACAATGAGTTATATAACATGACAGTGAGTTATATAACATGACAGTGAGTTGTATAACATGACAATGAGTTATATAACATGACAATGAGTTATATGACATGACAATGAGTTGTATAACATGACAATGAGTTATATAACATGACAATTAGTTATATAACATGACAATGAGTTATATAACATGACAATGAGTTGTATAGCATGTCAATGAGTTGTATAACATGAAAATGAGTTGTATAACATGACAATGCGTTGTATAACATGACAATGAGTTGTATGACATGACAATGAGTTATATAACATGACAATGAGTTATATAACATGACAATGAGTTATATAACATGACAATGAGTTGTATAGCATGACAATGAGTTGTATGACATGACAATGAGTTATATGACATGACAATGAGTTATATGTCATGACAATGAGTTGTATAACATGACAATGAGTTATATAACATGACAATGAGTTATATAACATGACAATGAGTTGTATAACATGACAATGAGTTATATAACATGACAGTGAGTTGTATAACATAACAATGAGTTATATAACATGACAATGAGTTATATAACATGACAATGAGTTATATGACATGACAATGAGTTGTATGACATGACAATGAGTTATATAACATGACAATGAGTTATATAACATGACAATGAGTTGTATAGCATGACAATGAGTTGTATAACATGAAAATGAGTTGTATAACATGACAATGCGTTGTATAACATGACAATGAGTTGTATAACATGACAATGAGTTATATAACATGATAATGAGTTATATAACATGACAATGAGTTGTATATCATGACAATGAGTTGTATAACATGAAAATGAGTTGTATAACATGACAATGCATTGTATAACATGACAATGAGTTGTATAACATGACAATGAGTTATATAACATGATAATGAGTTATATAACATGACAATGAGTTATATAACATGACAATGAGTTGTATAACATGACAATGCATTATATAACATGACAATGAGTTATATGACATGACAATGAGTTGTATGACATGACAATGAGTTATATAACATGACAATGAGTTATATAACATGACAATGAGTTGTATAGCATGACAATGAGTTGTATAACATGAAAATGAGTTGTATAACATGACAAAGCGTTGTATAACATGACAATGAGTTGTATAACATGACAATGAGTTATATGACATGACAATGAGTTATATAACATGACAATGAGTTATATAACATGACAATGAGTTATATAACATGACAATGAGTTATATAACATGACAATGAGTTGTATAACATAACAATGAGTTATATAACATGACAGTGAGTTATATGACATGACAATGAGTTGTATAACATGACAATGAGTTCTATAACATGACAATGAGTTGTATAGCATGACAATGAGTTGTATAACATGAAAATGAGTTGTATGACATGACAATGCGTTGTATAACATGACAATGAGTTGTATAACATGACAATGAGTTATATAACATGACAATGAGTTATATAACATGACAATGAGTTATATAACATGACAATGAGTTGTATAACATAACAATGAGTTATATAACATGACAATGAGTTATATGACATTAAAATGAGTTGTATGACATGACAATGAGTTATATAACATGACAATGAGTTGTATGACATGACAATGAGTTATATAACATATATTCCGGGGTTTTCTGTCAAACTTTAATCAAGCCACTGCTAGAAATTATGAAAATTAGTCTTGTTTTTGAAAATCTGCATATATGAAATCAATTATATCCGACACTTCCAATTCTATATCCAATATGACTGCAGTAACAACAAATATTGTCAATGGATAATATAGCTTGATATTGATAGTTCCTGTGTATCGGTCTAGCCTGATATTAGTATTGATAGTTCCTGTGTATTGGTCTAGCCTGATATTAGTATTGATAGTTCCTGTGTATCAGTCTAGCCTGATATTAGTATTGATAGTTCCTGTGTATCAGTCTAGCCTGATATTAGTATTGATAGTTCCTGTGTATCGGTCTAGCCTGATATTAGTATTGATAGTTCCTGTGTATTGGTCTAGCCTGATATTAGTATTGATAGTTCCTGTGTATTGGTCTAGCCTGATATTAGTATTGATAGTTCCTGTGTATTGGTCTAGCCTGATATTAGTATTGATAGTTCCTGTGTATTGGTCTAGCCTGATATTAGTATTGATAGTTCCTGTGTATTGGTCTAGCCTGATATTAGTATTGATAGTTCCTGTGTATCGGTCTAGCCTGATATTAGTATTGATAGTTCCTGTGTATCGGTCTAGCCTGATATTAGTATTGATAGTTCCTGTGTATCGGTCTAGCCTGATATTAGTATTGATAGTTCCTGTGTATCAGTCTAGCCTGATATTAGTATTGATAGTTCCTGTGTATCAGTCTAGTCTGATATTAGTATTGATAGTTCCTGTGTATTGGTCTAGCCTGATATTAGTATTGATAGTTCCTGTGTATTGGTCTAGCCTGATATTAGTATTGATAGTTCCTGTGTATTGGTCTAGCCTGATATTAGTATTGATAGTTCCTGTGTATTGGTCTAGCCTGATATTAGTATTGATAGTTCCTGTGTATTGGTCTAGCCTGATATTAATATTGATAGTTCCTGTGTATCGGTCTAGCCTGATATTAGTATTGATAGTTCCTGTGTATCGGTCTAGCCTGATATTAGTATTGATAGTTCCTGTGTATCGGTCTAGCCTGATATTAGTATTGATAGTTCCTGTGTATTGGTCTAGCCTGATATTAGTATTGATAGTTCCTGTGTATTGGTCTAGCCTGATATTAGTATTGATAGTTCCTGTGTATTGGTCTAGCCTGATATTAGTATTGATAGTTCCTGTGTATTGGTCTAGCCTGATATTAGTATTGATAGTTCCTGTGTATTGGTCTAGCCTGATATTAGTATTGATAGTTCCTGTGTATTGGTCTAGCCTGATATTAGTATTGATAGTTCCTGTGTATTGGTCTAGCCTGATATTAGTATTGATAGTTCCTGTGTATTGGTCTAGCCTGATATTAGTATTGATAGTTCCTGTGTATCGGTCTAGCCTGATATTAGTATTGATAGTTCCTGTGTATTGGTCTAGCCTGATATTAGTATTGATAGTTCTTGTGTATCAGTCTAGCCTAATATTAGTATTGATAGTTCCTGTGTATTGGTCTAGCCTGATATTAGTATTGATAGTTCCTGTGTATTGGTCTAGCCTGATATTAGTATTGATAGTTCCTGTGTATTGGTCTAGCCTGATATTAGTATTGATAGTTCTTGTGTATCAGTCTAGCAATAATTATGTACTTGTGATTGACATTGTTAGTAAGAAGATGTTTTGACTATCTGAATGCATATCACAATAAGTTCTCCATTTGTACAAATATAGACTGCATCGGTGGTGTATTGGTTATGGTGCTTGCCTAGTGTGGTAGATCGTGGGTTCGAGCCCCAGTCAGGTGGAACCTAAAACTAAATTTGGTATTTGTTGCTTCTCCGCTAAGCATGCAGCATTAAGGAGAAAGAGCAAAGTCTGGTTGGCTCGGAATCAGAATAATGTGTCTGAGTGGAGCGACATATCTACCTGCGGACTGTTGTTTCAGTGAGCTAGCACTAGAAAAATCCAACTCAGCGTGTTAGTCTAGTACAAAGCGGACCTCATCATCATCTGATTGAAAATTAACTTGTTCTCGCCATGATATAGCTGAATTGGCATTAAAGAACAATCACTCACTGTACAAATATAAGTAAACTTGGCAAAAGATTATAGGCTCCATGGAGTCTCTGGTTAGTCTATTTTCTGATTTTTTTCTGTCTGTTTGAGCACTTTTTGATTCTAAAATATGAAAATCTAAAAGATGTAATGTGTAATAAGCCTTAGTTTCTGTTTATTTTTGTAGACTTTATCAAGACCAAGAATAAAACGTGTCACCCTCAGGGACCTCTTGTTTTTAATGGAGGAAGAAAGGACATTGTGCAGTACAGACATTTTGTATAAGACATTTTTGAAATGAATTGTATCAAAACGTATAACTTGACTCTGGCAGCTAAGTATATTAACCGACGTGGGTTGATGAGGAGTAATATGGCAGGCCCAAAACGTGCTGACGGTGCCTTATCAGTGGTTAAGAGAGCGGTGGTGTCTATCAGTACCAATACTTGTATAAAAGTTCAGCAGGTTGATTTACTGTCCTAATTTGTGAACTTGATTCACAAAGGGGAAGTAACTATGATTTACTTCCACAGAAAGAGAGTAGGTTGTTGTCTAGGTATTGCTGATGAAGACAGTGTATAGATTTACAGCTAAACAACATCATCTTGTCCTGCAGCAGGTCTTGAGAGATATCTAGATATGTATGTTAGTTTACAGGCCCAAACCAATAAAGTCATGTCAGTAAGTGGTCAAGCCTAAACCTACAGGCCGAAACCAATAAAGTCATGTCAGTAAGTGGTCAGGCCTAAACCTACAGGCCCAAACCATTAAAGTCATGTCAGTAAATGGTCAGGCCTAAACCTACAGGCCCAAACCATTAAAGTCATGTCAGTAAATGGTCAGGCCTAAACCTACAGGCCCAAACCATTAAAGTCATGTCAGTAAATGGTCAGGCCTAAACCTACAGGCCCAAACCATTAAAGTCATGTCAGTAAATGGTCAGGCCTAAACCTACAGGCCCAAACCATTAAAGTCATGTCAGTAAATGGTCAGGCCTAAACCTACAGGCCCAAACCATTAAAGTCATGTCAGTAAGTGGTCAGGCCTAAACCTACAGGCCCAAACCATTAAAGTCATGTCAGTAAATGGTCAGGCCTAAACCTACAGGCCCAAACCATTAAAGTCATGTCAGTAAGTGGTCAGGCCTAAACCTACAGGCCCAAACCAATAAGATCTTCATTTGAGTGGTGAGAAAATAATATTGCTTTGCTGCTGTTTGTGAATTGATGTTTGAAAGTTAATGATAACCTTTAAGATTTATGTAAACAAGTATTCAGTACTTTTCTCTATTTTTGTGAACACAATATTTTGGCTGTGGTGTAGTTGTGTTCTATTATGTTTATTTAATACATATTTCAATTGATTTGAACATTAAACATACACTTTCTGATCTGGAGTATAAGAAAAACCATTCTGGTAGCTATTTATTTTTTTCTAATTTTTTATGATACCTAGGTATACATAATGGAAGGTTGTTGAGAGTTAATACACATTCACATCTCAAGAGGTTAATATTTAGGACATTGTTTGGAATATATCAGATGATTCTATATTGGAATAGGTGTAAGTTGAAGAACTATATTATTTAAAGAGTTTTTTGGAAAGTACGGGAAAATATAAGAAAATGATGAATTAACAGGGGTTATATGTAGAGATTAAATTGACAAATGACTTCTTATCTAAAATGTCATGTGATAAGTGTTTGAGGGAAGAAACTTGTATATTTTATTTTACAAAGTAACATTGTACTTAGAGAAGAAACATACATAAAGAGATGTGTCATTCTACTGTGTTTTACTATTGATAAAGACTTTTACACATCAAAATGTATTAATATGGATTTCAGAGAATACTTCAAAAATGTCAAAAGAAGCGCTATGAGACAAGAGGGTAATTATAATGACTCATACATTCCTACATATCTACATGTTTTAATCTTTTGTTATGGAATTAAAAATATATTACTTTTGTAAATTAAATGAGCTTTATCTAACATTATTAGTAATTTACATTGTGTAATCTCTCTCCTTCAGTAATTAAAAATGGAGATTTTTATTGAACTTAAAGGATGTGTTCTTCAATAACTTGTATTAGATGTGGTCAAATTCTACAGAAATATCATGTTTATTATTATAATCTGTAAAGCCAATTTGTGTTCTGAATATTTGTTCTTCTTCTTTTTTTTAATTGTTTTATACTGAAATACATTTATAATTAGTAGAACCAAAAATAGATTTGTGTACTGGTTTTACACAAATAGCTGGCCATTAAGTTTTACACAAATAGCTGGCCATTAATTTTTTTTTATAATGTTTTTGTATGTTTTGTAAACAACTGCTTGCATTCATTTGTTGCATTCACTCTGTGTTATTATTGTTTAGTGGTTTATAATGCCTTTTTAAATTTTCTGTAATAGTCGACTTAAAAAATAATATAAAATCATGCAGAACAGGTTTCACAATGCTTGTGTAGCACACATTTGTTACCAGAACAGGTTTCACAATGTCTGTAGCACACATTTGTTACCAGAACAGGTGTCACAATGCTTGTGTAGCACACATTTGTTACCAGAACAGGTTTCACAATGTCTGTAGCACACATGTGTTACCAGAACAGGTTTCACAATGTCTGTAGCAGACATTTGTTACCAGAACTGGTTTCACAATGTCTGTAGCACACATTTGTTACCAGAACAGGTTTCACAATGCTTGTGTAGCACACATTTGTTACCAGAACAGGTTTCACAATGTAGCACACATTTATTACCAGAACAGGTTTCACAATGTCTGTGTAGCACACATTTGTTACCAGAGCAGGTTTCACAATGCTAGTGTAGCACACATTTGTTACCAGAACAGGTTTCACAATGTCTGTAGCACACATTTGTTACCAGAGCAGATTTCACAATGTCTAGAACACATTTGTTACCAGAACAGGTTTCACAATGTCTGTAGAACACATTTGTTACCAGAACAGGTTTCACAATGTCTGTAGCACACATTTGTTACCAGAACAGGTTTCACAATGTCTGTAGCACACATTTGTTACCAGAACAGGTTTCACAATGTCTAGCACACATTTGTTACCAGAACAGGTTTCACAATGTCTGTAGCACACATTTGTTACCAGAACAGATTTCACAATGTCTGTAGCACACATTTGTTACCAGAACAGGTTTCACAATGTCTGTAGCACACATTTGTTACCAGAACAGGTTTCACAATGTCTAGCACACATTTGTGACCACATCTTTGTGAAATAGAATCCAGATTTTAGACAAATGTTTGTAGCTAAAATTATGTATTTAGCATCAGGGAAAACCCAAGATTGTTATATGTACTTATTTGATTCTCAGGGCAGATTAATCCAGAATGCATTTTGCTATTCAAATTTAAAATAGAGAATTTGTGAAGATAATACAGCTGATTATGTTATATAGAACATTTATAACTTGATTTAAGATATGATTAGTAATTTAATCATCAGTTGTGAAAACTATATTTGACCTTCTCAAGGTCACCTGGAAATGTGTGTGTGTATTTACTATTAATGAATGTGTAAAGCTTGATGTGTAGTACATGTATGTGTGAAACACATTGTGTGATAAAGAAAGGAAGAATAATTGTTAAATTATATTTAATTATAAATAACTACATTGTTAGAGAAGTTTGATACATGTTATCATAATAATACATTTGCTGACATTATGTCTGACTTATTTTACTTTGCCTAATCTTGCAGTGTTTTTCCCTAAGAACCGGCAGACGGTCAATTTGACCGCTTCAAATGCCAAAATGAACAGTTAAGAATTCACAATTTCCAAAAATTTCAATTAAGCATTTATTTTTGGTCGCTTTCACACTCAGGTTGAATCTCTGTATTTTTGTTATATAAATAAGCGTTATTGTGATTAGGATGATGTAGTGGACCGTTTCACCTCAAGTCTCCTTTGCATGACCTTGCTGCTAAAACTTGGAACCGGTATATTTTAAAGCATCAAGGTGATCTAGATAATATATATGAAAGCATGGCTGGGCAACACGCTGATGCCATTTATAATATACAAATATCGACGATGAATTGTGTGTAATCTGCTCGGGTGGACATATTGAATTTAAATTTATTTAAATATAGGTAAATTTTAATATAAAATAATTTCCAAATCATGCTACATTATACTATCTCTCGTACTAAATGTTAGATTTTGAATGACAAGAATCGTCTCGGTGGTGTAAAGGTTAGTGTGCTTGCCTCTAGGACGGTATATCGGGGTTGGATCTCTTGTCAAACCAAAGACTATTAAATTGGTATTTGTTGCTGCTCTGGCATGCAGCACTTAGAAGTAAGTGCAAAGACTAGTTGGTACGGTGTCAGAATAATGTGTCTAGTGGGATGACATGATTACCCACTGTTTGTTGTTAGCTCACCTTCCCAAAGGTAATGTGAGCTTGTGCCATCACTTGGCATCAGTCCTCCGTCGTCTGTTAACTTCACATTTAAATTTTCTCCTCTGAAACCGCTTAGCCAAATGAACAGAAACTTGGTATGAAGCATCTATGGAAGGTCCTCTATAAAAGATTGCTATTTCATCCTGATCCGTTAACAAACATGGCCGCCATAGGCAATCCTTGTTTCTGGTTGGTCAATTTCTAAAAATCTTCTCTAAAACCATTTAGCCAAATAAACCGAAACTTGGTATGCATCCATGGAAGGTCCTCTAATAAGATTGCTCATTTCGTGCCAAAATGGCCACCATAGACTATTCTTGTTTCTGATTGGTCGATTTCTAAAAATCTTCTCTGAAACTGCATGACCAGATGAACCGAACCTTTGCAGGATGCATTTATGGAAGGTCCTCTATAAATATTGCTCATTTCGTCCTGATCCGTTAACAAAAATGGCGGACACAGGAAATTCTTGATTTTAGTTGGTCAATTTCTAAAGATCATCTTGGGCCCGTCGTGGCCTTTGATCGTATGGTGATGATAGTTGGATTTACAACTACCTATGCAATCAGTGAAGTTGTGAGTTCGAATCTCGAACAGTATCCTGCCTTGTATGTTTATTACACTAATATATGATTAAATGTATATGAAAAAATAAATAAACAATGCATTATTTAATATATAGCTGATAAAATAACTCAAATGGAAGTATACAGATATCGTGCACGGATTTCGAGCATGTGTTCAGGTATGACACTCACTTCAAATTTTGTTTTGTGTGTATTGATAAAATAAAAGGCACTAGGCCTTTAAACTGTAAGCTTTACAAATGACAACAGTATAAAAATACAATAATTACTTACTCCGTGATAGGCTAGGATATTAGCAAAAAGTTGTGAGAACTTTGTCAACAAAAACATGTGTGACTACTGAAAAGTATGGTACAGCTAATAACCAAAAAAATCATGAATAAAAGGAAGATTTTGTCACAAATGGACAGTACAATCAGGGCGAGGTGTACAACATTATGTGAAAAAGTTTGTCAGTGACTTGCGACAGGTCGGTGGTTTTCTTCCGGTTTCCTCCACCAATAAAACTGGCCGCCACGATATAACTGAAATATTGTTGAAAGTGGCATTAAACACCATCAAACAAACAAACATTAAAGATCATCTCCTCTGAAACCCATTGGCCAAATGAACCGAAAATTGGTAGGAAGCATCTATGGAAGGTCCTCTACAAACATTGCTCATTTCGTCATGATCCGTAAACAAACATGGCAGAGATAGGCAATTCTTCATTCTAGTTGGTCAATTTCTAAAGATCATCTCTTCTGAAACCACTTGGCCAATTGAACCGAAACTTGGTAGGAAGCATTTATGGCGTTCATGCGTGTCATGGTGGGCATTCATGTATGTGTGTTAGGGTGGGAATTCATGTATGTGTTTTAGGGTGGGCGTTGATGTATGTGTGATGGGGTGGGCGTTCATCTATGTGTGTTAGTGTGGGCGTTCATGTAGGTGTGCTAGGGTGGGTGTTCGTGTAGGTGTGTTAGGTTGGGCGTTCATGTATGTGTGTTAAGGTGGGCGTTCATGTATGTGAGTTAGGGTGGGCATTCAAGTGTGTGTTAGGGTGGGCGTTCATGTGTGTTAGGATGGGCGTGCATGTATGTGTGTTAGGATGGGCGTTCATGTATGTGTGTTAGGGTATGCGTTCATGTATGTTTGTTAGGGTGGATGTTCATGTAGGTGTGTCAGGGTGGGCGTTCATATTCGTGTTAGGGTGGGTGTTCATGAAGGTGTGTTAGGGTGGGCGTTTATGTATGTGTTAGGGTGGGCGTTCATGTATGTGTGTTAGGATGGGCGTTCATGTATGTGTTAAGGTGGGCGTTCATGTATGTGTGTTAGGGTGGGCGTTCATGTGTGTGTGTGTTAGGGTGGGCGTTCCTGTGTGTGCTAGTGTGGGTATTCATGTATGTGTGTTAGGGTGGGCATTAATGTATGTGTGTTAGGGTGAGCGTTCATGTATGTGTTAGGGTGGGCGTTCATCTAAGTGTTAGGGTGGACGTACATGTATGTATGTTAGGGTGGGCGTTCAAATATGTGTGTTAGGGTGGGCGTTCATGTAGGTGTTAGGGTGGGTTATCATGTACATGTGTTAGGGTGGGAGTTCGTGTACGTGTTAGGGTGGCCGTTCTTGTTCTTGCATATGTGTTAGGGTGGGCGTTCATGTATATGTACTAGGATGGGCGTTCATTTATGTGTGTTAGGGTGGGCGTTCATGTAGGTGTTAGGGTGGGTTATCATGTACATGTGTTAGGGTGGGCGTTCGTGTACGTGTTAGGGTTGCCGTTCTTGTATATGTGTTAGGGTGGGCGTTCATGTATGTGTATTAGGATGGGCGTTCATTTATGTGTGTTAGGGTGGGCGTTCATGTATGTGTGTTAGGGTGGGCGTTCATGTATGTGTGTTAGGGTGGGCTTTCATTTATGTGTGTTAGGATGGGCGTTCATGTATGTGTGTTAGGGTGGCGTTCATGTATGTGTTAGGGTGGGCGCTCATGTATGTGTGTTAGGATGGGCGTTCATGTATGTGTGTTAGGGTGGGCATTCATGTATGTGTGTTAGGGTGGGCATTCATGTATGTGTGTTAGGGTGGGCGTTCATGTATGTGTCAGGGTGGGCGTTGATGTATGTGTGATAGGGTGGGCGTTCATCTATGTGTGTTAGTGTGGGCATTCATGTAGGTGTGCTAGGGTGGGTGTTCGTGTAGGTGTGTTAGGTTGGGCGTTCATGTATGTGTGTTAAGGTGGGCGTTCATGTATGTGAGTTAGGGTGGGCATTCAAGTGTGTGTTAGGGTGGGCGTTCATGTGTGTTAGGATGGGCGTGCATGTATGTGTGTTAGGATGGGCGTTCATGTATGTGTGTTAGGGTATGCGTTCATGTATGTTTGTTAGGGTGGATGTTCATGTAGGTGTGTCAGGGTGGGCGTTCATATTCGTGTTAGGGTGGGTGTTCATGAAGGTGTGTTAGGGTGGGCGTTTATGTATGTGTTAGGGTGGGCGTTCATGTATGTGTGTTAGGATGGGCGTTCATGTATGTGTTAAGGTGGGCGTTCATGTATGTGTGTTAGGGTGGGCGTTCATGTGTGTGTGTGTTAGGGTGGGCGTTCCTGTGTGTGCTAGTGTGGGTATTCATGTATGTGTGTTAGGGTGGGCATTAATGTATGTGTGTTAGGGTGAGCGTTCATGTATGTGTTAGGGTGGGCGTTCATCTAAGTGTTAGGGTGGACGTACATGTATGTATGTTAGGGTGGGCGTTCAATTATGTGTGTTAGGGTGGGCGTTCATGTAGGTGTTAGGGTGGGTTATCATGTACATGTGTTAGGGTGGGAGTTCGTGTACGTGTTAGGGTTGCCGTTCTTGTATATGTGTTAGCGTGGGCGTTCATGTATGTGTATTAGGATGGGCGTTCATTTATGTGTGTTAGGGTGGGCGTTCATGTATGTGTGTTAGGGTGGGCGTTCATGTATGTATGTTAGGGTGGGCTTTCATTTATGTGTGTTAGGATGGGCGTTCATGTATGTGTGTTAGGGTGGCGTTCATGTATGTGTTAGGGTGGGCGCTCATGTATGTGTGTTAGGATGGGCGTTCATGTATGTGTGTTAGGGTGGGCATTCATGTATGTGTGTTAGGGTGGGCATTCATGTATGTGTGTTAGGGTGGGCGTTCATGTATGTGTCAGGGTGGGCATTCATGTATGTGTTAAGGTGGGCGATCACGTATGTGTGCTAGGGTGGGCGTTCATGTATGTGTATTAGGGTGAGCATTCATGTGTGTTAGGTTGGGCGTTCATGTATATGTGGTAGGGTGGGCATTCATTTATGTGTGTTAGGGTGAGTGTTCTTGTGTGTGTGTGTTAGGTTGGGTGTTGATGTATGTTTATTAGGGTGGGTGTTCATGTATGTGTGTTAGAGTGGGCGTTCATGTGTGTGTTAGAGTGGGCGTTCATGTGTGTGCTATGGTGAGCATTCATGTATGTGTCTTAGGGTGGGCGCTCATGTATGTGTGTTGGGGTGGGTGTTCATGTATGTGTTTTAGGGTGGGCATTCATGTATGTGTTCGGGTGGGCCTTCATGTATGTGTGTTAGGGTGGGCATTCATGTATGTGTGTTTGAGTGGGCATTCATGTATGTGTGTTCGGGTGTGCGTTCATGTGTGTGTTAGGCTGGGTGTTCATGTTTGTGTGGTAGGGTGGGCGTTCATGTGTGTGTTAGGGTGGGCGCTCATGTATGTGTTAGGGTGGGCATTCATATATGTGTGCTAGGGTGGGCATTCATGTATGTGTGTTAGGGTGGGCATTAATGTATGTGTGTTAGAGTGTGCGTTCATGTATGTGTTTGGATGGGCGTTCATGTATGTGTGTTAGGGTGGGCATTCATGTGGGTGTTATGGTGGGTTATCATGGACATGTGTTAGGGTGGGCGTTCTTGGATATGTGTTAGGGTGGGCATTCATGTATGTGTGTTAGGGTGGGCATTCATGTGTGTGCTAGGGTGGGCGTTCATGTATGTGTGTTAGGGTGGGTGTTCATGTATGTGTGTTAGGGTGGTCGTTCTTGTATGTGTTAGGGTGGGTATTCATGTGTGTGTTAGGGTGGGTGTTCATGTATGTGTGTTAGGGTGGGCGTTCATGTGTGTGTGTTAGAGTGGGCATTCATGTATGTGTTAGGGTGAGCGTTCATGTATGTGTGTTATGGTGATGGCTCGTGTGTATGTGTGCTAGGGTGGGCGTTCATGTGTGTGTTAGGGTGGGTGTTCATGTGTATTAGGGTGGGCGTGCATGTTTGTGTGTTAGGGTGGGCGTTCATGTGTGTGTTAGGGTTTGGGTTCATGTATGCGTTAGGGTGGGCGTTCATGTATGTGCTAGGGTGAGCGTTCATGTAAATGTGTTAGGATGGGCGTTCATGTATGTTTGTTAGGGTGGGCATTCATGTAGGTGTGTTAGGGTGGGCGATCATGTATGTGTTAGGGTGGGCGTTCATGTATGTATGTTAGGGTAGGCGTTCATGTATGTGTGTTAGGTGGGCGTTCATGTATGTGTGTTAGGGTGGGTGTTTATGTATGTGTGTTAGGGTGGGCATTTATGTGTGTGTTAGGGTGGACGTTCATGTGTGTTAGAATGGGAATTCATGTATGTGTGTTAGGATGGGCGTTCATGTATGTATTAGGGTGGGCGTTCATGTGTTTCTTAGGGTGGGTGTTCATGTGTGTTAGGCTGGGCGTTCATGTTTGTGTGTTAGGGTGGGCGTTCATGTATGGTTAGGGGGGCATTCATGTATGTGTGTTAGGGTGGGCATTTATGTGTGTGTTAGGGTGGACGTTCATGTGTGTTAGAATGGGAATTCATGTATGTGTGTTAGGATGGGCGTTCATGTATGTATTAGGGTGGGCGTTCATGTGTTTCTTAGGGTGGGTGTTCATGTGTGTTAGGCTGGGCGTTCATGTTTGTGTGTTAGGGTGGGCGTTCATGTATGGTTAGGGGGGCATTCATGTATGTGTGTTAGAGTGGATGTTCAGGTATGTGTTAGGGTGGTCATTCATGTGTGTTAGGGTGGGCATTCATGTGTGTGCTAGGATGGGCATTCATGTATGTGTGCTAGGGTGGCCGTTCATGTATGTGTGTTATGGTGGGGGCTCGTGTGTATGTGTGTTAGGGTGGGCGTTCATGTGTGGGTTAGGGTGGGTGTTCATGTGTATTAAGGTGGGTGTTCATGTTTGTGTGTTTGGGTGGGCGTTCATGTGTGTGTTAGGGTTTCGTTCATGTATGTGTTAGGGTGGGCATTCATGTATGTGTGCCAGGGTGGGTGTTCATGTGTGTGTTAGGGTGGTCATTCATGTGTGTTTGGGTGGGCATTCATGTGTGTGTTAGGGTGGGCGTTCATGTATTTGTGTTAGCGTGGGCGTTCATATATGTGTGTTAGGGTGGTTTTTCATGTATATGTGTTAGGGTGGGCGTTCATGTGTGTATGTTAGGGTGGGCGTTCATGTATGTGTGTTAGGGTGGGCGTTCACGTATGTGTGTTAGGGTGGGCATTCATGTATGTGTTAGGGTGAGCGTTCATGTATGTGTGTTATGGTGGGGGCTCGCGTGTGTGTGTTAGGGTGGTCGTTCTTGTATGTGTTAGGGTGGGTATTCATGTGTTTGTTAGGGTGGGTGTTCATGTATGTGTGTTTGAGTGGGCGTTCGTGTGTGTGTGTTAGGGTGGGCATTCATGTATGTGTGTTAGGGTGGGCATTCATATATGTGTGTTAGGGTGGGCGTTCATGTTTGTGTGTTAGGGTGGGCATTCATGTATGTGTTAGGGTGAGCGTTCATGTATGTGTGTTAAGGTGGGGGCTCGTGTGTATGTGTGTTAGGGTGGGCGTTCATGTGTGTGTTAGGGTGGACGTTCATGTGTGTGTGTTAGGGCGGGCGTTCATGTGTGTGCTATGGTAGGCATTCATGTATGTGTGTTAGGGTGGGGGTTCATGTATGTGTGTTAGGATGGGCGTTCATGTATGTGTTAGGGTGTCCGTTCTTGCATATATGTAAAGGTGGGCGTTCATGTATGTGTACTAGGATGGGCGTTCATTTATGTGTGTTAGGGTGGGTATTCATGTATATATGCTAGCGTGGGCGTTCATGTATGTGTGTTAGGGAGGGCATTCATGTATGTGTGCTAGGGTGGGCGTTCATGTATGTGTGTTAGGGTAGGCCTTCATGTATGTGTGTTAGGGAGGGCGTTCATGTATGTGCTAGGGTGGGCATTCATGTATGTGATAGGGTGGGCGTTCAAGTAAATGTGTTAGGATGGGCGTACATGTATGTTTGTTAGGGTGGGCATTCATGTAGGTGTGTTAGGATGGACGATCATGTACGTGTTAGAGTGGGCGTTCGTGTATGTGTTAGGGTGGGCGTTCATGTATGTGTTAGTTTGGGCGTCCATGAAGGTATGTTATGGTGGGCGTTAATGTATGTGGGTAATGGTGGGCGTTCATGTATGTGTGTTAGGGTGGGGGCTCGTGTGTATGTGTGTTAGGGTGGGCGTTCATGTGTGGGCTAGGGTGGGTGTTCATGTGTATTAAGGTGGGTGTTCATGTTTGTGTGTTAGGGTGGGCGTTCATGTGTGTGTTAGGGTTTCGTTCATGTATGTGTTAGGGTGGGCATTCATGTATGTGTGCTAAGGTGGGTGTTCATGTGTGTGTTAGGGTGGGCGTTCATGTGTGTGTGTTAGGGTGGGCTTTCATGTCTGTTCTATGGTAGGCATTCATGTATGTGTGTTAGGGTGAAGGTTCATGTATGTGTGTTAGGATGGGCGTTCATGTATGTGTTAGGGTGTCCGTTCTTGCATATATGTAAGGGTGGGCGTTCATGTATGTGTACTAGGATGGCGTTCATTTATGTGTGTTAGGGTGGGCGTTCATGTATGTGTGTTAGGGTGGGTATTCATGTATATGTGCTAGCGTGGGCGTTCATGTATGTGTGTTAGGGAGGGCATTCATGTATGTGTGTTAGGGTGGGCCTTCATGTTTGTGTGTTAGAGAGGGCGTTCATGTATGTGTTAGGGTGGGCATTCATGTATCTGATAGGGAGGGCGTTCATGTAAATGTGTTAGGATGGGCGTACATGTATGTTTGTTAGGGTGGGCATTCATGTAGGTGTGTTAGGGTGGACGATCATGTACGTGTTAGGGTGGGCGTTCGTGTATGTGTTAGGGTGGGCGTTCATGTATGTGTTAGTTTGGGCATCCATGTAGGTATGTTATGGTGGGCGTTAATGTATGTGGGTAATGGTGGGCGTTCATGTATGTGTGTTAGGGTCGGCGTTCATGTATGTGTGTTAGGGTGGGCATTGATGTGTGTGTTAGGGTGGGCATTGATGTGTGTGTTAGGGTGGGCGTTCATGTGTGTTAGGGTGGGTATTCATATATGTGTGTTAGGGTGGGCATTCATGTATGTGTGTTAGGGTGGGCGTTCATTTATTTGTTAGGGTGGCCATTCATGTATGTGTTATTGTGGGCATTCATGTATGTGTGTTAGGGTGGGTGTTCATGTATGTGTGTTAGGGTGGACGTTCATATTGATGTGTTAGGGTGGGCGTTCATGTATGTGTTAGGTGGGAATTCATGTATGTTTGTTAGAGTGGGTGTTCATGTGTGTGTTAGGGTGGTCATTCATGTGTGTTAGAGTGTGCATTCATGTGTGTGTTAGGGTGGGCGTTCATGTATGTGTGCTAGGGTGGTCGTTCTTGTATGTGTTAGGTGGGTATTCATGTGTGTGTTAGGGTGGGTGCTCATGCATGTGTGTTAGGGTGGGCGTTCATGTGTGTGTTAGAGTGGGAGTTCATGTATGTGTGTTAGGGTGGTCATTCATATATGTGTGTTAGGGTGGGCGCTCATGTATGTGTGTTAGGGTGGACATTCATGTATGTGTTAGGTTGGGCATTCATGTATGTGTGTTAGGGTGGGCATGACTGTATGTGTGTTATGGTGGGCGTTCATGTATGTGTCAGGGTGGACGTTCTTCTATGTGTTAGGGTGAGTGTTCATGTATGTGTGTTAGGGTGGGCGTTCATGTGTGTGTGTTAGGGTGGGCGTTCATGTAGGTGTTAGAGTGGGCTATCACATACGTGTGTTAGGGTGGGTGTTCATGTATGTGTGTTAGGGTGGGCGTTCATGTAGGTGTGTTAGGGTGGGCGTTCATGTATGTGTGTGTTATGGTGGGCGTTCATGTATGTGTGTTAGGGTGGGTATTCATGTATGTGTATTAGGATGGGTGTTCATGTATGTATTAGTGTGGGCGTTCATGTGTGTCTTAGGGTGGGTGTTCATATGTGTTAGGCTGGGCATTCATGTTTGTGTGTTAAGGTTGGCGTTCATGTATGTGTTAAGGGGCGCATTCATGTATATGTGTTAGAGTGGGTGTTCATGTGTGTGCTAGGGTGGTCATTCATGTGTGCTAGGGTGGGCATTCATGTGTGCTAGGGTGGGCGTTCATATATGTGTGTTAGGGTGGGCGTTCATGTATGTGTGTTAGGGTGGTCGTTCTTGTATGTGTTAGGGTGGGTATTCATGTGTGTGTTAGGGTGGGTGTTCATGTATATGTGTTATGGTGGGCGTTCATGTGTGTGTGTTAGGGTGGGCGTTCATTTATGTGTGTTAGGGTGGGCATTCATGTATGTGTTAGGGTGAGCATTCATGTATGTGTGTTATGGTGGGGGCTCGTGTGTATGTGTGTTAGGGTGGGCGTTCATGTGTGTGTTAGGGTGGGTGTTCATGTGTATTAGGGTGGGCGTTCATGTTTGTGTGTTAGGGTGGGCGTTCATGTGTGTGTTAGGGTTTGCGTTCATGTATGTGTTAGGATGGGCATTCATGTATGTGTGCTATGGTGGGTGTTCATGTGTGTGCTAGGGTGGTCATTCATGTGTGTTAGGGTGGTCATTCATGTATGTTAGGGTGGGCATTCATGTGTGTATTAGGGTGGGCGTTCATGTATTTGTGCTAGGGTGGGCGTTCATGTATGTGTGTTAGGGTGGGCTTTCATGTTTGTGTGTTAGGGTGGGCGTTCATCTGTGCTAGGGTGGTTATTCATATATGTGTGTTAGGGTGGGCGTTCATGTATGTATGTTAGGGTGGGCGTTCATGTGTGTGCTAGGGTGGGTATTCATGTATGTGTGTTAGGATGGGCATTAATGTATGTGTGTTAGGGTGGGCGTTCATGTAAGTGTTAGGGTGGGCGTTCATCTAAGTGTTAGGGTGGTCGTACATGTATGTATGTTAGGGTGGGCATTCAAATATGTGTGTTAGGGTGGGCGTTCATGTAGGTGTTAGGGTGGGTTATCATGTACATGTGTTACGGTGGGAGTTCGTGTACGTGTTAAGGTGGCCGTTCTTGCATATGTGTTAGGGTGGGCGTTCATGTATGTGTACTAGGATGGGCGTTCATTTATGTGTGTTAGGGTGGGTGTTCATGTATGTGTGTTAGGGAGGGCGTTCATGTATGTGTTAGGATGGGCGTTCATGTATGTGCTAGGGTGGGCGTTCATGTATGTGTGTTAGGATGGGCGTTCATGTATGCTTTATAGGGTGGGCGTTCTTGTAGGTATGTTAGGGTGGGCGTTCATGTACGTGTTAGTGTGGAAGCTCGTGTACGTGTTAGGGTGGGTGTTCATGTATGTGTGTTAGGGTGGGAGTTCATGTATGTGTGTTAGGGTGGACGTTCATGTATGTGTGTTAGGGTGGGCGTTCATGTATGTGTGTTAAATTGGGCGTTCATGTATGTGAGTTAGGGTGGGCATTCAAGTGTGTGTTAGGATGGGCGTTCATGTGTGTTGGGATGGGCGTTCGTGTATGTGTGTTAGGGTATGCGTTCATGTATGTTTGTTAGGGTGGATGTTCATGTAGGTGTGTCAGGGTGGGCGTTCATATTCGTGTTAGGGTGGGCGTTCGTGTACGAGTTAGGGTGGGCGTTCATGAAGGTGTGTTAGGGTGGGCGTTTATGTATGTGTTAGGGTGGGCGTTCATGTATGTGTGTTAGGATGGGCATTCATGTATGTGTTAAGGTGGGCGTTCATGTATGTGTGTTAGGGTGGGCGTTCATGTGTGTGTGTGTTAGGGTGGGCCTTCCTGTGTGTGCTAGTGTGGGTATTCATGTATGTGTGTTAGTGTGGGCATTAATGTATATGTGTTAGGGTGAGCGTTCATGTATGTGTTAGGGTGGGCGTTCATTTAAGTGTTAGGGTGGACGTACATGTATGTGTGTTAGGGTGGGCGTTTATGTAGGTGTTAGGGTGGGTTATCATGTACATGTGTTAGGGTGGAAGTTCGTGTACGTGTTAGGGTGGCCGTTCTTGTTCTTGCATATGTGTTAGGGTGGGCGTTCATGTATGCTTACTAGGATGGGCGTTCATTTATGTGTGTTAGGGTGGGCGTTCATGTAGGTGTTAGGGTGGGTTATCATGTACATGTGTTAGGGTGGGCATTCGTGTACGTGTTAGGGTTGCCGTTCTTATATATGTGTTAGGGTGGGCGTTCATGTATGTGTATTAGGATGGGCGTTCATTTATGTGTGTTAGGGTGGGCGTTCATGTATGTGTGTTAGGGTGGGCACTCATGTATGTGTGTTAGGGTTGGCTTTCATTTATGTGTGTTAGGATGGGCGTTCATTTATGTGTGTTAGGGTGGCGTTCATGTATGTGTTAGGTAGGGCGCTCATGTATGTTTGGTAGGATGGGCATTCATGTATGTGTGTTAGGGTGGGCATTCATGTATGTGTGTTAGGGTGGGCATTCATGTATGTGTGTTAGGGTGGGCGTTCATGTATGTGTCAGGGTGGGCATTCATGTATGTGTTAAGGTGGGCGATCATGTATGTGTGCTAGGGTGGGCGTTCATGTATGTGTGTTAGGGTGGGCGTTCATGTATGTTAGGTTAGGCGTTCATGTATATGTGGTAGGGTGGGCATTCATTTATGTGTGTGTTGGGGTGGGTGTTCTTGTGTGTGTGTGTTAGGTTGGGTGTTGATGTATGTTTATTAGGGTGGGCGTTCATGTATGTGTGTTAGAGTGGGTGTTCATGTGTGTGCTATGGTGAGCATTCATGTATGTGTCTTAGGGTGGGCGCTCATGTATGTGTGTTGGGGTGGGTGTTCATGCATGTGTTTTAGGGTGGGCGTTCGTGTATGTGTTCGGGTGGGCCTTCATGTATGTGTGTTAGGGTGGGCGTTCATGTATGTGTGTTTGAGTGGGCATTCATGTATGTGTGTTCGGGTGTGTGTTCATGTGTGTGTTAGGCTGGGCGTTCATGTTTGTGTGGTAGGGTGGGCATTCATGTGTGTGTTAGGGTGGGCGCTCATGTATGTGTGTTAGGGTGGGCATTAATGTATGTGTGTTAGAGTGGGCGTTCATGTATGTGTTAGGGTGGGCGTTCATGTATGTGTGTTAGGGTGGGCGTTCATGTGGGTGTTATGGTGGGTTATCATGGACATGTGTTAGGGTGGGTGTTCTTGGATATGTGTTAGGGTGGGCGTTCATGTGTATGCTAGGGTGGGCATTCATTTATATGTGTTAAGGTGGGCGTTCATATATGTGTGATAGGGTGGGTGTTCATGTATCTGTGTTAGTGTGGGTGTTCATGTATGTGTGTTAGGGTGGGCGTTCATGTATGTGTCAGGGTGGGCATTCATGTATGTGTTAAGGTGGGCGATCATGTATGTGTGCTAGGGTGGGCGTTCATGTATGTGTGTTAGGGTGGGCGTTCATGTATGTTAGGTTAGGCGTTCATGTATATGTGGTAGGGTGGGCATTCATTTATGTGTGTGTGGGTGGGTGTTCTTGTGTGTGTGTGTTAGGTTGGGTGTTGATGTATGTTTATTAGGGTGGGCGTTCATGTATGTGTGTTAGAGTGGGCGTTCATGTGTGTGCTATGGTGAGCATTCATGTATGTGTCTTAGGGTGGGCGCTCATGTATGTGTGTTGGGGTGGGTGTTCATGTATGTGTTTTAGGGTGGGCGTTCGTGTATGTGTTCGGGTGGGCCTTCATGTATGTGTGTTAGGGTGGGCGTTCATGTATGTGTGTTTGAGTGGGCATTCATGTATGTGTGTTCGGGTGTGTGTTCATGTGTGTGTTAGGCTGGGCGTTCATGTATGTGTTAGGTGGGAATTCATGTATGTGTGTTAGAGTGGGTGTTCATGTGTGTGTTAGGGTGGTCATTCATGTGTGTTAGAGTGTGCATTCATGTGTGTGTTAGGGTGGGCGTTCATGTATGTGTGCTAGGGTGGTCGTTCTTGTATGTGTTAGGATGGGTATTCATGTGTGTGTTAGGGTGGGTGCTCATGCATGTGTGTTAGGGTGGGCGTTCATGTGTGTGTTAGAGTGGGAGTTCATGTATGTGTGTTAGGGTGGTCATTCATATATGTGTGTTAGGGTGGGCGCTCATGTATGTGTGTTAGGGTGGACATTCATGTATGTGTTAGGGTGGGCGTTCATGTATGTGTGTTAGGGTGGGCATTCATGTGTGTGCTAGGGTGGGCGTTCATGTATGTGTGTTAGGGTGGGCGTTCATGTATGTGTGTTAGGGTGGTCGTTCTTGTATGTGTTAGGGTGAGTATTCATGTGTGTGTTAGGGTGGGTGTTCATGTATGTGTGCTAGGGTGGGCGTTCATGTGTGTGTGTGTTAGGGTGGGCGTTCATGTATGTGTGTTAGAGTGGGCATTCATGTATGTGTTAGGGTGAGCGTTCATGTATGTGTGTTATGGTTGGGGCTCGTGTGTGTTAGGGTGGGCGTTCATGTGGGTGCTAGGGTGGGCATTCATTTATATGTGTTAAGGTGGGCGTTCATATATGTGTGTTAGGGTGGGTGTTCATGTATCTGTGTTAGTGTGGGTGTTCATGTATGTGTTAGGGTGGGCGTTCATGCATGTGTGTTAGGGTGGGCTTTCATGTGTGTTAGGGTGGGCATTCATGTATGTGTGCTAGAGTGGGCATTCATGTATGTGTGATAGGGTGAGCGTTCGTGTATGTGTTAATGTGGGCGTTCATGTATGTGTGTTAGGGTGGGCGTTCATGCATGTGTGTTAGGGTGGGTGTTCATGTATGTGTGTTAGGGTGGACATTCATGTATGTGTGTTAGGGTGGGCGTTCATGTAGGTGTGTTAGTGTGGGCGTTCATGTATATGTGTGCTATGGTGGGCGTTCATGTATGTGTGATAGGGTGGGTGTTCATGTATGTATTAGTGTGAGCGTTCATGTGTGTCAGATGGTGGGTGTTCATATTTGTTAGGCTGGGCGTTCATGTTTGTGTGTTAGGGTTGGCGTTCATGTATGTGTTAAGGGGCGCATTCATGTATGTGTGTTAGAGTGGGTGTTCATGTGTGTGTTAGGGTGGTCATTCATGTGTGTTAGGGTGGGCATTCATGTGTGTGCTAGGGTGGGCGTTCATGTATGTGTGTTAGGGTGGGCGTTCATGTATGTGTGTTAGGGTGGTCGTTCTTGTATGTGTTAGCGTGGGTATTCATGTGTGTGTTAGTGTGGGTGTTCATGTATGTGTGTTAGGGTGGGAGTTCATGTGTGTGTGTTAGGGTGGGCGTTCATGTATTTGTGTTAGAGTGGGCATTCATGTATGTGTTAGGGTGAGCGTTCATGTATGTGTGTTATGGTGGGGGCTTGTGTGTATGTGTGCTAGGGTGGGCGTTCATGTGTGTGTTAGGGTGGGTGTTCATGTGTATTAGGGTGGGCGTTCATGTTTGTGTGTTAGAGTGGGCATTCATGTGTGTGTTAGGGTTTGTGTTCATGTATGCGTTAGGGTGGGCGTTCATGTATGTGCTAGGGTGAGCGTTCATGTAGATGTGTTAGGATGGGCGTTCATGTATGTTTGTTAGGGTGGGCATTCATGTAGGTGTGTTAGGGTGGGCGATCATGTATGTGTTAGGGTGTGCGTTCGTGTACGTGTTAGGGTGGGCGTTCATGCATGTATGTTAGGGTAGGCGTTCATGTATGTGTGTTAGGTTGGATGTTAATGTATGTGTGTTAGGTGGGCGTTCATGTATGTGTGTTAGGGTGGGTGTTCATGTATGTGTGTTAGGGTGGGCGTTCATGTATGTGTGTTAGGATGGGCGTTCATGTATGTATTAGGGTGGGCGTTCATGTGTTTCTTAGGGTGGGTGTTCATGTGTGTTAGGCTGGGCATTCATGTTTGTGTGTTAGGGTGGGCGTTCATGTATGGTTAGGGGGGCATTCATGTATGTGTGTTAGAGTGGATGTTCATGTATGTGTTAGGGTGGTCATTCATGTGTGTTAGGGTGGGCATTCATGTGTGTGCTAGGGTGGGCGTTCATGTATGTGTGCTAGGGTGGGCGTTCATGTATGTGTGTTAGGGTGGTCGTTCTTGTATGTGTTAGGGTGGGTATTCATGTGTGTGTTAGGGTGGGTGTTCATGTATGTATGATAGGGTGGGCGTTCATGTGTGTGTTAGGGTGGTTATTCATGTATGTGTGTTAGGGTGGGCATTCATGTGTGTATGTTAGGGTGGGCGTTCATGTATGTGTGTTATTGTGGGCGTTCATGTATGTGTTAGGGTAGGCATTCATGTATGTGTTAGGGTGAGCTTTCATGTATGTGTGTTATGGTGGGGGCTCGTGTGTATGTGTGCTAGGGTGGGCGTTCATGTGTGGGTTAGCGTGGGTGTTCATGTGTATTAAGGTGGGTGTTCATGTTTGTGTGTTAGGATGGGCATTCATGTGTGTGTTAGGGTTTCGTTCATGTATGTGTTAGGGTGGGCATTCATGTATGTGTGCTAGGGTGGGTGTTCATGTGTGTGCTATGGTGGTCATTCATGTGTGTGTAGGTGGGCATTCATGTGCGTGTTAGGGTGGGCGTTCATGTATTTGTGTTAGCGTGGGCGTTCATGTATGTGTGTTACGGTGGTTATTCATGTATGTGTGTTAGGGTGGGCATTCATGTGTGTATGTTAGGGTGGGTGTTCATGTATGTGTGTTAGGGTGGGCGTTCATGTATGTGTGTTAGGGTGGGCATTCATATATGTGTTAGGGTGAGCGTTCATGTATGTGTGTTATGGTGGGGGCTCGCGTGTGTGTGTTAGGGTGGTCGTTCTTGTATTTGTACTAGGATAGGCATTCATTTATGTGTGTTAGGGTGGGCATTCATGTATGTGTGTTAGGGTGGGTGTTCATGTATATGTGCTAGCGTGGGCGTTCATGTATGTGTGTTATGGAGGGCATTCATATATGTGTGCTAGGGTGGGCGTTAATGTATGTGTGTTAGGGTGGGCCTTCATGTATGTGTGTTAGGGAGGGCGTTCATGTATGTGTTAGGGTGGGCATTCATGTATGTGCTAGGGTGGGCGTTCATGTAAATGTGCTAGGATGGGCGTTAATGTATGTTTGTTAGGGTGGGCATTCATGTAGGTGTGTCAGGGTGGGCGATCATGTACGTGTTAGGGTGGGCATTCGTGTACGTGTTAGGGTGGGCATTCGTGTATGTGTTAGTTTGGGCGTTCATGTTTGTGTGTTAGGGTGGGCGTTAATGTATGTGTGTTAGGGTGGGCGTTCATGTATGTGTGTTAGGGTGGGCATTCATGGATGTGTGTTAGGGTGGGCATTCATGTATGTGTGTTAGGGTGGGCATTGATGTGTGTGTTAGGGTGGGCATTCATGTGTGTTAGGGTGGGTATTCATGTATTAGTGCTAGTGTGCATTCATGTATGTGTGTTAGGGTGGGCGTTCATTTATATGTTAGGGTGGCCATTCATGCATGTGTTATTGTGGGTGTTCATGTATGTGTGTTAGGGTGGGTGTTCATGTAGGTGTGTCAGGGTGGGCGATCATGTACGTGTTAGGGTGGGCATTCGTGTACGTGTTAGGGTGGGCATTCGTGTATGTGTTAGTTTGGGCGTTCATGTTTGTGTGTTAGGGTGGGCGTTAATGTATGTGTGTTAGGGTGGGCGTTCATGTATGTGTGTTAGGGTGGGCATTCATGCATGTGTGTTAGGGTGGGCATTCATGTATGTGTGTTAGGGTGGGCATTGATGTGTGTGTTAGGGTGGGCGTTCATGTATGTGTGTTAGTTTGGTCATTCTTGTAGGTGTGTTAGGTGTGGGCGTTCATGCATGTGTGTGCTATGGTGGGCGTTCATGTATGTGTGTTAGGGTGGGTGTTCATGTATGTGTATTAGGATGGGCGTTCATGTATGTATTAGGGTGGGCGTTCATGTGTGTCTTTGGGTAGGTGTGCATGTGTGTTAGGCTGGGCGTTCATATTTGTGTGTTAGGGTGGGCGTTCATGTATGTGTTAGAGGGGAATTCATGTATGTGTGTTAGAGTGGGTGTTCATGTGTGTGTTAGGGTGGTCATTCATGTGTGTTAGAGTGTGCATTCATGTGTGTGTTAGGGTGGGCGTTCATGTATGTGTGTTAGGGTGGTCGTTCTTGTATGTGTTAGGGTAGGTATTCATGTGTGTGTTAGGGTGGGTGTTCATGCATGTGTGTTAGGGTGGGCGTTCATGTGTGTGTGTGTTAGGGTGGGAATTCATGTATGTGTGTTAGGGTGGGCATTCATATATGTGTGTTAGGGTGGGCGCTCATGTATGTGTGCTAGGGTGGGCATTCATGTATGTGTTAGGGTGAGCGTTCATGTATGTGTGTTATGGTGGGGGCTCGTGTGTATGTGTGTTAGGGTGGGCGTTCCTGTGTGTGTTAGGGTGGATGTTTATGTGTGTGTGTGTTAGGGTGGGCGTCCATGTGTGTGTTATGGTAGGCATTCATGTATGTGTGTTAGGGTGGGTATTCATGTATGTGTGTTAGGATGGGCGTTCATGTATTTGTTAAGGTGGGCGTCCATGTATGTGTGCTAGGGTGGGCGTTGATGTATGTGTGTTAGGGTGGGCGTTCATGTATGTTAGGTTAGGCGTTCATGTATATGTGGTAGGGTGGGCATTCATTTATGTGTGTGTGGGTGGGTGTTCTTGTGTGTGTGTGTTAGGTTGGGTGTTGATGTATGTTTATTAGGGTGGGCGTTCATGTATGTGTGTTAGAGTGGGCGTTCATGTGTGTGCTATGGTGAGCATTCATGTATGTGTCTTAGGGTGGGCGCTCATGTATGTGTGTTGGGGTGGGTGTTCATGTATGTGTTTTAGGGTGGGCGTTCGTGTATGTGTTTGGGTGGGCCTTCATGTATGTGTGTTAGGGTGGGCGTTCATGTATGTGTGTTAGGGTGGTCGTTCTTGTATGTGTTAGGGTGAGTATTCATGTGTGTGTTAGGGTGGGTGTTCATGTATGTGTGTTATGGTGGGCGTTCATGTGTGTGTGTTAGGGTGGGCGTTCATGTATGTGTGTTAGAGTGGGCATTCATGTATGTGTTAGGGTGAGCGTTAATGTATGTGTGTTATGGTGGGGGTTCGTGTGTGTTAGGGTGGGCGTTCATGTGTGTGCTAGGGTGGGCATTCATTTATATGTGTTAGGGTGGGCGTTCATATATGTGTGTTAGGGTGGGTGTTCATGTATCTGTGTTAGGGTGGGCGTTCATGCATGTGTGTTAGGGTGGGCATTCATGTGTGTTAGGGTGGGCATTCATGTATGTGTGCTAGAGTGGGCATTCATGTATGTGTGATAGGGTGGGCGTTCGTGTATGTGTTAATGTGGGCGTTCATGTATGTGTGTTAGGGTGGGCGTTCATGCATGTGTGTTAGGGTGGGTGTTCATGTATGTGTGTTAGGGTGGACATTCATGTATGTGTGTTAGGGTGGGCGTTCATGTAGGTGTGTTAGGGTGGGCGTTCATGTATATGTGTGCTATGGTGGGCGTTCATGTATGTGTGATAGGGTGGGTGTTCATGTATGTGTATTAGGATGAGTGTTCATGTATGTATTAGTGTGAGCGTTCATGTGTGTCAGATGGTGGGTGTTCATATTTGTTAGGCTGGGCGTTCATGTTTGTGTGTTAGGGTTGGCGTTCATGTATGTGTTAAGAGGCGCATTCATGTATGTGTGTTAGAGTGGGTGTTCATGTGTGTGTTAGGGTGGTCATTCATGTGTGTTAGGGTGGGCATTCATGTGTGTGCTAGGGTGGGCGTTCATGTATGTGTGTTAGGGTGGGCGTTCATGTATGTGTGTTAGGGTGGTCGTTCTTGTATGTGTTAGCGTGGGTATTCATGTGTGTGTTAGGGTGGGTGTTCATGTATGTGTGTTAGGGTGGGAGTTCATGTGTGTGTGTTAGGGTGGGCGTTCATGTATGTGTGTTAGAGTGGGCATTCATGTATGTGTTAGGGTGAGCGTTCATGTATGTGTGTTATGGTGGGGGCTCGTGTGTATGTGTGCTAGGGTGGGCGTTCATGTGTGTGTTAGGGTGGGTGTTCATGTGTATTAGGGTGGGCGTTCATGTTTGTGTGTTAGGGTGGGCATTCATTTGTGTGTTAGGGTTTGTGTTCATGTATGCGTTAGGGTGGGCGTTCATGTATGTGCTAGGGTGAGCGTTCATGTAGATGTGTTAGGATGGGCGTTCATGTATGTTTGTTAGGGTGGGCATTCATGTAGGTGTGTTAGGGTGGGCGATCATGTAAGTGTTAGGGTGTGCGTTCGTGTACGTGTTAGGGTGGGCGTTCATGCATGTATGTTAGGGTAGGCGTTCATGTATGTTTGTTAGGTTGGATGTTAATGTATGTGTGTTAGGTGGGCGTTCATGTATGTGTGTTAGGGTGGGTGTTCATGTATGTATGTTAGGGTGGGCATTTATGTTTGTGTTAGGGTGGACGTTCATGTGTGTTAGAATGGGAATTTATGTATGTGTCTTAGGGTGGGCATTCATGTATATGTGTTAGGGTGGGCGTTCATGTATGTGTGTTAGGATGGGCGTTCATGTATGTATTAGGGTGGGCGTTCATGTGTTTCTTAGGGTGGGTGTTCATGTGTGTTAGGCTGGGCATTCATGTTTGTGTGTTAGGATGGGCGTTCATGTATGGTTAGGGGGGCATTCATGTATGTATGTTAGAGTGGATGTTCATGTATGTGTTAGGGTGGTCATTCATGTGTGTTAGGGTGGGCATTCATGTGTGTGCTAGGGTGGGCGTTCATGTATGTGTGCTAGGGTGGGCGTTCATGTATGTGTGTTAGGGTGGTCATTCTTGTATGTGTTAGGGTGGGTATTCATGTGTGTGTTAGGGTGGGTGTTCATGTATGTATGATAGGGTGGGCGTTCATGTGTGTGTTAGGGTGGGCATTCATGTATGTCTGTTAGGGTGGGTATTCATATATGTGTGTTAGGGTGGGCGTTCATCTATGTGTGTTAGGGTGGGCATTCATGTATGTGTTAGGGTGAGCGTTCATGTATGTGTGTTATGGTGGGGGCTCGTGTGTATGTGCGTTAGGTTGGGCGTTCATGTGTGTGTTAGGGTGGGTGTTCATGTGTATTAAGGTGGGTGTTCATGTTTGTGTGTTATGGTGGGCGTTCATGTGTGTGTTAGGGTTTCGTTCATGTATGTGTTGGGGTGGGCATTCATATATGTGTGCTAGGGTGGGTGTTGATGTGTGTGTTAGGGTGGTCATTCATGTGTGTGTTAGGGTGGGCGTTCATGTATTTGTGTTAGCGTGGGCATTCATGTATGTGTGTTAGGGTGGTTATTCATGTATGTGTGTTAGGGTGGGCATTCATGTGTGTATGTTAGGGTGGGCGTTCATGTATGTGTGCTAGGGTGGGCGTTCATGTATGTGTTAGGGTGGACATTCATGTATGTGTTAGGGTGAGCGTTCATGTATGTGTGTTATGGTGGGGGCTCGTGTGTATGTGCGTTAGGGTGGGCGTTCATGTGTGTGTTAGGGTGGGTGTTCATGTGTATTAAGGTGGGTGTTCATGTTTGTGTGTTAGGGTGGGCATTCATGTGTGTGTTAGGGTTTCGTTCATGTATGTGTTAGGGTGGGCATTCATATATGTGTGCTAGGGTGGGTGTTGATGTGTGTTAGGGTGGTCATTCATGTGTGTTTGGGTGGGCATTCATGTGTGTTAGGGTGGGCGTTCATGTATTTGTGTTAGCGTGGGCATTCATGTATGTGTGTTAGGGTGGTTATTGATGTATGTGTGTTAGGGTGGGCATTCATGTGTGTATGTTAGGGTGGGCGTTCATGTATGTGTGTTAGGGTGGGCGTTCATGCATGTGTTAGGGTGGGCATTCATGTATGTGTTAGGGTGAGCGTTCATGTATGTGTGTTATGGTGGGGGCTCGTGTGTATGTGCGTTAGGGTGGGCGTTCATGTGTGTGTTAGGGTGGGTGTTCATGTGTATTAAGGTGGGTGTTCATGTTTGTGTGTTAGGGTGGGCATTCATGTGTGTGTTAGGGTTTCGTTCATGTATGTGTTAGGGTGGGCATTCATATATGTGTGCTAGGGTGGGTGTTGATGTGTGTTAGGGTGGTCATTCATGTGTGTTTGGGTGGGCATTCATGTGTGTTAGGGTGGGCGTTCATGTATTTGTGTTAGCGTGGGCATTCATGTATGTGTGTTATGGTGGTTATTCATGTATGTTTGTTAGGGTGGGCATTATTGTGTGTATGTTAGGGTGGGAGTTCACGTATGTGTGTTAGGGTGGGCGTTCATGTATGTGTTAGGGTGGGCATTCATGTATGTGTTAGGGTGAGCGTTCATGTATGTGTGTTATGGTGGGTCTCGTGTGTATGTGTGTTAGGGTGGGCGTTCATGTGTGGGTTAGGGTGGGTGTTCATCTGTATTAAGGTGGGTGTTCATGTTTGTGTGTTAGGGTGGGCGTTCATGTGTGTGTTAGGGTTTCGTTTATGTATGTGTTGGGGTGGGCATTCATATATGTGTGCTAGGGTGGGTGTTGATGTGTGTGTTAGGGTGGTCATTCATGTGTGTGTTAGGGTGGGCGTTCATGTATTTGTGTTAGCGTGGGCATTCATGTATGTGTGTTAGGGTGGTTATTCATGTATGTGTGTTAGGGTGGGCATTCATGTGTGTGTTAGGGTTTCGTTCATGTATGTGTTAGGGTGGGCATTCATATATGTGTGCTAGGGTGGGTGTTGATGTGTGTTAGGGTGGTCATTCATGTGTGTTTGGGTGGGCATTCATGTGGGTTAGGGTGGGCATTCATGTATTTGTGTTAGCATGGGCATTCATGTATGTGTGTTAGGGTGGTTATTCATGTATGTGTGTTAGGGTGGGCATTCATGTGTGTATGTTAGGGTGGGCGTTCATGTATGCGTGTTAGGGTGGGTGTTCATGTATGTGTTAGGGTGGGCATTCATGTATGTGTTAGGGTGAGCGTTCATGTATGTGTGTTATGGTGGGTCTCGTGTGTATGTGTGTTAGGGTGGGCGTTCATGTGTGGGTTAGGGTGGGTGTTCATCTGTATTAAGGTGGGTGTTCATGTTTGTGTGTTTGGGTGGGTGTTCATGTGTGTGTTAGGGTGGTCATTCATGTGTGTTTGGGTGGACATTCATGTGTGTGTTAGGGTGGGCGTTCATGTATTTGTGTTAGCGTGGGCGTTCATGTATATGTGTTAGGGTGGTTATTCATGTATGTGTGTTAGGGTGGGGGTTCATGTGTGTATAGTAGGGTGGGTGTTCATGTATGTGTGTTAGGGTGGGCGTTCATGTATGTGTGTTAGGGTGGGCATTCATGTATGTGTTAGGGTGAGCGTTCATGTATGTGTGTTATGGCGGGGGCTCGCGTGTGTGTGTTTGGGTGGTTGTTCTTGTATGTGTTAGGGTGGGTATTCATGTGTTTGCTAGGGTGGATGTTCATGTATGTGTGTTAGGGTGGGCATTCATATATGTGTGCTAGGGTGGGCATTCATGTTTGTGCGTTAGGGTGGGCATTCATGTATGTGCTAGGGTGAGTGTTCATGTATGTGTGTTATGGTGGGGGCTTGTGTGTATGTGTGTTAGGGTGGGCGTTCATGTGTGTGTTAGGGTGGGCGTTCATGTGTGTGTGTGAGGGTGGGCGTTCATGTGTGTTCTATGGTAGGCATTCATGTATGTGTGTTAGGGTGGGGGTTCATGTATGTGTGTTAGGATGGGCGTTCATGTATGTGTTAGGGTGTCCGTTCTTGCATATATGTAAGGGTGGGCTTTCATGTATGTGTACTAGGATGGGCGTTCATTTATGTGTGTTAGGGTGGACGTTCATGTATGTGTGTTAGGGTGGGTATTCATGTATATGTACTAGCGTGGGCGTTCATGTATGTGTGTTAGGGAGGGCATTCATGTATGTGTGCTAGGATGGGCGTTCATGTATGTGTGTTAGGGTGGGCCTTCATGTATGTGTGTTAGAGAGGGCGTTCATGTATGTGTTAGGGTGGGCATTCATGTATGTGCTAGGGTGGGCGTTCATGTAAATGTGTTAGGATGGGCGTTCATATATGTTTGTTAGGATGGGCATTCATGTAGGTGTGTTAGGGTGGACGATCATGTACGTGTTAGGGTCGGCGTTCTTGTACGTGTTAGGGTGGGCGTTCATGTATGTGTTAGTTTGGGTGTCCATGTAGGTGTGCTAGGGTGGGCGTTAATGTATGTGTGTAAGGATGGGCGTTCATGTATGTGTGTTAGGGTCGGCGTTCATGTATGTGTGTTAGGGTGGGCATTGATGTGTGTGTTAGGGTGGGCGTTCATGTGTGTAAGGGTGGGTATTCATGTATGTGTGTTAGGGTGGGCATTCATGTATGTGTGTTAGGGTGGGCGTTCATTTATTTGTGTTAGGGTGGACGTTCATATTTATGTGTTATGGTGAGCGTTCATGTATGTGTGTTATGGCGGGGGCTCGCGTGTGTGTGTTTGGGTGGTTGTTCTTGTATGTGTTAGGGTGGGTATTCATGTGTTTGCTAGGGTGGGTGTTCATGTATGTGTGTTAGGGTGGGCATTCATATATGTGTGCTAGGGTGGGCATTCATGTTTGTGCGTTAGGGTGGGCATTCATGTATGTGCTAGGGTGAGTGTTCATGTATGTGTGTTATGGTGGGGGCTTGTGTGTATGTGTGTTAGGGTGGGCGTTCATGTGTGTGTTAGGGTGGGCGTTCATGTGTGTGTGTGAGGGTGGGCGTTCATGTGTGTGCTATGGTAGGCATTCATGTATGTGTGTTAGGGTGGGGGTTCATGTATGTGTGTTAGGATGGGCGTTCATGTATGTGTTAGGGTGTCCGTTCTTGCATATATGTAAGGGTGGGCTTTCATGTATGTGTACTAGGATGGGCGTTCATTTATGTGTGTTAGGGTGGGCGTTCATGTATGTGTGTTAGGGTGGGTATTCATGTATATGTACTAGCGTGGGCGTTCATGTATGTGTGTTAGGGAGGGCATTCATGTATGTGTGCTAGGATGGGCGTTCATGTATGTGTGTTAGGGTGGGCCTTCATGTATGTGTGTTAGAGAGGGCGTTCATGTATGTGTTAGGGTGGGCATTCATGTATGTGCTAGGGTGGGCGTTCATGTTAATGTGTTAGGATGGGCGTTCATATATGTTTGTTAGGATGGGCATTCATGTAGGTGTGTTAGGGTGGACGATCATGTACGTGTTAGGGTCGGCGTTCGTGTACGTGTTAGGGTGGGCGTTCATGTATGTGTTAGTTTGGGTGTCCATGTAGGTGTGCTAGGGTGGGCGTTAATGTATGTGTGTAAGGGTGGGCGTTCATGTATGTGTGTTAGGGTCGGCGTTCATGTATGTGTGTTAGGGTGGGCATTGATGTGTGTGTTAGGGTGGGCGTTCATGTGTGTAAGGGTGGGTATTCATGTATGTGTGTTAGGGTGGGCATTCATGTATGTGTGTTAGGGTGGGCGTTCATTTATTTGTGTTAGGGTGGACGTTCATATTTGTGTGTTAGGGTGGGCGTTCATGTATGTGTTAGGGGGAATTCATGTATGTGTGTTAGAGTGGGTGTTGATGTGTGTGCTAGGGTGGTCATTCATGTGTGTTAGAGTGTGCATTCATGTGTGTGTTAGGGTGGGCGTTCATGTATGTGTGGTAGGGTGGTCGTTCTTGTATGTGTTAGGGTGGGTATTCATGTGTGTGTTAGGGTGGGTGTTCATGCATGTGTGTTAGGGTGGGCGTTCATGTGTGTGTTAGGGTGGGAGTTCATGTATGTGTTAGGTTGGGCATTCATGTATGTGTGCTAGGGTGGGCATTACTGTATGTGTGTTATGGTGGGCGTTCATGTATGTGTCAGGGTGGACGTTCTTCTATGTGTTACGGTGAGTGTTCATGTATGTGTGTTAGGGTGGGGGTTCATGTATGTATTAGGGTGGGCGTTCATGTGTGTCTTTGGGTAGGTGTTCATGTGTGTTAGGCTGGGCGTTCATATTTGTGTGTTAGGGTGGGCGTTCATGTATGTGTTAGAGGGGAATTCATGTATGTGTGTTAGAGTGGGTGTTCATGTGTGTGTTAGGGTGGTCATTCATGTGTGTTAGAGTGTGCATTCATGTGTGTGTTAGGGTGGGCGTTCATGTATGTGTGTTAGGGTGGTCGTTCTTGTATGTGTTAGGGTAGGTATTCATGTGTGTGTTAGGGTGGGTGTTCATGCATGTGTGTTAGGGTGGGCGTTCATGTGTGTGTGTGTTAGGGTGGGAATTCATGTATGTGTGTTAGGGTGGGCATTCATATATGTGTGTTAGGGTGGGCGCTCATGTATGTGTGTTAGGATGGGCGTTCATGTATGTGTTAGGGTGGGCGTTAATGTATGTGTGTTAGGGTGGGCGTTCATGTATGTGTGTTAGGGTGGGCGTTCATGTATGTGTGTTAGGATGGGCATTGATGTGTGTGTTAGGGTGAGCGTTCATGTATGTGTGTTATGGTGGGGGTTCGTGTGTGTTAGGGTGGGCGTTCATGTGTGTGCTAGGGTGGGCATTCATTTATATGTGTTTGGGTGGGCGTTCATATATGTGTGTTAGGGTGGGTGTTCATGTATCTGTGTTAGTGTGGGTGTTCATGTATGTGTTAGGGTGGGCGTTCATGCATGTGTGTTAGGGTGGGCATTCATGTGTGTTAGGGTGGGCATTCATGTATGTGTGCTAGAGTGGGCATTCATGTATGTGTGATAGGGTGGGCGTTCGTGTATGTGTTAATGTGGGCGTTCATGTATGTGTGTTAGGGTGGGCGTTCATGCATGTGTGTTAGGGTGGGTGTTCATGTATGTGTGTTAGGGTAGACATTCATGTATGTGTGTTAGGGTGGGCGTTCATGTAGGTGTGTTAGGGTGGGCGTTCATGTATATGTGTGCTATGGTGGGCGTTCATGTATGTGTGATAGGGTGGGTGTTCATGTATGTGTATTAGGATGAGTGTTCATGTATGTATTAGTGTGAGCGTTCATGTGTGTCAGATGGTGGGTGTTCATATTTGTTAGGCCGGGCGTTCATGTTTGTGTGTTAGGGTTGGCGTTCATGTATGTGTTAAGAGGCGCATTCATGTATGTGTGTTAGAGTGGGTGTTCATGTGTGTGTTAGGGTGGTCATTCATGTGTGTTAGGGTGGGCATTCATGTGTGTGCTAGGGTGGGCGTTCATGTATGTGTGTTAGGGTGGGCGTTCATGTATGTGTGTTAGGGTGGTCGTTCTTGTATGTGTTAGCGTGGGTATTCATGTGTGTGTTAGGGTGGGTGTTCATGTATGTGTGTAAGGGTGGGAGTTCATGTGTGTGTGTTAGGGTGGGCGTTCATGTATGTGTGTTAGAGTGGGCATTCATGTATGTGTTAGGGTGAGCGTTCATGTATGTGTGTTATGGTGGGGGCTCGTGTGTATGTGTGCTAGGGTGGGCGTTCATGTGTGTGTTAGGGTGGGTGTTCATGTGTATTAGGGTGGGCGTTCATGTTTGTGTGTTAGGGTGGGCATTCATGTGTGTGTTAGGGTTTGTGTTCATGTATGCGTTAGGGTGGGCGTTCATATATGTGCTAGGGTGAGCGTTCATGTAGATGTGTTAGGATGGGCGTTCATGTATGTTTGTTAGGGTGGGCATTCATGTAGGTGTGTTAGGGTGGGCGATCATGTATGTGTTAGGGTGTGCGTTCGTGTACGTGTTAGGGTGGGCGTTCATGCATGTATGTTAGGGTAGGCGTTCATGTATGTTTGTTAGGTTGGATGTTAATGCATGTGTGTTAGGTGGGCGTTCATGTATGTGTGTTAGGGTGGGTGTTCATGTATGTGTGTTAGGGTGGGCATTTATGTTTGTGTTAGGGTGGACGTTCATGTGTGTTAGAATGGGAATTTATGTATGTGTCTTAGGGTGGGCATTCATGTATATGTGTTAGGGTGGGCGTTCATGTATGTGTGTTAGGATGGGCGTTCATGTATGTATTAGGGTGGGCGTTCATGTGTTTCTTAGGGTGGGTGTTCATGTGTGTTAGACTGGGCATTCATGTTTGTGTGTTAGGATGGGCGTTCATGTATGGTTGGGGGGCATTCATGTATGTATGTTAGAGTGGATGTTCATGTATGTGTTAGGGTGGTCATTCATGTGTGTTAGGGTGGGCATTCATGTGTGTGCTAGGGTGGGCGTTCATGTATGTGTGCTAGGGTGGGCGTTCATGTATGTGTGTTAGGGTGGTCGTTCTTGTATGTGTTAGGGTGGGTATTCATGTGTGTGTTAGGGTGGGTGTTCATGTATGTATGATAGGGTGGGCGTTCATGTGTGTGTTAGGGTGGGCATTCATGTATGTCTGTTAGGGTGGGTATTCATATATGTGTGTTAGTGTGGGCGTTCATGTATGTGTGTTAGGGTGGGCATTCATGTATGTGTTAGGGTGAGCGTTCATGTATGTGTGTTATGGTGGGGGCTCGTGTGTATGTGCGTTAGGGTGGTCGTTCATGTGTGTGTTAGGGTGGGTGTTCATGTGTATTAAGGTGGGTGTTCATGTTTGTGTGTTAGGGTGGGCGTTCATGTGTGTGTTAGGATTTCGTTCATGTATGTGTTGGGGTGGGCATTCATATATGTGTGCTAGGGTGGGTGTTGATGTGTGTGTTAGGGTGGTCATTCATGTGTGTGTTAGGGTGGGCGTTCATGTATTTGTGTTAGCGTGGGCATTCATGTATGTGTGTTAGGGTGGTTATTCATGTATGTGTGTTAGGGTGGGCATTCATGTGTGCATGTTAGGGTGGGCGATCATGTATGTGTGCTAGGGTGGGCGTTCATGTATGTGTTAGGGTGGGCATTCATGTATGTGTTAGGGTGAGCGTTCATGTATGTGTGTTATGGTGGGGGCTCGTGTGTTTGTGCGTTAGGGTGGGCGTTCATGTGTGTGTTAGAGTGGGTGTTCATGTGTATTAAGGTGGGTGTTCATGTTTGTGTGTTAGGGTGGGCATTCATGTGTGTGTTAGGGTTTCGTTCATGTATGTGTTAGGGTGGGCATTCATATATGTGTGCTAGGGTGGGTGTTGATGTGTGTTAGGGTGGTCATTCATGTGTGTTTGGGTGGGCATTCATGTGTGTTAGGGTGGGCGTTCTTGTATTTGTGTTAGCGTGGGCATTCATGTATGTGTGTTAGGGTGGTTATTCATGTATGTGTGTTAGGTAGGGCATTCATGTGTGTATGTTAGGGTGGGCGTTCATGTATGTGTGTTAGGGTGGGCGTTCATGCATGTGTTAGGGTGGGCATTCATGTATGTGTTAGGGTGAGCGTTCATGTATGTGTGTTATGGTGGGGGCTCGTGTGTATGTGCGTTAGGGTGGGCGTTCATGTGTGTGCTAGGGTGGGTGTTCATGTGTATTAAGGTGGGTGTTCATGTTTGTGTGTTAGGGTGGGCATTCATGTGTGTGTTAGGGTTTCGTTCATGTATGTGTTAGGGTGGGCATTCATATATGTGTGCTAGGGTGGGTGTTGATGTGTGTTAGGGTGGTCATTCATGTGTGTTTGGGTGGGCATTCATGTGTGTTAGGGTGGGCGTTCATGTATTTGTGTTAGCGTGGGCATTCATGTATGTGTGTTATGGTGGTTATTCATGTATGTGTGTTAGGGTGGGCATTCATGTGTGTATGTTAGGGTGGGCGTTCATGTATGTGTGTTAGGGTGGGCGTTCATGTATGTGTTAGGGTGGGCATTCATGTATGTGTTAGGGTGAGCGTTCATGTATGTGTGTTATGGTGGGTCTCGTGTGTATGTGTGTTAGGGTGGGCGTTCATGTGTGGGTTAGGTTGGGTGTTCATCTGTATTAAGGTGGATGTTCATGTTTGTGTGTTAGGGTGGGCGTTCATGTGTGTGTTAGGGTTTCGTTTATGTATGTGTTGGGGTGGGCATTCATATATGTGTGCTAGGGTGGGTGTTGATGTGTGTGTTAGGGTGGTCATTCATGTGTGTGTTAGGGTGGGCGTTCATGTATTTGTGTTAGCGTGGGCATTCATGTATGTGTGTTAGGGTGGTTATTCATGTATGTGTGTTAGGGTGGGCATTCATGTGTGTGTTAGGGTTTCGTTCATGTATGTGTTAGGGTGGGCATTCATATATGTGTGCTAGGGTGGGTATTGATGTGTGTTATGGTGGTCATTCATGTGTGTTTGGGTGGGCATTCATGTGTGTTAGGGTGGGCATTCATGTATTTGTGTTAGCGTGGGCATTCATATATGTGTGTTAGGGTGGTTATTCATGTATGTGTGTTAGGGTGGGCATTCATGTGTGTATGTTAGGGTGGGCGTTCATGTATGCGTGTTAGGGTGGGCGTTCATGTATGTGTTAGGGTGGGCATTCATGTTTGTGTTAGGGTGAGCGTTCATGTATGTGTGTTATGGTGGGTCTCGTGTGTATGTGTGTTAGGGTGGGCGTTCATGTGTGGGTTAGGGTGGGTGTTCATCTGTATTAAGGTGGGTGTTCATGTTTGTGTGTTAGGGTGGGTGTTCATGTGTGTGTTAGGGTGGTCATTCATGTGTGTTTGGGTGGGCATTCATGTGTGTGTTAGGGTGGGCGTTCATGTGTGTGTGTGTTAGGGTGGGAATTCATGTATGTGTGTTAGGGTGGGCATTCATATATGTGTGTTAGGGTGGGGGCTCATGTATGTGTGTTAGGATGGGCGTTCATGTATGTGTTAGGGTGGGCGTTAATGTATGTGTGTTAGGGTGGGCGTTCATGTATGTGTGTTAGGGTGGGCGTTCATGTATGTGTGTTAGGATGGGCATTGATGTGTGTGTTAGGGTGAGCGTTCATGTATGTGTGTTATGGTGGGGGTTCGTGTGTGTTAGGGTGGGCGTTCATGTGTGTGCTAGGGTGGGCATTCATTTATATGTGTTTGGGTGGGCGTTCATATATGTGTGTTAGGGTGGGTGTTCATGTATCTGTGTTAGTGTGGGTGTTCATGTATGTGTTAGGGTGGGCGTTCATGCATGTGTGTTAGGGTGGGCATTCATGTGTGTTAGGGTGGGCATTCATGTATGTGTGCTAGAGTGGGCATTCATGTATGTGTGATAGGGTGGGCGTTCGTGTATGTGTTAATGTGGGCGTTCATGTATGTGTGTTAGGGTGGGCGTTCATGCATGTGTGTTAGGGTGGGTGTTCATGTATGTGTGTTAGGGTGGACATTCATGTATGTGTGTTAGGGTGGGCGTTCATGTAGGTGTGTTAGGGTGGGCGTTCATGTATATGTGTGCTATGGTGGGCGTTCATGTATGTGTGATAGGGTGGGTGTTCATGTATGTGTATTAGGATGAGTGTTCATGTATGTATTAGTGTGAGCGTTCATGTGTGTCAGATGGTGGGTGTTCATATTTGTTAGGCTGGGCGTTCATGTTTGTGTGTTAGGGTTGGCGTTCATGTATGTGTTAAGAGGCGCATTCATATATGTGTGTTAGAGTGGGTGTTCATGTGTGTGTTAGGGTGGTCATTCATGTGTGTTAGGGTGGGCATTCATGTGTGTGCTAGGGTGGGCGTTCATGTATGTGTGTTAGGGTGGGCGTTCATGTATGTGTGTTAGGGTGGTCGTTCTTGTATGTGTTAGCGTGGGTATTCATGTGTGTGTTAGGGTGGGTGTTCATGTATGTGTGTTAGGGTGGGAGTTCATGTGTGTGTGTTAGGGTGGGCGTTCATGTATGTGTGTTAGAGTGGGCATTCATGTATGTGTTAGGGTGAGCGTTCATGTATGTGTGTTATGGTGGGGGCTCGTGTGTATGTGTGCTAGGGTGGGCGTTCATGTGTGTGTTAGGGTGGGTGTTCATGTGTATTAAGGTGGGCGTTCATGTTTGTGTGTTAGGGTGGGCATTCATGTGTGTGTTAGGGTTTGTGTTCATGTATGCGTTAGGGTGGGCGTTCATGTATGTGCTAGGGTGAGCGTTCATGTAGATGTGTTAGGATGGGCGTTCATGTATGTTTGTTAGGGTGGGCATTCATGTAGATGTGTTAGGGTGGGCGATCATGTATGTGTTAGGGTGTGCGTTCGTGTACGTGTTAGGGTGGGCGTTCATGCATGTATGTTAGGGTAGGCGTTCATGTATGTTTGTTAGGTTGGATGTTAATGTATGTGTGTTAGGTGGGCGTTCATGTATGTGTGTTAGGGTGGGTGTTCATGTATGTGTGTTAGGGTGGGCATTTATGTTTGTGTTAGGGTGGACGTTCATGTGTGTTAGAATGGGAATTTATGTATGTGTCTTAGGGTGGGCATTCATGTATATGTGTTAGGGTGGGCGTTCATGTATGTGTGTTAGGATGGGCGTTCATGTATGTATTAGGGTGGGCGTTCATGTGTTTCTTAGGGTGGGTGTTCATGTGTGTTAGGCTGGGCATTCATGTTTGTGTGTTAGGATGGGCGTTCATGTATGGTTGGGGGGCATTCATGTATGTATGTTAGAGTGGATGTTCATGTATGTGTTAGGGTGGTCATTCATGTGTGTTAGGGTGGGCATTCATGTGTGTGCTAGGGTGGGCGTTCATGTATGTGTGCTAGGGTGGGCGTTCATGTATGTGTGTTAGGGTGGTCGTTCTTGTATGTGTTAGGGTGGGTATTCATGTGTGTGTTAGGGTGGGTGTTCATGTATGTATGATAGGGTGGGCGTTCATGTGTGTGTTAGGGTGGGCATTCATGTATGTCTGTTAGGGTGGGTATTCATATATGTGTGTTAGGGTGGGCGTTCATGTATGTGTGTTAGGGTGGGCATTCATGTATGTGTTAGGGTGAGCGTTCATGTATGTGTTTTATGGTGGGGGCTCGTGTGTATGTGCGTTAGGGTGGGCGTTCATGTGTGTGTTAGGGTGGGTGTTCATGTGTATTAAGGTGGGTGTTCATGTTTGTGTGTTAGGGTGGGCGTTCATGTGTGTGTTAGGATTTCGTTCATGTATGTGTTGGGGTGGGCATTCATATATGTGTGCTAGGGTGGGTGTTGATGTGTGTGTTAGGGTGGTCATTCATGTGTGTGTTAGGGTGGGCGTTCATGTATTTGTGTTAGCGTGGGCATTCATGTATGTGTGTTAGGGTGGTTATTCATGTATGTGTGTTAGGGTGGGCATTCATGTGTGTATGTTAGGGTGGGCGTTCATGTATGTGTGCTAGGGTGGGCGTTCATGTATGTGTTAGGGTGGGCATTCATGTATGTGTTAGGGTGAGCGTTCATGTATGTGTGTTATGGTGGGGGCTCGTGTGTATGTGCGTTAGGGTGGGCGTTCATGTGTGTGTTAGGGTGGGTGTTCATGTGTATTAAGGTGGGTGTTCATGTTTGTGTGTTAGGGTGGGCATTCATGTGTGTGTTAGGGTTTCGTTCATGTATGTGTTAGGGTGGGCATTCATATATGTGTGCTAGGGTGGGTGTTGATGTGTGTTAGGGTGGTCATTCATGTGTGTTTGGGTGGGCATTCATGTGTGTTAGGGTGGGCGTTCATGTATTTGTGTTAGCGTGGGCATTCATGTATGTGTGTTATGGTGGTTATTCATGTATGTGTGTTAGGGTGGGCATTCATGTGTGTATGTTAGGGTGGGCGTTCATGTATGTGTGTTAGGGTGGGCGTTCATGTATGTGTTAGGGTGGGCATTCATGTATGTGTTAGGGTGAGCGTTCATGTATGTGTGTTATGGTGGGTCTCGTGTGTATGTGTGTTAGGGTGGGCGTTCATGTGTGGGTTAGGTTGGGTCTTCATCTGTATTAAGGTGGATGTTCATGTTTGTGTGTTAGGGTGGGCGTTCATGTGTGTGTTAGGGTTTCGTTTATGTATGTGTTGGGGTGGGCATTCATATATGTGTGCTAGGGTGGGTGTTGATGTGTGTGTTAGGGTGGTCATTCATGTGTGTGTTAGGGTGGGCGTTCATGTATTTGTGTTAGCGTGGGCATTCATGTATGTGTGTTAGGGTGGTTATTCATGTATGTGTGTTAGGGTGGGCATTCATGTGTGTGTTAGGGTTTCGTTCATGTATGTGTTAGGGTGGGCATTCATATATGTGTGCTAGGGTGGGTATTGATGTGTGTTAGGGTGGTCATTCATGTGTGTTTGGGTGGGCATTCATGTGTGTTAGGGTGGGCATTCATGTATTTGTGTTAGCGTGGGAATTCATATATGTGTGTTAGGGTGGTTATTCATGTATGTGTGTTAGGGTGGGCATTCATGTGTGTATGTTAGGGTGGGCGTTCATGTATGCGTGTTAGGGTGGGCGTTCATGTATGTGTTAGGGTGGGCATTCATGTTTGTGTTAGGGTGAGCGTTCATGTATGTGTGTTATGGTGGGTCTCGTGTGTATGTGTGTTAGGGTGGGCGTTCATGTGTGGGTTAGGGTGGGTGTTCATCTGTATTAAGGTGGGTGTTCATGTTTGTGTGTTAGGGTGGGTGTTCATGTGTGTGTTAGGGTGGTCATTCATGTGTGTTTGGGTGGGCATTCATGTGTGTGTTAGGGTGGGCGTTCATGTATTTGTGTTAGCGTGGGCGTTCATGTATATGTGTTAGGGTGGTTATTCATGTATGTGTGTTAGGGTGGGGGTTCATGTGTGTATAGTAGGGTGGGTGTTCATGTATGTGTGTTAGGGTGGGCGTTCATGTATGTGTGTTAGGGTGGGCATTCATGTATGTGTTAGGGTGAGCGTTCATGTATGTGTGTTATGGCGGGGGCTCGCGTGTGTGTGTTTGGGTGGTTGTTCTTGTATGTGTTAGGGTGGGTATTCATGTGTTTGCTAGGGTGGGTGTTCATGTATGTGTGTTAGGGTGGGCATTCATATATGTGTGCTAGGGTGGGCATTCATGTTTGTGCGTTAGGGTGGGCATTCATGTATGTGCTAGGGTGAGTGTTCATGTATGTGTGTTATGGTGGGGGCTTGTGTGTATGTGTGTTAGGGTGGGCGTTCATGTGTGTGTTAGGGTGGGCGTTCATGTGTGTGTGTGAGGGTGGGCGTTCATGTGTGTGCTATGGTAGGCATTCATGTATGTGTGTTAGGGTGGGGGTTCATATATGTGTGTTAGGATGGGCGTTCATGTATGTGTTAGGGTGTCCGTTCTTGCATATATGTAAGGGTGGGCTTTCATGTATGTGTACTAGGATGGGCGTTCATTTATGTGTGTTAGGGAGGGCGTTCATGTATGTGTGTTAGGGTGGGTATTCATGTATATGTACTAGCGTGGGCGTTCATGTATGTGTGTTAGGGAGGGCATTCATGTATGTGTGCTAGGATGGGCGTTCATGTATGTGTGTTAGGGTGGGCCTTCATGTATGTGTGTTAGAGAAGGCGTTCATGTATGTGTTAGGGTGGACATTCATGTATGTGCTAGGGTGGGCGTTCATGTAAATGTGTTAGGATGGGCGTTCATATATGTTTGTTAGGATGGGCATTCATGTAGGTGTGTTAGGGTGGACGATCATGTACGTGTTAGGGTCGGCGTTCGTGTACGTGTTAGGGTGGGCGTTCATGTATGTGTTAGTTTGGGTGTCCATGTAGGTGTGCTAGGGTGGGCGTTAATGTATGTGTGTTAGGGTGGGCATTGATGTGTGTGTTAGGGTGGGCGTTCATGTGTGTAAGGGTGGGTATTCATGTATGTGTGTTAGGGTGGGCATTCATATATGTGTGTTAGGGTGGGCGTTCATTTATTTGTGTTAGGGTGGACGTTCATATTTATGTGTTAGGGTGAGCGTTCATGTATGTGTGTTATGGCGGGGGCTCGCGTGTGTGTGTTTGGGTGGTTGTTCTTGTATGTGTTAGGGTGGGTATTCATGTGTTTGCTAGGGTGGGTGTTCATGTATGTGTGTTAGGGTGGGCATTCATATATGTGTGCTAGGGTGGGCATTCATGTTTGTGCGTTAGGGTGGGCATTCATGTATGTGCTAGGGTGAGTGTTCATGTATGTGTGTTATGGTGGGGGCTTGTGTGTATGTGTGTTAGGGTGGGCGTTCATGTGTGTGTTAGGGTGGGCGTTCATGTGTGTGTGTGAGGGTGGGCGTTCATGTGTGTGCTATGGTAGGCATTCATGTATGTGTGTTAGGGTGGGCTTCATGTATGTGTGTTAGGATGGGCGTTCATGTATGTGTTAGGGTGTCCGTTCTTGCATATATGTAAGGGTGGGCTTTCATGTATGTGTACTAGGATGGGCGTTCATTTATGTGTGTTAGGGTGGGCGTTCATGTATGTGTGTTAGGGTGGGTATTCATGTATATGTACTAGCGTGGGCGTTCATGTATGTGTGTTAGGGAGGGCATTCATGTATGTGTGCTAGGATGGGCGTTCATGTATGTGTGTTAGGGTGGGCCTTCATGTATGTGTGTTAGAGAGGGCGTTCATGTATGTGTTAGGGTGGGCATTCATGTATGTGCTAGGGTGGGCGTTCATGTTAATGTGTTAGGATGGGCGTTCATATATGTTTGTTAGGATGGGCATTCATGTAGGTGTGTTAGGGTGGACGATCATGTACGTGTTAGGGTCGGCGTTCGTGTACGTGTTAGGGTGGGAGTTCATGTATGTGTTAGTTTGGGTGTCCATGTAGGTGTGCTAGGGTGGGCGTTAATGTATGTGTGTAAGGGTGGGCGTTCATGTATGTGTGTTAGGGTGGGCATTCATGTATGTGTTAGGGTGAGCGTTCATGTGTGTGTGTTATGGTGGGGGCTCGTGTGTATGTGCGTTAGGGTGGGCGTTCATGTGTGTGTTAGGGTGGGTGTTCATGTGTATTAAGGTGGGTGTTCATGTTTGTGTGTTAGGGTGGGCATTCATGTGTGTGTAAGGGTTTCGTTCATGTATGTGTTAGGGTGGGCATTCATATATGTGTGCTAGGGTGGGTGTTGATGTGTGTTAGGGTGGTCATTCATGTGTGTTTGGGTGGGCATTCATGTGTGTTAGGGTGGGCGTTCATGTATTTGTGTTAGCGTGGGCATTCATGTATGTGTGTTAGGGTGGTTATTCATTTATGTGTGTTAGGGTGGGCATTCATGTGTGTATGTTAGGGTGGGCGTTCATGTATGTGTGTTAGGGTGGGCGTTCATGCATGTGTTAGGGTGGGCATTCATGTATGTGTTAGGGTGAGCGTTCATGTATGTGTGTTATGGTGGGGGCTCGTGTGTATGTGCGTTAGGGTGGGCGTTCATGTGTGTGTTAGGGTGGGTGTTCATGTGTATTAAGGTGGGTGTTCATGTTTGTGTGTTAGGGTGGGCATTCATGTGTGTGTTAGGGTTTCGTTCATGTATGTGTTAGGGTGGGCATTCATATATGTGTGCTAGGGTGGGTGTTGATGTGTGTTAGGGTGGTCATTCATGTGTGTTTGGGTGGGCATTCATGTGTGTTAGGGTGGGCGTTCATGTATTTGTGTTAGCGTGGGCATTCATGTATGTGTGTTATGGTGATTATTCATGTATGTGTGTTAGGGTGGGCATTATTGTGTGTATGTTAGGGTGGGCGTTCATGTATGTGTGTTAGGGTGGGCGTTCATGTATGTGTTAGGGTGGGCATTCATGTATGTGTTAGGGTGAGCGTTCATGTATGTGTGTTATGGTGGGTCTCGTGTGTATGTGTGTTAGGGTGGGCGTTCATGTGTGGGTTAGGGTGGGTGTTCATCTGTATTAAGGTGGGTGTTCATGTTTGTGTGTTAGGGTGGGCGTTCATGTGTGTGTTAGGGTTTCGTTTATGTATGTGTTGGGGTGGGCATTCATATATGTGTGCTAGGGTGGGTGTTGATGTGTGTGTTAGGGTGGTCATTCATGTGTGTGTTAGGGTGGGCGTTCATGTATTTGTGTTAGCGTGGGCATTCATGTATGTGTGTTAGGGTGGTTATTCATGTATGTGTGTTAGGGTGGGCATTCATGTGTGTGTTAGGGTTTCGTTCATGTATGTGTTAGGGTGGGCATTCATATATGTGTGCTAGGGTGGGTGTTGATGTGTGTTAGGGTGGTCATTCATGTGTGTTTGGGTGGGCATTCATGTGTGTTAGGATGGGCATTCATGTATTTGTGTTAGCGTGGGCATTCATGTATGTGTGTTAGGGTGGTTATTCATTTATGTGTGTTAGGGTGGGCATTCATGTGTGTATGTTAGGGTGGGCGTTCATGTATGCGTGTTAGGGTGGGCGTTCATGTATGTGTTAGGGTGGGCATTAATGTATGTGTTAGGGTGAGCGTTCATGTATGTGTGTTATGGTGGGTCTCGTGTGTATGTGTGTTAGGGTGGGCGTTCATGTGTGGGTCAGGATGGGTGTTCATCTGTATTAAGGTGGGTGTTCATGTTTGTGTGTTAGGGTGGGTGTTCATGTGTGTGTTAGGGTGGTCATTCATGTGTGTTTGGGTGGGCATTCATGTGTGTGTTAGGGTGGGCGTTCATGTATTTGTGTTAGCGTGGGCGTTCATGTATATGTGTTAGGGTGGTTATTCATGTATGTGTGTTAGGGTGAGGGTTCATGTGTGTATAGTAGGGTGGGTGTTCATGTATGTGTGTTAGGGTGGGCGTTCATGTATGTGTGTTAGGGTGGGCATTCATGTATGTGTTAGGGTGAGCGTTCATGTATGTGTGTTATGGCGGGGGCTCGCGTGTGTGTGTTTGGGTGGTTGTTCTTGTATGTGTTAGGGTGGGTATTCATGTGTTTGCTAGGGTGGGTGTTCATGTATGTGTGCTAGGGTGGGCATTCATATATGTGTGCTAGGGTGGGCATTCATGTTTGTGCGTTAGGGTGGGCATTCATGTATGTGCTAGGGTGAGTGTTCATGTATGTGTGTTATGGTGGGGGCTTGTGTGTATGTGTGTTAGGGTGGGCGTTCATGTGTGTGTTAGGGTGGGCGTTCATGTGTGTGTGTGAGGGTGGGCGTTCATGTGTGTGCTATGGTAGGCATTCATGTATGTGTGTTAGGGTGGGGGTTCATGTATGTGTGTTAGGATGGGCGTTCATGTATGTGTTAGGGTGTCCGTTCTTGCATATATGTAAGGGTGGGCTTTCATGTATGTGTACTAGGATGGGCGTTCATTTATGTGTGTTAGGGTGGGCGTTCATGTATGTGTGTTAGGGTGGGTATTCATGTATATGTACTAGCGTGGGCGTTCATGTATGTGTGTTAGGGAGGGCATTCATGTATGTGTGCTAGGATGGGCGTTCATGTATGTGTGTTAGGGTGGGCCTTCATGTATGTGTGTTAGAGAGGGCGTTCATGTATATGTTAGGGTGGGCATTCATGTATGTGCTAGGGTGGACGTTCATGTAAATGTGTTAGGATGGGCGTTCATATATGTTTGTTAGGATGGGCATTCATGTAGGTGTGTTAGGGTGGACGATCATGGACGTGTTAGGGTCGGCGTTCGTGTACGTGTTAGGGTGGGCGTTCATGTATGTGTTAGTTTGGGTGTCCATGTAGGTGTGCTAGGGTGGGCGTTAATGTATGTGTGTAATGGTGGGCGTTCATGTATGTGTGTTAGGGTCGCCGTTCATGTATGTGTGTTAGGGTGGGCATTGATGTGTGTGTTAGGGTGGGCGTTCATGTGTGTAAGGGTGGGTATTCATGTATGTGTGTTAGGGTGGGCATTCATGTATGTGTGTTAGGGTGGGCGTTCATTTATTTGTGTTAGGGTGGACGTTCATATTTGTGTGTTAGGGTGGGCGTTCATGTATGTGTTAGGGGGAATTCATGTATGTGTGTTAGAGTGGGTGTTGATGTGTGTGTTAGGGTGGTCATTCATGTGTGTTAGAGTGTGCATTCATGTGTGTGTTAGGGTGGGCGTTCATGTATGTGTGTTAGGGTGGTCGTTCTTGTATGTGTTAGGGTGGGTATTCATGTGTGTGTTAGGGTGGGTGTTCATGCATGTGTGTTAGGGTGGGCGTTCATGTGTGTGTTAGGGTGGGAGTTCATGTATGTGTTAGGTTGGGCATTCATGTATGTGTGCTAGGGTGGGCATTACTGTATGTGTGTTATGGTGGGCGTTCATGTATGTGTCAGGGTGGACGTTCTTCTATGTGTTACGGTGAGTGTTCATGTATGTGTGTTAGGGTGGGCGTTCATGTATGTATTAGGGTGGGCGTTCATGTGTGTCTTTGGGTAGGTGTTCATGTGTGTTAGGCTGGGCGTTCATATTTGTGTGTTAGGGTGGGCGTTCATGTATGTGTTAGAGGGGAATTCATGTATGTGTGTTAGAGTGGGTGTTCATGTGTGTGTTAGAGTGGTCATTCATGTGTGTTAGAGTGTGCATTCATGTGTGTGTTAGGGTGGGCGTTCATGTATGTGTGTTAGGGTGGTCGTTCTTGTATGTGTTAGGGTAGGTATTCATGTGTGTGTTAGGGTGGGTGTTCATGCATGTGTGTTAGGGTGGGCGTTCATGTGTGTGTGTGTTAGGGTGGGAATTCATGTATGTGTGTTAGGGTGGGCATTCATATATGTGTGTTAGGGTGGGCGCTCATGTATGTGTGTTAGGAAGGCGTTCATGTATGTGTTAGGGTGGGCGTTAATGTATGTGTGTTAGGGTGGGCGTTCATGTATGTGTGTTAGGGTGGGCGTTCATGTATGTGTGTTAGGATGGGCATTGATGTGTGTGTTAGGGTGGGCGTTCATGTGTGTTGGGGTGGGTATTCATGTATGTGTGCTAGGGTCCATTCATGTATGTGTCTTAGGGTGGGCGTTCATTTATATGTTAGGGTGGCCATTCATGCATGTGTTATTGTGGGCGTTCATGTATGTGTGTTAGGGTGGGTGTTCATGTATGTGTGTTAGGGTGGATGTTCATGTATGTGTGTTAGGGTGGTCATTCATGTAGGTGTGTTAGGGTGGGCGTTCATGTATGTATGTGCTATGGTGGGCGTTCATGTATGTGTGTTAGGGTGGGTGTTCATGTATGTGTATTAGGATGGGTGTTCATGTATGTATTAGGGTGGGCGTTTATGTGTGTCTTAGGGTAGGTGTTCATCTGTGTTAGGCTGGGCGTTCATATTTGTGTGTTAGGGTGGGCGTTCATGTTAGTGTTAGGGGGAATTCATGTATGTGTGTTAGAGTTGGTGTTCATGTGTGTGTTAGGGTGGTCATTCATGTGTGTTAGAGTGTGCATTCATGTGTGTGTTAGGGTGGGCGTTCATGTATGTGTGTTAGGGTGGTCGTTCTTGTATGTGTTAGGGTGGGTATTCATGTGTGTGTTAGGGTGGGTGTTCATGCATGTGTGTTAGGGTTGGCGTTCATGTGTGTGTGTTAGTGTGGGAATTGATGTATGTGTGTTAGGGTGGGCATTCATATATGTGTGTTAGGGTGGGCGCTCATGTATGTGTGCTAGGGTGGGTATTCATGTATGTGTTAGGGTGAGCGTTCATGTATGTGTGTTATGGTGGGAGCTCGTGTGTATGTGTGTTATGGTGGCGGCTCGTGTGTATGTGTGTTAGGGTGGGTGTTTATGTGTGTGTGTTAGGGTGGGCGTCCATGTGTGTGTTATGGTAGGCATTCATGTATGTGTGTTAGGGTAGGTGTTCATGTATGTGTGTTAGGATGGGCGTTCATGTATTTGTTAAGGTGGGCGTCCATGTATGTATGTTAGGGTGGGCGTTCATGTATGTGTGTTAGGGTGGGCATTGATGTGTGTGTTAGGGTGGGCGTTCATGTGTGTAAGGGTGGGTATTCATGTATGTGTGTTAGGGTGGCCATTCATGTATGTGTGTTAAGGTGGGCGTTCATTTATTTGTGTTAGGGTGGACGTTCATATTTGTGTGTTAGGGTGGGCGTTCATGTATGTGTTAGGGGGAATTCATGTATGTGTGTTAGAGTGGGTGTTGATGTGTGTGTTAGGGTGGTCATTCATGTGTGTTAGAGTGTGCATTCATGTGTGTGTTAGGGTGGGCGTTCATGTATGTGTGTTAGGGTGGTCATTCTTGTATGTGTTAGGGAAGGTATTCATGTGTGTGTTAGGGTGGGTGTTCATGCATGTGTGTTAGGGTGGGCGTTCATGTGTGTGTGTGTTAGGGTGGGAATTCATGTATGTGTGTTAGGGTGGGCATTCATATATGTGTGTTAGGGTGGGCGCTCATGCATGTGTGTTAGGATGGGCGTTCATGTATGTGTTAGGGTGGGCGTTAATGTATGTGTGTTAGGGTGGGCGTTCATGTATGTGTGTTAGGGTGGGCGTTCATGTATGTGTGTTAGGATGGGCATTGATGTGTGTGTTAGGGTGAGCGTTCATGTATGTGTGTTATGGTGGGGGTTCGTGTGTGTTAGGGTGGGCGTTCATGTGTGTGCTAGGATGGGCATTCATTTATATGTGTTTGGGTGGGCGTTCATATATGTGTGTTAGGGTGGGTGTTCATGTATCTGTGTTAGTGTGGGTGTTCATGTATGTGTTAGGGTGGGCGTTCATGCATGTGTGTTAGGGTGGGCATTCATGTGTGTTAGGGTGGGCATTCATGTATGTGTGCTAGAGTGGGGATTCATGTATGTGTGATAGGGTGGGCGTTCGTGTATGTGTTAATGTGGGCGTTCATGTATGTGTGTTAGGGTGGGCGTTCATGTATGTGTGTTAGGGTGGGTGTTCATGTATGTGTGTTAGGGTGGACATTCATGTATGTGTGTTAGGGTGGGCGTTCATGTAGGTGTGTTAGGGTGGGCGTTCATGTATATGTGTGCTATGGTGGGCGTTCATGTATGTGTGATAGGGTGGGTGCTCATTTATGTGTATTAGGATGAGTGTTCATGTATGTATTACTGTGAGCGTTCATGTGTGTCAGATGGTGGGTGTTCATATTTGTTAGGCTGGGCGTTCATGTTTGTGTGTTAGGGTTGGCGTTCATGTATGTGTTAAGAGTCGCATTCATGTATGTGTGTTAGAGTGGGTGTTCATGTGTGTGTTAGGGTGGTCATTCATGTGTGTTAGGGTGGGCATTCATGTGTGTGCTAGGGTGGGCGTTCATGTATGTGTGTTAGGGTGGGCGTTCATGTATGTGTGTTAGGGTGGTCGTTCTTGTATGTGTTAGCGTGGGTATTCATGTGTGTGTTAGGGTGGGTGTTCATGTATATGTGTTAGGGTGGGAGTTCATGTGTGTGTGTTAGGGTGGGCGTTCATGTATGTGTGTTAGAGTGGGCATTCATGTATGTGTTAGGGTGAGCGTTCATGTATGTGTGTTATGGTGGGGGCTCGTGTGTATGTGTGCTAGGGTGGGTGTTCATGTGTGTGTTAGGGTGGGTGTTCATGTGTATTAGGGTGGGCGTTCATGTTTGTGTGTTAGGGTGGGCATTCATGTGTGTGTTAGGGTTTGTGTTCATGTATGCGTTAGGGTGGGCGTTCATGTATGTGCTAGGGTGAGCGTTCATGTAGATGTGTTAGGATGGGCGTTCATGTATGTTTGTTAGGGTGGGCATTCATGTAGGTGTGTTAGGGTGGGTGATCATGTATGTGTTAGGGTGTGCGTTCGTGTACGTGTTAGGGTGGGCGTTCATGCATGTATGTTAGGGTAGGCGTTCATGTATGTTTGTTAGGTTGGATGTTAATGTATGTGTGTTAGGTGGGCGTTCATGTATGTGTGTTAGGGTGGGTGTTCATGTATGTGTGTTAGGGTGGGCATTTATGTTTGTGTTAGGGTGGACGTTCATGTGTGTTAGAATGGGAATTTATGTATGTGTCTTAGGGTGGGCATTCATGTATATGTGTTAGGGTGGGCGTTCATGTATGTGTGTTAGGATGGGCGTTCATGTATGTATTAGGGTGGGCGTTCATGTGTTTCTTAGGGTGGGTGTTCATGTGTGTTAGGCTGGGCATTCATGTTTGTGTGTTAGGATGGGCGTTCATGTATGGTTAGTGGGGCATTCATGTATGTATGTTAGAGTGGATGTTCATGTATGTGTTAGGGTGGTCATTCATGTGTGTTAGGGTGGGCATTCATGTGTGTGCTAGGATGGGCGTTCATGTATGTGTGCTAGGGTGGGCGTTCATGTATGTGTGTTAGGGTGGTCGTTCTTGTATGTGTTAGGGTGGGTATTCTTGTGTGTGTTAGGGTGGGTGTTCATGTATGTATGATAGGGTGGGCGTTCATGTGTGTGTTAGGGTGGGCATTCATGTATGTCTGTTAGGGTGGGTATTCATATATGTGTGTTAGGGTGGGCGTTCATGTATGTGTGTTAGGGTGGGCATTCATGTATGTGTTAGGGTGAGCGTTCATGTATGTGTGTTATGGTGGGGGCTCGTGTGTATGTGCGTTAGGGTGGGCGTTCATGTGTGTGTTAGGGTGGGTGTTCATGTGTATTAAGGTGGGTGTTCATGTTTGTGTGTTAGGGTGGGCGTTCATGTGTGTGTTAGGGTTTCGTTCATGTATGTGTTGGGGTGGGCATTCATATATGTGTGCTAGGGTGGGTGTTGATGTGTGTGTTAGGGTGGTCATTCATGTGTGTGTTAGGGTGGGTGTTCATGTATTTGTGTTAGCGTGGGCATTCATGTATGTGTGTTAGGGTGGTTATTCATGTATGTGTGTTAGGGTGGGCATTCATGTGTGTATGTTAGGGTGGGCGTTCATGTATGTGTGCTAGGGTGGGCGTTCATGTATGTGTTAGGGTGGGCATTCATGTATGTGTTAGGGTGAGCGTTCATGTATGTGTGTTATGGTGGGGGCTCGTGTGTATGTGCGTTAGGGTGGGCGTTCATGTGTGTGTTAGGGTGGGTGTTCATGTGTATTAAGGTGGGTGTTCATGTTTGTGTGTTAGGGTGGGCATTCATGTGTGTGTAAGGGTTTCGTTCATGTATGTGTTAGGGTGGGCATTCATATATGTGTGCTAGGGTGGGTGTTGATGTGTGTTAGGGTGGTCATTCATGTGTGTTTGGGTGGGCATTCATGTGTGTTAGGGTGGGCGTTCATGTATTTGTGTTAGCGTGGGCATTCATGTATGTGTGTTAGGGTGGTTATTCATGTATGTGTGTTAGGGTGGGCATTCATGTGTGTATGTTAAGGTGGGCGTTCATGTATGTGTGTTAGGGTGGGCGTTCATGCATGTGTTAGGGTGGGCATTCATGTATGTGTTAGGGTGAGCGTTCATGTATGTGTGTTATGGTGGGGGCTCGTGTGTATGTGCGTTAGGGTGGGCGTTCATGTGTGTGTTAGGGTGGGTGTTCATGTGTATTAAGGTGGGTGTTCATGTTTGTGTGTTAGAGTGGGCATTCATGTGTGTGTTAGGGTTTCGTTCATGTATGTGTTAGGGTGGGCATTCATATATGTGTGCTAGGGTGGGTGTTGATGTGTGTTAGGGTGGTCATTCATGTGTGTTTGGGTGGGCATTCATGTGTGTTAGGGTGGGCGTTCATGTATTTGTGTTAGCGTGGGCATTCATGTATGTGTGTTATGGTGGTTATTCATGTATGTGTGTTAGGGTGGGCATTATTGTGTGTATGTTAGGGTGGGCGTTCATGTATGTGTGTTAGGGTGGGCGTTCATGTATGTGTTAGGGTGGGCATTCATGTATGTGTTAGGGTGAGCGTTCATGTATGTGTGTTATGGTGGGTCTCGTGTGTATGTGTGTTAGGTTGGGCGTTCATGTGTGGGTTAGGGTGGGTGTTCATCTGTATTAAGGTGGGTGTTCATGTTTGTGTGTTAGGGTGGGCGTTCATGTGTGTGTTAGGGTTTCGTTTATGTATGTGTTGGGGTGGGCATTCATATATGTGTGCTAGGGTGGGTGTTGATGTGTGTGTTAGGGTGGTCATTCATGTGTGTGTTAGGGTGGGCGTTCATGTATTTGTGTTAGCGTGGGCATTCATGTATGTGTGTTAGGGTGGTTATTCATGTATGTGTGTTAGGGTGGGCATTCATGTGTGTGTTAGGGTTTCGTTCATGTACGTGTTAGGGTGGGCATTCATATATGTGTGCTAGGGTGGGTGTTGATGTGTGTTAGGGTGGTCATTCATGTGTGTTTGGGTGGGCATTCATGTGTGTTAGGATGGGCATTCATGTATTTGTGTTAGCGTGGGCATTCATGTATGTGTGTTAGGGTGGTTATTCATGTATGTGTGTTAGGGTGGGCATTCATGTGTGTATGTTAGGGTGGGCGTTCATGTATGCGTGTTAGGGTGGGCGTTCATGTATGTGTTAGGGTGGGCATTCATGTATGTGTTAGGGTGAGCGTTCATGTATGTTTGTTATGGTGGGTCTCGTGTGTATGTGTGTTAGGGTGGGCGTTCATGTGTGGGTTAGGGTGGGTGTTCATCTGTATTAAGGTGGGTGTTCATGTTTGTGTGTTAGGGTGGGTGTTCATGTGTGTGTTAGGGTGGTCATTCATGTGTGTTTGGGTGGGCATTCATGTGTGTGTTAGGGTGGGCGTTCATGTATTTGTGTTAGCGTGGGCGTTCATGTATATGTGTTAGGGTGGTTATTCATGTATGTGTGTTAGGGTGAGGGTTCATGTGTGTATAGTAGGGTGGGTGTTCATGTATGTGTGTTTGGGTGGGCGTTCATGTATGTGTGTTAGGGTGGGCATTCATGTATGTGTTAGGGTGAGCGTTCATGTATGTGTGTTATGGCGGGTCTCGCGTGTGTGTGTTTGGGTGGTTGTTCTTGTATGTGTTAGGGTGGGTATTCATGTGTTTGCTAGGGTGGGTGTTCATGTATGTGTGTTAGGGTGGGCATTCATATATGTGTGCTAGGGTGGGCATTCATGTTTGTGCGTTAGGGTGGGCATTCATGTATGTGCTAGGGTGAGTGTTCATGTATGTGTGTTATGGTGGGGGCTTGTGTGTATGTGTGTTAGGGTGGGCGTTCATGTGTGTGTTAGGGTGGGCGTTCATGTGTGTGTGTGAGGGTGGGCGTTCATGTGTGTGCTATGGTAGGCATTCATGTATGTGTGTTAGGGTGGGGGTTCATGTATGTGTGTTAGGATGGGTGTTCATGTATGTGTTAGGGTGTCCGTTCTTGCATATATGTAAGGGTGGGCTTTCATGTATGTGTACTAGGATGGGCGTTCATTTATGTGTGTTAGGGTGGGTGTTCATGTATGTGTGTTAGGGTGGGTATTCATGTATATGTACTAGCGTGGGCGTTCATGTATGTGTGTTAGGGAGGGCATTCATGTATGTGTGCTAGGATGGGCGTTCATGTATGTGTGTTAGGGTGGGCCTTCATGTATGTGTGTTAGAGAGGGCGTTCATGTATATGTTAGGGTGGGCATTCATGTATGTGCTAGGGTGGGCGTTCATGTAAATGTGTTAGGATGGGCGTTCATATATGTTTGTTAGGATGGGCATTCATGTAGGTGTGTTAGGGTGGACGATCATGGACGTGTTAGGGTCGGCGTTCGTGTACGTGTTAGGGTGGGCGTTCATGTATGTGTTAGTTTGGGTGTCCATGTAGGTGTGCTAGGGTGGGCGTTAATGTATGTGTGTAAGGGTGGGCGTTCATGTATGTGTGTTAGGGTCGCCGTTCATGTATGTGTGTTAGGGTGGGCATTGATGTGTGTGTTAGGGTGGGCGTTCATGTGTGTAAGGGTGGGTATTCATGTATGTGTGTTAGGGTGGGCATTCATGTATGTGTGTTAGGGTGGGCGTTCATTTATTTGTGTTAGGGTGGACGTTCATATTTGTGTGTTAGGGTGGGCGTTCATGTATGTGTTAGGGGGAATTCATGTATGTGTGTTAGAGTGGGTGTTGATGTGTGTGTTAGGGTGGTCATTCATGTGTGTTAGAGTGTGCATTCATGTGTGTGTTAGGGTGGGCGTTCATGTATGTGTGTTAGGGTGGTCGTTCTTGTATGTGTTAGGGTGGGTATTCATGTGTGTGTTAGGGTGGGTGTTCATGCATGTGTGTTAGGGTGGGCGTTCATGTTTGTGTTAGGGTGGGAGTTCATGTATGTGTTAGGTTGGGCATTCATGTATGTGTGCTAGGGTGGGCATTACTGTATGTGTGTTATGGTGGGCGTTCATGTATGTGTCAGGGTGGACGTTCTTCTATGTGTTACGGTGAGTGTTCATGTATGTGTGTTAGGGTGGGCGTTCATGTATGTATTAGGGTGGGCGTTCATGTGTGTCTTTGGGTAGGTGTTCATGTGTGTTAGGCTGGGCGTTCATATTTGTGTGTTAGGGTGGGCGTTCATGTATGTGTTAGAGGGGAATTCATGTATGTGTGTTAGAGTGGGTGTTCATGTGTGTGTTAGGGTGGTCATTCATGTGTGTTAGAGTGTGCATTCATGTGTGTGTTAGGGTGGGCGTTCATGTATGTGTGTTAGGGTGGTCGTTCTTGTATGTGTTAGGGTAGGTATTCATGTGTGTGTTAGGGTGGGTGTTCATGCATGTGTGTTAGGGTGGGCGTTCATGTGTGTGTGTGTTAGGGTGGGAATTCATGTATGTGTGTTAGGGTGGGCATTCATATATGTGTGTTAGGGTGGGCGCTCATGTATGTGTGTTAGGAAGGCGTTCATGTATGTGTTAGGGTGGGCGTTAATGTATGTGTGTTAGGGTGGGCGTTCATGTATGTGTGTTAGGGTGGGCGTTCATGTATGTGTGTTAGGATGGGCATTGATGTGTGTGTTAGGGTGGGCGTTCATGTGTGTTGGGGTGGGTATTCATGTATGTGTGCTAGGGTCCATTCATGTATGTGTCTTAGGGTGGGCGTTCATTTATATGTTAGGGTGGCCATTCATGCATGTGTTATTGTGGGCGTTCATGTATGTGTGTTAGGGTGGGTGTTCATGTATGTGTGTTAGGGTGGATGTTCATGTATGTGTGTTAGGGTGGTCATTCATGTAGGTGTGTTAGGGTGGGCGTTCATGTATGTATGTGCTATGGTGGGCGTTCATGTATGTGTGTTAGGGTGGGTGTTCATGTATGTATTAGGGTGGGCGTTTATGTGTGTCTTAGGGTAGGTGTTCATCTGTGTTAGGCTGGGCGTTCATATTTGTGTGTTAGGGTGGGCGTTCATGTTAGTGTTAGGGGGAATTCATGTATGTGTGTTAGAGTTGGTGTTCATGTGTGTGTTAGGGTGGTCATTCATGTGTGTTAGAGTGTGCATTCATGTGTGTGTTAGGGTGGGCGTTCATGTATGTGTGTTAGGGTGGTCGTTCTTGTATGTGTTAGGGTGGGTATTCATGTGTGTGTTAGGGTGGGTGTTCATGCATGTGTGTTAGGGTTGGCGTTCATGTGTGTGTGTTTGTGTAGGAATTGATGTATGTGTGTTAGGGTGGGCATTCATATATGTGTGTTAGGGTGGGCGCTCATGTATGTGTGCTAGGGTGGGTATTCATGTATGTGTTAGGGTGAGCGTTCATGTATGTGTGTTATGGTGGGGGCTCGTGTGTATATGTGTTATGGTGGCGGCTCGTGTGTATGTGTGTTAGGGTGGGTGTTTATGTGTGTGTGTTAGGGTGGGCGTCCATGTGTGTGTTATGGTAGGCATTCATGTATGTGTGTTAGGGTGGGTGTTCATGTATGTGTGTTAGGATGGGCGTTCATGTATTTGTTAGGGTGGGCGTCCATGTATGTATGTTAGGGTGGGCGTTCATGTATGTGTGTTGGGGTGGGCATTCATGTGTGTGTGTTAGGGTGGGCATTACTGTATGTGTGTTATGGTGGGCGTTCATGTATGTGTCAGGGTGGACGTTCTTCTATGTGTTAGGGTGAGTGTTCATGTATGTGTGTTAGGGTGGGCGTTCATGTATGTGTGTTAGGGTGGGCGTTCATGTAGGTGTTAGGGTGGGCTATCACATACGTGTGTTAGGGTGGGAATTCATGTATGTGTGCTAGAGTGGGCATTCATGTATGTGTGTTAGGGTGGGCGTTCATGTATGTGTTAATGTGGGCGTTCATGTATGTGTGTTAGGGTGGGCGTTCATGTATGTGTTAGGGGGAATTCATGTATGTGTGTTAGAGTGGGTGTTCATGTGGGTGTTAGGGTGGTCATTCATGTGTGTTAGAGTGTGCATTCATGTGTGTGTTAGGGTGGGCGTTCATGTATGTGTGTTAGGGTGGTCGTTCTTGTATGTGTTAGGGTGGGTATTCATGTGTGTGTTAGGGTGGGTGTTCATGCATGTGTGTTAGGGTGGGCGTTCATGTGTGTGCTAGGGTGGGAGTTCATGTATGTGTGTTAGGGTGGTCATTCATATATGTGTGTTAGGGTGGGCGCTCATGTATGTGTGTTAGGGTGGGCATTCATGTATGTGTTAGGTTGGGCATTCATGTATGTGTGTTAGGGTGGGCATTACTGTATGTGTGTTATGGTGTGCGTTCATGTATGTGTCAGGGTGGACGTTCTTCTATGTGTTACGGTGAGTGTTCATGTATGTGTGTTAGGGTGGGCGTTCATGTATGTGTGTTAGGGTGGGCGTTCATGTATTTGTGTTAGGTGGGCATTCATGTATGTGTGTTAGGGTGGGCGTTAATGTATGTGTGTTAGGGTGGGAATTCATGTATGTGTGTTAGGGTGGGTCTTCATGTATGTGTGTTAAGGTAGGCGTTAATGTATGTGGGTTAGGGTGGGCATTCATATATGTGTGTTAGGGTGGGCGTTCATGTATGTGTCAGGGTGGGCGTTCATGTATGTGTGCTATGATGGGCGTGCATGTATGTGTGTTAGGATGGGCGTTCATGTATGTGTGTTAGGGTATGCGTTCATGTATGTTTGTTAGGGTGGGTGTTCATGTAGCTGTGTCAGGGTGGGCGTTCATGTTCGTGTTTGGAATGGGCGTTCGTGTGCGAGTTAGGGTGGGCGTTCATGTATATGTGCTAGCGTGGGCGTTCATGTATGTGTGTTAGGGAGGGCATTCATGTATGTGTGCTATGGTGGGCGTTCATGTATGTGTGTTAGGGTGGGCCTTCATGTATGTGTGTTAGGGAAGGCGTTCATGTATGTGTTAGGGTGGGCATTCATGTATGTGCTAGGGTGGGCGTTCATGTAAATGTGTTAGGATGGGCGTTCATATATGTTTGTTAGGGTGGGTATTCATGTAGGTGTGTTAGGGTGGACGATCATGTACGTGTTAGGGAGGGCGTTCGTGTACGTGTTAGGGTGGGCGTTCATGTATGTGTTAGTTTGGGCGTCCATGTAAGTGTGTTAGGGTGGGAGTTAATGTATGTGTGTAAGGGTGGGCGTTCATGTATGTGTGTTAGGGTCGACGTTCATGTATGTGTGTTAGGGTGGGCATTGATGTGTCTGTTAGGGTGGGCGTTCATGTGTGTTAGGGTGGGTATTCATGTATGTGTGTTAGTATGGGCATTCATGTATGTGTGTTAGGGTGGGCGTTCATTTATTTGTTAGTGTGACCATTCATGTATATGTTATTGTGGGCGTTCATGTATATGTGTTAGGGTGGGTGTTCATCTATGTGTGTTAGGGTGGACGTTCATATTTGTGTGTTAGGGTGGGCGTTCATGTATATATGCTAGCGTGGGCGTTCATGTATATGTGCTAGCGTGGGCGTTCATATATGTGTGTTAGGGAGGGCATTCATGTATGTGTGCTATGGTGGGCGTTCATGTATGTGTGTTAGGGTGGGCCTTCATGTATGTGTGTTAGTATGGGCATTCATGTATGTGTGTTAGGGTGGGCGTTCATTTATTTGTTAGGGTGACCATTCATGTATGTGTTATTGTGGGCGTTCATGTATGTGTGTTAGGGTGGGTGTTCATCTATGTGTGTTTGGGTGGACGTTCATATTTGTGTGTTAGAGTGGGCGTTCATGTATGTGTTAGGGGGGATTTCATGTATGTGTGTTAGAGTGGGTGTTCATGTGTGTGTTAGGGTGGTCATTCATGTGTGTTAGAGTGTGCATTCATATGTGTGTTAGGGTGGGCGTTCATGTATGTGTGTTAAGGTGATCGTTCTTGTATGTGTTAGGGTGGGTATTCATGTGTGTGTTAGGGTGGGTGTTCATGCATGTGTGTTAGGGTGGGCGTTCATGTGTGTGTTAGGGTGGGAGTTCATGTATGTGTGTTAGGGTGGTCATTCATATATGTGTGTTAGGGTGGGCGTTCATGTATGTGTGTTAGGGTGGGCATTCATGTATGTGTTAGGTTGGGCATTCATTTATGTGTGTTAGGGTGGGCATTACTGTATGTGTGTTATGGTGGGCGTTCATGTATGTGTCAGGGTGGACGTTCTTCTATGTGTTACGGTGAGTGTTCATGTATGTGTTAGGGTGGGCGTTCATGTATGTGTGTTAGGGTGGGCGTTCATGTAGGTTTTAGGGTGGGCTATCACATACGTGTGTTAGGGTGGGTTTTCGTGTACGTGTTAGTGTGGGTGTTCGTATACGTGTTAGGGTGGCCTTTCATGTAGATTTGCGAGGGTGGGCGTTCATGTATATCTGTTACGGTGGGCGTTCATGTATGTGTGTTAGGGTGGGCGTTCATGTATGTGTGTTAGGGTGGACATTCATTTATGTGTTATGGTGGGCGTTCATGTATGTGTCAGGGTGGACGTTCTTCTATGTGTTACGGTGAGTGTTCATGTATGTGTGTTAGGGTGGGCGTTCATGTATGTATTAGGGTGGGCGTTCATGTGTGTCTTTGGGTAGGTGTTCATGTGTGTTAGGCTGGGCGTTCATATTTGTGTGTTAGGGTGGGCGTTCATGTATGTGTTAGAGGGGAATTCATGTATGTGTGTTAGAGTGGGTGTTCATGTGTGTGTTAGGGTGGTCATTCATGTGTGTTAGAGTGTGCATTCATGTGTGTGTTAGGGTGGGCGTTCATGTATGTGTGTTAGGGTGGTCGTTCTTGTATGTGTTAGGGTAGGTATTCATGTGTGTGTTAGGGTGGGTGTTCATGCATGTGTGTTAGGGTGGGCGTTCATGTGTGTGTGTGTTAGGGTGGGAATTCATGTATGTGTGTTAGGGTGGGCATTCATATATGTGTGTTAGGGTGGGCGCTCATGTATGTGTGTTAGGAAGGCGTTCATGTATGTGTTAGGGTGGGCGTTAATGTATGTGTGTTAGGGTGGGCGTTCATGTATGTGTGTTAGGGTGGGCGTTCATGTATGTGTGTTAGGATGGGCATTGATGTGTGTGTTAGGGTGGGCGTTCATGTGTGTTGGGGTGGGTATTCATGTATGTGTGCTAGGGTCCATTCATGTATGTGTCTTAGGGTGGGCGTTCATTTATATGTTAGGGTGGCCATTCATGCATGTGTTATTGTGGGCGTTCATGTATGTGTGTTAGGGTGGGTGTTCATGTATGTGTGTTAGGGTGGATGTTCATGTATGTGTGTTAGGGTGGTCATTCATGTAGGTGTGTTAGGGTGGGCGTTCATGTATGTATGTGCTATGGTGGGCGTTCATGTATGTGTGTTAGGGTGGGTGTTCATGTATGTGTATTAGGATGGGTGTTCATGTATGTATTAGGGTGGGCGTTTATGTGTGTCTTAGGGTAGGTGTTCATCTGTGTTAGGCTGGGCGTTCATATTTGTGTGTTAGGGTGGGCGTTCATGTTAGTGTTAGGGGGAATTCATGTATGTGTGTTAGAGTTGGTGTTCATGTGTGTGTTAGGGTGGTCATTCATGTGTGTTAGAGTGTGCATTCATGTGTGTGTTAGGGTGGGCGTTCATGTATGTGTGTTAGGGTGGTCGTTCTTGTATGTGTTAGGGTGGGTATTCATGTGTGTGTTAGGGTGGGTGTTCATGCATGTGTGTTAGGGTTGGCGTTCATGTGTGTGTGTTTGTGTAGGAATTGATGTATGTGTGTTAGGGTGGGCATTCATATATGTGTGTTAGGGTGGGCGCTCATGTATGTGTGCTAGGGTGGGTATTCATGTATGTGTTAGGGTGAGCGTTCATGTATGTGTGTTATGGTGGGGGCTCGTGTGTATATGTGTTATGGTGGCGGCTCGTGTGTATGTGTGTTAGGGTGGGTGTTTATGTGTGTGTGTTAGGGTGGGCGTCCATGTGTGTGTTATGGTAGGCATTCATGTATGTGTGTTAGGGTGGGTGTTCATGTATGTGTGTTAGGATGGGCGTTCATGTATTTGTTAGGGTGGGCGTCCATGTATGTATGTTAGGGTGGGCGTTCATGTATGTGTGTTGGGGTGGGCATTCATGTGTGTGTGTTAGGGTGGGCATTACTGTATGTGTGTTATGGTGGGCGTTCATGTATGTGTCAGGGTGGACGTTCTTCTATGTGTTAGGGTGAGTGTTCATGTATGTGTGTTAGGGTGGGCGTTCATGTATGTGTGTTAGGGTGGGCGTTCATGTAGGTGTTAGGGTGGGCTATCACATACGTGTGTTAGGGTGGGAATTCATGTATGTGTGCTAGAGTGGGCATTCATGTATGTGTGTTAGGGTGGGCGTTCATGTATGTGTTAATGTGGGCGTTCATGTATGTGTGTTAGGGTGGGCGTTCATGTATGTGTTAGGGGGAATTCATGTATGTGTGTTAGAGTGGGTGTTCATGTGGGTGTTAGGGTGGTCATTCATGTGTGTTAGAGTGTGCATTCATGTGTGTGTTAGGGTGGGCGTTCATGTATGTGTGTTAGGGTGGTCGTTCTTGTATGTGTTAGGGTGGGTATTCATGTGTGTGTTAGGGTGGGTGTTCATGCATGTGTGTTAGGGTGGGCGTTCATTTGTGTGCTAGGGTGGGAGTTCATGTATGTGTGTTAGGGTGGTCATTCATATATGTGTGTTAGGGTGGGCGCTCATGTATGTGTGTTAGGGTGGGCATTCATGTATGTGTTAGGTTGGGCATTCATGTATGTGTGTTAGGGTGGGCATTACTGTATGTGTGTTATGGTGTGCGTTCATGTATGTGTCAGGGTGGACGTTCTTCTATGTGTTACGGTGAGTGTTCATGTATGTGTGTTAGGGTGGGCGTTCATGTATGTGTGTTAGGGTGGGCGTTCATGTATTTGTGTTAGGTGGGCATTCATGTATGTGTGTTAGGGTGGGCGTTAATGTATGTGTGTTAGGGTGGGAATTCATGTATGTGTGTTAGGGTGGGTCTTCATGTATGTGTGTTAAGGTAGGCGTTAATGTATGTGGGTTAGGGTGGGCATTCATATATGTGTGTTAGGGTGGGCGTTCATGTATGTGTCAGGGTGGGCGTTCATGTATGTGTGCTATGATGGGCGTGCATGTATGTGTGTTAGGATGGGCGTTCATGTATGTGTGTTAGGGTATGCGTTCATGTATGTTTGTTAGGGTGGGTGTTCATGTAGCTGTGTCAGGGTGGGCGTTCATGTTCGTGTTTGGAATGGGCGTTCGTGTGCGAGTTAGGGTGGGCGTTCATGTATATGTGCTAGCGTGGGCGTTCATGTATGTGTGTTAGGGAGGGCATTCATGTATGTGTGCTATGGTGGGCGTTCATGTATGTGTGTTAGGGTGGGCCTTCATGTATGTGTGTTAGGGAAGGCGTTCATGTATGTGTTAGGGTGGGCATTCATGTATGTGCTAGGGTGGGCGTTCATGTAAATGTGTTAGGATGGGCGTTCATATATGTTTGTTAGGGTGGGTATTCATGTAGGTGTGTTAGGGTGGACGATCATGTACGTGTTAGGGAGGGCGTTCGTGTACGTGTTAGGGTGGGCGTTCATGTATGTGTTAGTTTGGGCGTCCATGTAAGTGTGTTAGGGTGGGAGTTAATGTATGTGTGTAAGGGTGGGCGTTCATGTATGTGTGTTAGGGTCGACGTTCATGTATGTGTGTTAGGGTGGGCATTGATGTGTCTGTTAGGGTGGGCGTTCATGTGTGTTAGGGTGGGTATTCATGTATGTGTGTTAGTATGGGCATTCATGTATGTGTGTTAGGGTGGGCGTTCATTTATTTGTTAGTGTGACCATTCATGTATATGTTATTGTGGGCGTTCATGTATATGTGTTAGGGTGGGTGTTCATCTATGTGTGTTAGGGTGGACGTTCATATTTGTGTGTTAGGGTGGGCGTTCATGTATATATGCTAGCGTGGGCGTTCATGTATATGTGCTAGCGTGGGCGTTCATGTATGTGTGTTAGGGAGGGCATTCATGTATGTGTGCTATGGTGGGCGTTCATGTATGTGTGTTAGGGTGGGCCTTCATGTATGTGTGTTAGTATGGGCATTCATGTATGTGTGTTAGGGTGGGCGTTCATTTATTTGTTAGGGTGACCATTCATGTATGTGTTATTGTGGGCGTTCATGTATGTGTGTTAGGGTGGGTGTTCATCTATGTGTGTTTGGGTGGACGTTCATATTTGTGTGTTAGAGTGGGCGTTCATGTATGTGTTAGGGGGGATTTCATGTATGTGTGTTAGAGTGGGTGTTCATGTGTGTGTTAGGGTGGTCATTCATGTGTGTTAGAGTGTGCATTCATATGTGTGTTAGGGTGGGCGTTCATGTATGTGTGTTAAGGTGATCGTTCTTGTATGTGTTAGGGTGGGTATTCATGTGTGTGTTAGGGTGGGTGTTCATGCATGTGTGTTAGGGTGGGCGTTCATGTGTGTGTTAGGGTGGGAATTCATGTATGTGTGTTAGGGTGGTCATTCATATATGTGTGTTAGGGTGGGCGTTCATGTATGTGTGTTAGGGTGGGCATTCATGTATGTGTTAGGTTGGGCATTCATTTATGTGTGTTAGGGTGGGCATTACTGTATGTGTGTTATGGTGGGCGTTCATGTATGTGTCAGGGTGGACGTTCTTCTATGTGTTACGGTGAGTGTTCATGTATGTGTTAGGGTGGGCGTTCATGTATGTGTGTTAGGGTGGGCGTTCATGTAGGTTTTAGGGTGGGCTATCACATACGTGTGTTAGGGTGGGTTTTCGTGTACGTGTTAGTGTGGGTGTTCGTATACGTGTTAGGGTGGCCTTTCATGTAGATTTGCGAGGGTGGGCGTTCATGTATATCTGTTACGGTGGGCGTTCATGTATGTGTGTTAGGGTGGGCGTTCATGTATGTGTGTTAGGGTGGACATTCATTTATGTGTTATGGTGGGCGTTCATGTATGTGTGTTAGGGAGGGCATTCATGTATGTGTGTTAGGGTGGGCGTTCATGTATGTGTGTTAGGGTGGTCGTTCATGTATGTGTGTTAGGGAGGGCGTTCATGTATGTGTTAGGATCGACGTTCATGTATGTGCTAGGGTGGGCGTTCATGTATGTGTGTTAGGATGGGCGTTCATGTATGTTTGTTAGGGTGGGTGTTCTTGTAGGTATGCTAGGGTGGGCGTTCATGTACATATTAGGGTGAACGTTCGTGTACGTGTTAGGGTGGGTGTTCATGTATATGTGTTAGGGTGGGCGTTCATGTATGTGTGTTAGGGTGGACGTTCATGTATGTGTGTTAGGGTGGGCGTTCATGTATGTGTGTTAGGGTGGGCATTCATGTATATGTGTTAGGGTGGGCGTTCATGTATGTGTTAAAGTGGGCGTTCATGTATGTGTCTTAGGGTGGGCGTTCATGCATGTGTGTTAGGGTGGGCGTTCATGTATTTGTGTTAGGGTGGGAATTCATGTATGTGTGTTAGGGTGGGCCTTCATGTATGTGTGTTAGGGTAGGCGTTAATGTATGTGTGTTAGGGTGGGCATTCTGGTATGTGTGTTAGGGTGGGCGTTCATGTATGTGTCAGGGTGGGCGTTCATGTATGTGTGTTAGGGTATACATTCATGTATGTTTGTTAGGGTGGGTGTTCATGTAGGTGTGTCAGGGTGGTCGTTCATGTTCGTGTTTGGGATGGGCGTTCGTGTGCGAGTTAGGGTGGGCGTTCATGTAGGTGGGTTAGGGTGGGCGTTCATGTATGTGTGTTAGGGTGGGCGTTCATGTATGTGTTAGGGTGGGCGTTCATGTATGTGTGTTGGGTGGGTCTTCATGTATGTGTGTTAGGGTGGGCGTTCATGTATGTGTGTTAGGGTGGGCATTCATGTATGTGTTAGGGTGAGCGTTCATGTATGTGTGCTATGGTGGGGGCTCGTGTGTATGTGTAAGGGTGGGCGTTCATGTGTGTGTTAGGGTGGGCGTTCACGTGTGTGTGTTAGGGTGGGCGTTCACGTATGTGTTAGGGTGGGCGTTCATGTGTGTGCATTGTTAGGCATTAATGTATGTGTGTTAGGGTGGGTGTTCATGTATGTGTGTTAGGATGGACGTTCATGTATGTGTTAGGGTGTCCGTTCTTGCATATATGTAAGGGTGGGCATTCATGTATGTGTACTATGATAGGCGTTCATTTATGTGTGTTAGGTTGGGCGTTCATGTATGTGTGTTAGGGTGGGTGTTCATGTATATATGCTAGCGTGGGCGTTCATGTATGTGTGTTAAGGAGGGCATTCATATATGTGTGCTAGGGTGGGCGTTCATGTATGTGTGTTAGGGTGGGCCTTCATGTATGTGTGTTAGGGAGGGCGTTCATGTATGTGTTAGGGTGGGCATTCATGTATGTGCTAGGGTGGGCGTTCATGTAAATGTGTTAGGATGGGCGTTAATGTATGTTTGTTAGGGTGGGTATTCATGTAGGTGTGTCATGGTGGGCGATCATGTACGTGTTAGGGTGGGCGTTCGTGTACGTGTTAGGGTGGGCATACGTGTATGTGTTAGGGTGGGCGTTCATGTTTGTGTGTTAGGGTGGGCGTTAATGTATGTGTGTTAGGGTGGGCGTTCATGTATGTGTGTTAGGGTGGGCGTTCATGTATGTGTGTTAGGGTGGGTATTGATGTGTGTGTTAGGGTGGGCGTTCATGTGTGTTAGGGTGGGTATTCATGTATGTGTGCTAGGGTGCATTCTTGTATGTGTGTTAGGGTGGGCGTTCATTTATATGTTAGGGTGGCCATTCATGCATGTGTTATTGTGGGCGTTCATGTATGTGTGTTAGGGTGGGTGTTCATGTATGTGTGTTAGGGTGGACGTTCATGTATGTGTGTTAGGGTGGTCATTCATGTAGGTGTGTTAGGGTGGGCGTTCATGTATGTGTGTGCTATGGTGGGCGTTCATGTATGTGTGTTAGGCTGGGTGTTCATGTATGTGTATTAGGATGGGTGTTCATGTATGTATTAGGGTGGGCGTTCATGTGTGTCTTAGGGTAGGTGTTCATGTGTGTTAGGCTGGGCGTTCATATTTGTGTGTTAGGGTGGGCGTTCATGTATGTGTTAGGGGGGAATTCATGTATGTGTGTTAGAGTGGGTGTTCATGTGTGTGTTAGGGTGGTCATTCATGTGTGTTAGAGTGTGCATTCATGTGTGTGTTAGGGTGGGCGTTCATGTATGTGTGTTAGGGTGGTCGTTCTTGTATGTGTTAGAGTGGATATTCATGTGTGTGTTAGGGTGGGTGTTCATGCATGTGTGTTAGGGTGGGCGTTCATGTGTGTGTGTTAGGGTGGGAATTCATGTATGTGTGTTAGGGTGGGCATTCATATATGTGTGTTAGGGTGGGCGCTCATGTATGTGTGCTAGGGTGGGTATTCATGTATGTGTTAGGGTGAGCGTTCATGTATGTGTGTTATGGTGGGGGCTCGTGTGTGTGTGTGTTATGGTGGGGGCTCGTGTGTATGTGTGTTAGGGTGGGCGTTCATGTGTGTGTTAGGGTGGGTGTTTATGTGTGTTTGTTAGGGTGGGCGTCCATGTGTGTGTTATGGTAGGCATTCATGTATGTGTGTTAGGGTGGGTGTTCATGTATGTGTGTTAGGATGGGCGTTCATGTATTTGTTAAGGTGGGCGTCCATGTATGTATGCTAGGGTGGGCATTCATGTATGTGTGTTGGGGTGGGCATTCATGTGTGTGTGTTAGGGTGGGCATTACTGTATGTGTGTTATGGTGGGCGTTCATGTATGTGTCAGGGTTGACGTTCTTCTATGTGTTAGGGTGAGTGTTCATGTATGTGTGTTAGGGTGGGCGTTCATGTATGTGTGTTAGGGTGGGCGTTCATGTAGGGGTTAAGGTGGGCTATAACATACGTGTGTTAGGGTGGGCATTCATGTATGTGTGCTAGAGTGGGCATTCATGTATGTGTGTTAGGGTGGGCGTTCATGTATGTGTTAATGTTGGCGTTCATGTATGTGTGTTAGGGTGGGCGTTCATGTATATGTTAGGGGGGAATTCATGTATGTGTGTTAGAGTGGGTGTTGATGTGTGTGTTAGGGTGGTCATTCATGTGTGTTAGAGTGTGCATTCATGTGTGTGTTAGGGTGGGCGTTCATGTATGTGTGTTAGGGTGGTCGTTCTTGTATGTGTTAGGGTGGGTATTCATCTGTGTGTTAGGGTGGGTGTTCATGCATGTGTGTTAGGGTGGGCATTCATGTGTGTGTGTTAGGGTGGGAATTCATGTATGTGTGTTAGGGTGGGCATTCATATATGTGAGTTAGGGTGGGCATTCAAGTGTTTGTTAGGGTGAGCGTTCATGTGTGTTAGGGTGGGCATTCATGTATGTGTGCTAGAGTGGGCATTCATGTATATGTGTTAGGGTGGGCGTTCATGTATGTGCTAAAGTGGGCGTTCATGTATGTGTGTTAGGGTGGGCGTTCATGCATGTGTGTTAGGGTGGGCGTTCATTTATTTGTGTTAGGTGGGCATTCATGTATGTGTGTTAGGGTGGGCGTTAATGTATGTGTGTTAGGGTGGGAATTCATGTATGTGTGTTAGGGTGGGCCTTCATGTATGTGTGTTAGGGTAGGCGTTAATGTATGTGTGTTAGGGTGGGCATTCATGTATGTGTGTTAGGGTGGGCGTTCATGCATGTGTCAGGGTGGGCGTTCATGTATGTGTGTTAGGATGGGCGTGCATGTATGTGTGTTAGGATGGGCTTTCATGTATGTGTGTTAGGGTATACGTTCATGTATGTTTGTTAGGGTGGGTGTTCATGTAAGTGTGTCAGGGTGGGCGTTCATGTTCGTGTTTGGGATGGGCGTTCGTGTGCGAGTTAGGGTGGGTGTTCATGTAGGTGGGTTAGGGTGTGCGTTCATGTATGTGTGTTAGGGTGGGCGTTCATGTATGTGTTAGGGTGGGCGTTCATGTATGTGTGTTAGGGTGGGCCTTCATGTATGTGTGTTAGGGTGGGCGTTCTTGTATATGTGTTAGGGTGGGCGTTCATGTGTGTGCATTGTTAGCCATTAATGTATGTGTGTTAGGGTGGGTGTTCATGTATGTGTTTTAGGATGGGCGTTCATGTATGTCTTAGGGTGTCCGTTCTTGCATATATGTAAGGGTGGGCATTCATGTATGTGTACTAGGATAGGCGTTCATCTATGTGTGTTAGGGTGGACGTTCATTTATGTGTGTTAGGGTGGGTGTTCATGTCTATGAGCTAGGGTGGGCGTTCATGTATGTGTGTTAGGGTGGGCCTTCATGTATGTGTGTTAGGGAGGGCGTTCATGTATGTGTTAGGGTGGGCATTCATGTATGTGCTAGGGTGGGCGTTCATGTAAATGTGTTAGGATGGGCGTTAATGTATGTTTGTTAGGGTGGGCATTCATGTAGGTGTGTCAGGGTTGGCGATCATGTACGTGTTAAGTTGGGGGTTCGTGTACGTGATAGGGTGGGCATACGTGTATGTGTTAGTTTGGGCGTTCATGTTTGTGTGTTAGGGTGGGCGTTAATGTATGTGTGTTAGGGTGGGCGTTCATGTATGTGTGTTAGGGTGGGCGTTCATGTATGTGTGTTAGGATGGGCATTGATGTGTGTGTTAGGGTGGGCGTTCATGTGTGTTAGGGTGGGTATTCATGTATGTGTGCTAGGGTCCATTCATGTATGTGTCTTAGGGTGGGCGTTCATTTATATGTTAGGGTGGCCATTCATGCATGTGTTATTGTGGGTGTTCATGTATGTGTGTTAGGGTGGGTGTTCATGTATGTGTGTCAGGGTGGACGTTCATGTATATGTGTTAGGGTGGTCATTCATATAGGTGTGTTAGGGTGGGCGTTCATGTATGTATGTGCTATGGTGGGCGTTCATGTATGTGTGTTAGGGTGGGTGTTCATGTATGTGTATTAGGATGGGTGTTCATGTATGTATTAGGGTAGGCGTTCATGTGTGTCTTAGGGTAGGTGTTCATCTGTGTTAGGCTGGGCGTTCATATTTGTGTGTTAGGATGGGCGTTCATGTATGTGTTATGGGGAATTCATGTATGTGTGTTAGAGTTGGTGTTCCTGTGTGTGTTAGGGTGGTCATTCATGTGTGTTAGAGTGTGCATTCATGTGTGTGTTAGGGTGGGCGTTCATGTATGTGTGTTAGGGTGGTCGTTCTTGTATGTGTTAGGGTGGGTATTCATGTGTGTGTTAGGGTGGGTGTTCATGCATGTGTGTTAGGGTTGGCGTTCATGTGTGTGTGTTAGTGTGGGAATTCATGTATGTGTGTTAGGGTGGGCATTCATATATGTGTGTTAGGGTGGGCGCTCATGTATGTGTGCTAGGGTGGGTATTCATGTATGTGTTAGGGTGAGCGTTCATGTATGTGTGTTATGGTGGGGGCTCGTGTGTATGTGTGTTATGGTGGCGGCTCGTGTGTATGTGTGTTAGGGTGGGTGTTTATGTGTGTGTGTTAGGGTGGGCGTCCATGTGTGTGTTATGGTAGGCATTCATGTATGTGTGTTAGGGTGAGTGTTCATGTATGTGTGTTAGGGTGGGCGTTCATGTATGTGTGTTAGGGTGGGCGTTCATGTAAATGTGTTAGGATGGGCGTTAATGTATGTTTGTTAGGGTGGGCAATCATGTAGGTGTGTCAGGGTTGGCGATCATGTACGTGTTAGGGTGGGCGTTCATGTACGTGGTAGGGTGGGCATACGTGTATGTGTTAGTTTGGGCGTTCATGTTTGTGTGTTAGGGTGGGCGTTAATGTATGTGTGTTAGGGTGGGCGTTCATGTATGTGTGTTAGGGTGGGCGTTCATGTATGTGTGTTAGGATGGGCATTGATGTGTGTGTTAGGGTGGGCGTTCATGTGTGTTAGGGTGGGTATTCATGTATGTGTGCTAGGGTCCATTCATGTATGTGTCTTAGGGTGGGCGTTCATTTATATGTTAGGGTGGCCATTCATGCATGTGTTATTGTGGGTGTTCATGTATGTGTGTTAGGGTGGGTGTTCATGTATGTGTGTCAGGGTGGACGTTCATGTATATGTGTTAGGGTGGGCGTTCATTTATATGTTAGGGTGGCCATTCATGCATGTGTTATTGTGGGTGTTCATGTATGTGTGTTAGGGTGGGCGTTCATGTATGTGTGTTAGGGTGGTCGTTCTTGTATGTGTTAGGGTGGGTATCCATGTGTGTGTTAGGGTGGGTGTTCATGCATGTGTGTTAGGGTTGGCGTTCATGTGTGTGTGTTAGTGTGGGAATTCATGTATGTGTGTTAGGGTGGGCATTCATATATGTGTGTTAGGGTGGGCGCTCATGTATGTGTGCTAGGGTGGGTATTCATGTATGTGTTAGGGTGAGCGTTCATGTATGTGTGTTATGGTGGGGGCTCGTGTGTATGTGTGTTATGGTGGCGGCTCGTGTGTATGTGTGTTAGGGTGGGTGTTTATGTGTGTGTGTTAGGGTGGGCGTCCATGTGTGTGTTATGTTAGGCATTCATCTATGTGTGTTAGGGTGGGTGTTCATGTATGTGTGTTAGGATGGGCGTTCATGTATTTGTTAAGGTGGGCGTCCATGTATGTATGTTAGGGTGGGCGTTCATGTATGTGTGTTGGGGTGGGCATTCATGTTTGTGTGTTAGGGTGGGCATTACTGTATGTGTGTTATGGTGGGCGTTCATGTATGTGTCAGGGTGGACGTTCTTCTATGTGTTAGGGTGAGTGTTCATGTATGTGTGTTAGGGTGGGCGTTCATGTATGTGTGTTAGGGTGGGCGTTGATGTAAGTGTTAGGGTGGGCTATCACATACGTGTGTTAGGGTGGGCATTCATGTATGTGTGCTAGAGTGGGCATTCATGTATGTGTGTTAGGGTGGGCGTTCATGTATGTGTTAATGTTGGCGTTCATGTATGTGTGTTAGGATGGGCGTTCATGTATGTGTTAGGGGGAATTCATGTATGTGTGTTAGAGTGGGTGTTCATGTGTGTGTTAGGGTGGTCATTCATGTGTGTTAGAGTGTGCATTCATGTGTGTGTTAGGGTGGGCCTTCATGTATGTGTGTTAGAGAGGGCGTTCATGTATATGTTAGGGTGGGCATTCATGTATGTGCTAGGGTGGGCGTTCATGTAAATGTGTTAGGATGGGCGTTCATATATGTTTGTTAGGATGGGCATTCATGTAGGTGTGTTAGGGTGGACGATCATGGACGTGTTAGGGTCGGCGTTCGTGTACGTGTTAGGGTGGGCGTTCATGTATGTGTTAGTTTGGGTGTCCATGTAGGTGTGCTAGGGTGGGCGTTAATGTATGTGTGTAAGGGTGGGCGTTCATGTATGTGTGTTAGGGTCGCCGTTCATGTATGTGTGTTAGGGTGGGCATTGATGTGTGTGTTAGGGTGGGCGTTCATGTGTGTAAGGGTGGGTATTCATGTATGTGTGTTAGGGTGGGCATTCATGTATGTGTGTTAGGGTGGGCGTTCATTTATTTGTGTTAGGGTGGACGTTCATATTTGTGTGTTAGGGTGGGCGTTCATGTATGTGTTAGGGGGAATTCATGTATGTGTGTTAGAGTGGGTGTTGATGTGTGTGTTAGGGTGGTCATTCATGTGTGTTAGAGTGTGCATTCATGTGTGTGTTAGGGTGGGCGTTCATGTATGTGTGTTAGGGTGGTCGTTCTTGTATGTGTTAGGGTGGGTATTCATGTGTGTGTTAGGGTGGGTGTTCATGCATGTGTGTTAGGGTGGGCGTTCATGTGTGTGTTAGGGTGGGAGTTCATGTATGTGTTAGGTTGGGCATTCATGTATGTGTGCTAGGGTGGGCATTACTGTATGTGTGTTATGGTGGGCGTTCATGTATGTGTCAGGGTGGACGTTCTTCTATGTGTTACGGTGAGTGTTCATGTATGTGTGTTAGGGTGGGCGTTCATGTATGTATTAGGGTGGGCGTTCATGTGTGTCTTTGGGTAGGTGTTCATGTGTGTTAGGCTGGGCGTTCATATTTGTGTGTTAGGGTGGGCGTTCATGTATGTGTTAGAGGGGAATTCATGTATGTGTGTTAGAGTGGGTGTTCATGTGTGTGTTAGGGTGGTCATTCATGTGTGTTAGAGTGTGCATTCATGTGTGTGTTAGGGTGGGCGTTCATGTATGTGTGTTAGGGTGGTCGTTCTTGTATGTGTTAGGGTAGGTATTCATGTGTGTGTTAGGGTGGGTGTTCATGCATGTGTGTTAGGGTGGGCGTTCATGTGTGTGTGTGTTAGGGTGGGAATTCATGTATGTGTGTTAGGGTGGGCATTCATATATGTGTGTTAGGGTGGGCGCTCATGTATGTGTGTTAGGAAGGCGTTCATGTATGTGTTAGGGTGGGCGTTAATGTTTGTGTGTTAGGGTGGGCGTTCATGTATGTGTGTTAGGGTGGGCGTTCATGTATGTGTGTTAGGATGGGCATTGATGTGTGTGTTAGGGTGGGCGTTCATGTGTGTTGGGGTGGGTATTCATGTATGTGTGCTAGGGTCCATTCATGTATGTGTCTTAGGGTGGGCGTTCATTTATATGTTAGGGTGGCCATTCATGCATGTGTTATTGTGGGCGTTCATGTATGTGTGTTAGGGTGGGTGTTCATGTATGTGTGTTAGGGTGGATGTTCATGTATGTGTGTTAGGGTGGTCATTCATGTAGGTGTGTTAGGGTGGGCGTTCATGTATGTATGTGCTATGGTGGGCGTTCATGTATGTGTGTTAGGGTGGGTGTTCATGTATGTGTATTAGGATGGGTGTTCATGTATGTATTAGGGTGGGCGTTTATGTGTGTCTTAGGGTAGGTGTTCATCTGTGTTAGGCTGGGCGTTCATATTTGTGTGTTAGGGTGGGCGTTCATGTTAGTGTTAGGGGGAATTCATGTATGTGTGTTAGAGTTGGTGTTCATGTGTGTGTTAGGGTGGTCATTCATGTGTGTTAGAGTGTGCATTCATGTGTGTGTTAGGGTGGGCGTTCATGTATGTGTGTTAGGGTGGTCGTTCTTGTATGTGTTAGGGTGGGTATTCATGTGTGTGTTAGGGTGGGTGTTCATGCATGTGTGTTAGGGTTGGCGTTCATGTGTGTGTGTTAGTGTAGGAATTGATGTATGTGTGTTAGGGTGGGCATTCATATATGTGTGTTAGGGTGGGCGCTCATGTATGTGTGCTAGGGTGGGTATTCATGTATGTGTTAGGGTGAGCGTTCATGTATGTGTGTTATGGTGGGGGCTCGTGTGTATGTGTGTTATGGTGGCGGCTCGTGTGTATGTGTGTTAGGGTGGGTGTTTATGTGTGTGTGTTAGGGTGGGCGTCCATGTGTGTGTTATGTTAGGCATTCATGTATGTGTGTTAGGGTGGGTGTTCATGTATGTGTGTTAGGATGGGCGTTCATGTATTTGTTAAGGTGGGCGTCCATGTATGTATGTTAGGGTGGGCGTTCATGTATGTGTGTTGGGGTGGGCATTCATGTTTGTGTGTTAGGGTGGGCATTACTGTATGTGTGTTATGGTGGGCGTTCATGTATGTGTCAGGGTGGACGTTCTTCTATGTGTTAGGGTGAGTGTTCATGTATGTGTGTTAGGGTGGGCGTTCATGTATGTGTGTTAGGGTGGGCGTTGATGTAAGTGTTAGGGTGGGCTATCACATACGTGTGTTAGGGTGGGCATTCATGTATGTGTGCTAGAGTGGGCATTCATGTATGTGTGTTAGGGTGGGCGTTCATGTATGTGTTAATGTTGGCGTTCATGTATGTGTGTTAGGATGGGCGTTCATGTATGTGTTAGGGGGAATTCATGTATGTGTGTTAGAGTGGGTGTTCATGTGTGTGTTAGGGTGGTCATTCATGTGTGTTAGAGTGTGTATTCATGTGTGTGTTAGGGTGGGCGTTCATGTATGTGTGTTAGGGTGGTCGTTCTTGTATGTGTTAGGGTGGGTATTCATGTGTGTGTTAGGGTGGGTGTTCATGCATGTGTGTTAGGGTGGGCGTTCATGTGTGTGCTAGGGTGGGAGTTCATGTATGTGTGTTAGGGTGGTCATTCATATATGTGTGTTAGGGTGGGCGCTCATGTATGTGTGTTAGGGAGGGTGTTCATGTATGTGTTAGGGTGGGCATTCATGTATGTGCTAGGGTGGGCGTTCATGTAAATGTGTTAGGATGGGCGTTAATGTATGTTTGTTAGGGTGGGCATTCATGTAGGTGTGTCAGGGTTGGCGATCATGTACGTGTTAGGGTGGGCGTTCGTGTACTTGGTAGGGTGGGCATACGTGTATGTGTTAGTTTGGGCGTTCATGTTTGTGTGTTAGGGTGGGCGTTAATGTATGTGTGTTAGGGTGGGCGTTCATGTATGTGTGTTAGGGTGGGCGTTCATGTATGTGTGTTAGGATGGGCATTGATGTGTGTGTTAGGGTGGGCGCTCATGTGTGTTAGGGTGGGTATTCATGTATGTGTGCTAGGGTCCATTCATGTATGTGTCTTAGGGTGGGCGTTCATTTATATGTTATGGTGGCCATTCATGCATGTGTTATTGTGGGCGTTCATGTATGTGTGTTAGGGTGGGTGTTCATGTATGTGTGTTAGGGTGGACGTTCATGTATGTGTGTTAGGGTGGTCATTCATGTAGGTGTGTTAGGGTGGGCGTTCATGTATGTATGTGCTATGGTGGGCGTTCATGTATGTGTGTTAGGGTGGGTGTTCATGTATGTGTATTAGGATGGGTGTTCATGTATGTATTAGGGTAGGCGTTCATGTGTGTCTTAGGGTAGGTGTTCGTGTGTGCTAGGCTGGGCGTTCATATTTGTGTGTTAGGGTGGGCGTTCATGTATGTGTTAGGGGGAATTCATGCATGTGTGTTAGAGTTGGTGTTCATGTGTGTGTTAGGGTGGTCATTCATGTGTGTTAGAGTGTGCATTCATGTGTGTGTTAGGGTGGGCGTTCATGTATGTGTGTTAGGGTGGTCGTTCTTGTATTTGTTAGGGTGGGTATTCATGTGTGTGTTAGGGTGGGTGTTCATGCATGTGTGTTAGGTTTGGCGATCATGTGTGTGTGTTAGTGTGGGAATTCATGTATGTGTGTTAGGGTGGGCATTCATATATGTGTGTTAGGGTGGGCGCTCATGTATGTGTGCTAGGGTGGGTATTCATGTATGTGTTAGGGTGAGCGTTCATGTATGTGTGTTATGGTGGGGGCTCGTGTGTATGTGTGTTATGGTGGCGGCTCGTGTGTATGTGTGTTAGGGTGGGTGTTTATGTGTGTGTGTTAGGGTGGGCGTCCATGTGTGTGTTATGGTAGGCATTCATGTATGTGTGTTAGGGTGGGTGTTCATGTATGTGTGTTAGGATGGGCGTTCATGTATTTGTTAAGGTGGGCGTCCATGTATGTATGTTAGGGTGGGCGTTCATGTATGTGTGTTGGGGTGGGCATTCATGTGTGTGTGTTAGGGTGGGCATTACTGTATGTGTGTTATGGTGGGCGTTCATGTATGTGTCAGGGTGGACGTTCTTCTATGTGTTAGGGTGAGTGTTCATGTATGTGTGTTAGGGTGGGCGTTCATGTATGTGTGTTAGGGTGGGCGTTGATGTAAGTGTTAGGGTGGGCTATCACATACGTGTGTTAGGGTGGGCATTCATGTATGTGTGCTAGAGTGGGCATTCATGTATGTGTGTTAGGGTGGGCGTTCATGTATGTGTTAATGTTGGCGTTCATCTATGTGTGTTAGGATGGGCTTTCATGTATGTGTTAGGGGGAATTCATGTATGTGTGTTAGAGTGGGTGTTCATGTGTGTGTTAGGGTGGTCATTCATGTGTGTTAGAGTGTGCATTCATGTGTGTGTTAGGGTGGGCGTTCATGTATGTGTGTTAGGGTGGTCGTTCTTGTATGTGTTAGGGTGGGTATTCATGTGTGTGTTAGGGTGGGTGTTCATGCATGTGTGTTAGGGTGGGCGCTCATGTATGTGTGTTAGGTTGGGCATTCATGTATGTGTGTTAGGGTGGGCATTACTGTATGTGTGTCAGGGTGGACGTTCTTCTATGTGTTACGGTGAGTGTTCATGTATGTGTGTTAGGGTGGGCGTTCATGTAGGTGTTAGGGTGGGCTATCACATACGTGTGTTAGGGTGGATTTTCGTGTACGTATTAGTGTGGGTGTTCGTATACGTGTTAGGATGGCCTTTCATGTAGATTTGTGAGGGTGGGCGTTCATGTATGTGTGTTACGGTGGGCGTTCATGTATGTGTGTTAGGCTGGGTGTTCATGTATGTGTGTTAGGGTGGACATTCATTTATTTGTTATGGTGGGCGTTCATGTATGTGTGTTAGGGAGGGCATTCATGTATGTGTGTTAGGGTGGGCGTTAATGTATGTGTGTTAGGGTGGTCGTTCATGTATGTGTGTTAGGGAGGGCGTTCATGTATGTGTTAGGATGGGCGTTCATGTATGTGCTAGGGTGGGCGTTGATGTATGTGTGTTAGGATGGGCGTTCATGTATGTTTGTTAGGGTGGGTGTTCTTGTAGGTATGCTAGGGTGGGCGTTCATGTACATATTAGGGTGGACGTTCGTGTACGTGTTAGGGTGGGTGTTCATGTATATGTGTTAGGGTGGGCGTTCATGTATGTGTGTTAGGGTGGACGTTCATGTATGTGTGTTAGGGTGGGCGTTCATGTATGTGTGTTTGGGTGGGCATTCATGTATGTGAGTTAGGGTGGGCATTCAAGTGTGTTTTAGGGTGAGCGTTCATGTGTGTTAGGGTGGGCATTCATGTATGTGTGCTAGAGTGGGCATTCATGTATATGTGTTAGGGTGGGCGTTCATGTATGTGTTAAAGTGGGCGTTCATGCATGTGTGTTAGGGTGGGCGTTCATGTATTTGTGTTAGGTGGGCATTCATGTATGTGTGTTAGGGTGGGCGTTAATGTATGTGTGTTAGGGTGGGAATTCATGTATGTGTGTTAGGGTGGGTCTTCATGTATGTGTGTTAGGGTAGGCGTTAATGTATGTGGGTTAGGGTGGGCATTCATATATGTGTGTTAGGGTGGGCGTTCATGTATGTGTCAGGGTGGGCGTTCATGTATGTGTGTTAGGATGGGCGTGCATGTATGTGTGTTAGGATGGGCGTTCATGTATGTGTGTTAGGGTATACGTTCATGTATGTTTGTTAGGGTGGGTGTTCATGTAGCTGTGTCAGGGTGGGCGTTCATGTTCGTGTTTGGAATGGGCGTTCGTGTGCGAGTTAGGGTGGGCGTTCATGTAGGTGGGTTAGGGTGGGCGTTCATGTAAGTGTGTTAGGGTGGGCGTTCATGTATATGTGCTAGCGTGGGCGTTCATGTATGTGTGTTAGGGAGGGCATTCATGTATGTGTGCTATGGTGGGTGTTCATGTATGTGTGTTAGGGTGGGCCTTCATGTATGTGTGTTAGGGAAGGCGTTCATGTATGTGTTAGGGTGGGCATTCATGTATGTGCTAGGGTGGGCGTTCATGTAAATGTGTTAGGATGGGCGTTCATATATGTTTGTTAGGTGGGTATTCATGTAGGTGTGTTAGGGTGGACGATCATGTACGTGTTAGGGTGGGCGTTCATGTATGTGTTAGTTTGGGCGTCCATGTAAGTGTGTTAGGGTGGGAGTTAATGTATGTGTGTAAGGGTGGGCGTTCATGTATGTGTGTTAGGGTCGACGTTCATGTATGTGTGTTAGGGTGGGCATTGATGTGTGTGTTAGGGTGGGCGTTCATGTGTGTTAGGGTGGGTATTCATGTATGTGTGTTGGTATGGGCATTGATGTATGTGTGTTATGGTGGGCGTTCATTTATTTTTTAGTGTGGCCATTCATGTATGTGTTATTGTGGGCGTTCATGTATGTGTGTTAGGGTGGGTGTTCATCTATGTGTGTTAGGGTGGACGTTCATATTTGTGTGTTAGGGTGGGCGTTCATGTATGTGTTAGGGGGGATTTCATGTATGTGTGTTAGAGTGGGTGTTCATGTGTGTGTTAGGGTGGTCATTCATGTGTGTTAGAGTGTGCATTCATGTGTGTGTTAGGGTGGGCGTTCATGTATGTGTGTTAAGGTGGTCGTTCTTGTATGTGTTAGGGTGGGTATTCATGTGTGTGTTAGGGTGGGTGTTCATGCATGTGTGTTAGGGTGGGCGTTCAAGTGTGTGTTAGGGTGGGAATTCATGTATGTGTGTTAGGGTGGTCATTCATATATGTGTGTTAGGGTGGGCGTTCATGTATGTGTGTTAGGGTGGGCATTACTGTATGTGTGTTATGGTGGGCGTTCATGTATGTGTCAGGGTGGACGTTCTTCTATGTGTTACGGTGAGTGTTCATGTATGTGTTAGGGTGGGCGTTCATGTATGTGTGTTAGGGTGGGCGTTCATGTAGGTGTTAGGGTGGGCTATCACATACGTGTGTTAGGGTGGGTTTTCGTGTACGTGTTAGTGTGGGTGTTCGTATACGTGTTAGGGTGGACTTTCATGTAGATTTGCGAGGGTGGGCGTTCATGTATATCTGTTACGGTGGGCGTTCATGTATGTGTGTTAGGGTGGGCGTTCATGTATGTGTGTTAGGGTGGACATTCATTTATGTGTTATGGTGGGCGTTCATGTATGTGTGTTAGGGAGGGCATTCATGTATGTGTGTTAGGGTGGGCGTTCATGTATGTGTGTTAGGGTGGTCGTTCATGTATGTGTGTTAGGGAGGGCGTTCATGTATGTGTTAGGATCGGCGTTCATGTATGTGCTAGGGTGGGCATTCATGTATGTGTGTTAGGATGGGCGTTCATGTATGTTTGTTAGGGTGGGTGTTTTTGTAGGTATGCTAGGGTGGGCGTTCATGTACATATTAGGGTGAACGTTCGTGTACGTGTTAGGGTGGGTGTTCATGTATATGTGTTAGGGTGGGCGTTCATGTATGTGTGTTAGGGTGGACGTTCATGTATGTGTGTTAGGGTGGGCGTTCATGTATGTGTGTTAGGGTGGGCATTCATGTATATGTGTTAGGGTGGGCGTTCATGTATGTGTTAAAGTGGGTGTTCATGTATGTGTGTTAGGGTGGGCGTTCATGCATGTGTGTTAGGGTGAGCGTTCATGTATTTGTGTTAGGGTGGGAATTCATGTATGTGTGTTAGGGTGGGCGTTAATGTATGTGTGTTAGGGTGGTCGTTCATGTATGTGTGTTAGGGAGGGCGTTCATGTATGTGTTAGGATGGGCGTTCATGTATGTGCTAAGGTGGGCGTTGATGTATGTGTGTTAGGATGGGCGTTCATGTATGTTTGTTAGGGTGGGTGTTCTTGTAGGTATGCTAGGGTGGGCGTTCATGTACATATTAGGGTGGACGTTCGTGTACGTGTTAGGGTGGGTGTTCATGTATATGTGTTAGGGTGGGCGTTCATGTATGTGTGTTAGGGTGGACGTTCATGTATGTGTGTTAGGGTGGGCGTTCATGTATGTGTGTTTGGGTGGGCATTCATGTATGTGAGTTAGGGTGGGCATTCAAGTGTGTTTTAGGGTGAGCGTTCATGTGTGTTAGGGTGGGCATTCATGTATGTGTGCTAGAGTGGGCATTCATGTATATGTGTTAGGGTGGGCGTTCATGTATGTGTTAAAGTGGGCGTTCATGCATGTGTGTTAGGGTGGGCGTTCATGTATTTGTGTTAGGTGGGCATTCATGTATGTGTGTTAGGGTGGGCGTTAATGTATGTGTGTTAGGGTGGGAATTCATGTATGTGTGTTAGGGTGGGTCTTCATGTATGTGTGTTAGGGTAGGCGTTAATGTATGTGGGTTAGGGTGGGCATTCATATATGTGTGTTAGGGTGGGCGTTCATGTATGTGTCAGGGTGGGCGTTCATGTATGTGTGTTAGGATGGGCGTGCATGTATGTGTGTTAGGATGGGCGTTCATGTATGTGTGTTAGGGTATACGTTCATGTATGTTTGTTAGGGTGGGTGTTCATGTAGCTGTGTCAGGGTGGGCGTTCATGTTCGTGTTTGGAATGGGCGTTCGTGTGCGAGTTAGGGTGGGCGTTCATGTAGGTGGGTTAGGGTGGGCGTTCATGTAAGTGTGTTAGGGTGGGCGTTCATGTATATGTGCTAGCGTGGGCGTTCATGTATGTGTGTTAGGGAGGGCATTCATGTATGTGTGCTATGGTGGGTGTTCATGTATGTGTGTTAGGGTGGGCCTTCATGTATTTGTGTTAGGGAAGGCGTTCATGTATGTGTTAGGGTGGGCATTCATGTATGTGCTAGGGTGGGCGTTCATGTAAATGTGTTAGGATGGGCGTTCATATATGTTTGTTAGGTGGGTATTCATGTAGGTGTGTTAGGGTGGACGATCATGTACGTGTTAGGGTGGGCGTTCATGTATGTGTTAGTTTGGGCGTCCATGTAAGTGTGTTAGGGTGGGAGTTAATGTATGTGTGTAAGGGTGGGCGTTCATGTATGTGTGTTAGGGTCGACGTTCATGTATGTGTGTTAGGGTGGGCATTGATGTGTGTGTTAGGGTGGGCGTTCATGTGTGTTAGGGTGGGTATTCATGTATGTGTGTTGGTATGGGCATTGATGTATGTGTGTTATGGTGGGCGTTCATTTATTTTTTAGTGTGGCCATTCATGTATGTGTTATTGTGGGCGTTCATGTATGTGTGTTAGGGTGGGTGTTCATCTATGTGTGTTAGGGTGGACGTTCATATTTGTGTGTTAGGGTGGGCGTTCATGTATGTGTTAGGGGGGATTTCATGTATGTGTGTTAGAGTGGGTGTTCATGTGTGTGTTAGGGTGGTCATTCATGTGTGTTAGAGTGTGCATTCATGTGTGTGTTAGGGTGGGCGTTCATGTATGTGTGTTAAGGTGGTCGTTCTTGTATGTGTTAGGGTGGGTATTCATGTGTGTGTTAGGGTGGGTGTTCATGCATGTGTGTTAGGGTGGGCGTTCAAGTGTGTGTTAGGGTGGGAATTCATGTATGTGTGTTAGGGTGGTCATTCATATATGTGTGTTAGGGTGGGCGTTCATGTATGTGTGTTAGGGTGGGCATTCATGTATGTGTTAGGTTGGGAATTCATGTATGTGTGTTAGGGTGGGCATTACTGTATGTGTGTTATGGTGGGCGTTCATGTATGTGTCAGGGTGGACGTTCTTCTATGTGTTACGGTGAGTGTTCATGTATGTGTTAGGGTGGGCGTTCATGTATGTGTGTTAGGGTGGGCGTTCATGTAGGTGTTAGGGTGGGCTATCACATACGTGTGTTAGGGTGGGTTTTCGTGTACGTGTTAGTGTGGGTGTTCGTATACGTGTTAGGGTGGACTTTCATGTAGATTTGCGAGGGTGGGCGTTCATGTATATCTGTTACGGTGGGCGTTCATGTATGTGTGTTAGGGTGGGCGTTCATGTATGTGTGTTAGGGTGGACATTCATTTATGTGTTATGGTGGGCGTTCATGTATGTGTGTTAGGGAGGGCATTCATGTATGTGTGTTAGGGTGGGCGTTCATGTATGTGTGTTAGGGTGGTCGTTCATGTATGTGTGTTAGGGAGGGCGTTCATGTATGTGTTAGGATCGGCGTTCATGTATGTGCTAGGGTGGGCATTCATGTATGTGTGTTAGGATGGGCGTTCATGTATGTTTGTTAGGGTGGGTGTTTTTGTAGGTATGCTAGGGTGGGCGTTCATGTACATATTAGGGTGAACGTTCGTGTACGTGTTAGGGTGGGTGTTCATGTATATGTGTTAGGGTGGGCGTTCATGTATGTGTGTTAGGGTGGACGTTCATGTATGTGTGTTAGGGTGGGCGTTCATGTATGTGTGTTAGGGTGGGCATTCATGTATATGTGTTAGGGTGGGCGTTCATGTATGTGTTAAAGTGGGTGTTCATGTATGTGTGTTAGGGTGGGCGTTCATGCATGTGTGTTAGGGTGAGCGTTCATGTATTTGTGTTAGGGTGGGAATTCATGTATGTGTGTTAGGGTGGGCCTTCATGTATGTGTGTTAGGGTAGGCGTTAATGTATGTGTGTTAGGGTGGGCATTCTGGTATGTGTGTTAGGGTGGGCGTTCATGTATGTGTTAGGGTGGGCGTTCATGTATGTGTGTTAGGATGGGCGTGCATGTATGTGTGTTAGGATGGACGTTCATGTATGTGTGTTAGGGTATACATTCATGTATGTTTGTTAGGGTGGGTGTTCATGTAGGTGTGTCAGGGTGTTCGTTCATGTTCGTGTTTGGGATGGGCGTTCGTGTGCGAGTTAGGGTGGAAGTTCATGTAGGTGGGTTAGGGTGGGCGTTCATGTATGTGTGTTAGGGTGGGCGTTCATGTATGTGTTAGGGTGGGCGTTCATGTATGTGTGTTAGGGTGGGTCTTCATGTATGTGTGTTAGGGTGGGCGTTCTTGTATGTGTGTTAGGGTGGGCGTTCATGTATGTGTGTTAGGGTGGGCATTGATGTATGTGTTAGGGTGAGCGTTCATGTATGTGTGCTATGGTGGGGGCTCGTGTGTATGTGTTAGGGTGGGCGTTCATGTGTGTGTGAGGGTGGGCGTTCACGTGTGTGTGTTAGGGTGGGCGTTCACGTGTGTGCTAGGGTGGGCGTTCATGTGTGTGCATTGTTAGGCATTAATGTATGTGTGTTAGGGTGGGTGTTCATGTATGTGTGTTAGGATGGACGTTCATGTATGTGTTAGGGTGTCCGTTCTTGCATATATGTAAGGGTGGGCATTCATGTATGTGTACTATGATAGGCGTTCATTTATGTGTGTTAGATTGGGCGTTCATGTATGTGTGTTAGGGTGGGTGTTCATGTAAATGTGCTAGCGTGGGCGTTCATGTATGTGTGTTAGGGAGGGCATTCATATATGTGTGCTAGGGTGGGCGTTCAAGTATGTGTGTTAGGGTGGGCCTTCATGTGTGTGTGTTAGGGAGGGCGTTCATGTATGTGTTAGGGTTGGCATTCATGTATGTGCTAGGGTGGGCGTTCATGTAAATGTGCTAGGATGGGCGTTAATGTATGTTTGCTAGGGTGGGCATTCATGTAGGTGTGTCAGGGTGGGCGAACATGTACGTGTTAGGGTGGGCGTTCGTGTACGTGTTAGGGTGGGCATACGTGTATATGTTAGGTTGGGCGTTCATGCTTGTGTGTTAGGGTGGGCGTTAATGTATGTGTGTTAGGGTGGGCGTTCATGTATGTGTGTTAGGGTGGGCGTTCGTGTATGTGTGTTAGGGTGGGCATTGATGTGTGTGTTAGGGTGGGCGTTCATGTGTGTTAGGGTGGGTATTCATGTATGTGTGCTAGGGTGCATTCTTGTATGTGTGTTAGGGTGGGCGTTCATTTATATGTTAGGGTGGCCATTCATGCATGTGTTATTGTGGGCGTTCATGTATGTGTGTTAGGGTGGGTGTTCATGTATGTGTGTTAGGGTGGACGTTCATGTATGTGTGTTAGGGTGGTCATTCATGTAGGTGTGTTAGGGTGGGCGTTCATGTATGTGTGTGCTATGGTGGGCGTTCATGTATGTGTGTTAGGCTGGGTGTTCATGTATGTGTATTAGGATGGGTGTTCATGTATGTATTAGGGTGGGCGTTCATGTGTGTCTTAGGGTAGGTGTTCATGTGTGTTAGGCTGGGCGTTCATATTTGTGTGTTAGGGTGGGCGTTCATGTATGTGTTAGGGGGGATTCATGTATGTATGTTAGAGTGGGTGTTCATGTGTGTGTTAGGGTGGTCATTCATGTGTGTTAGAGTGTGCATTCATGTGTGTGTTAGGGTGGGCGTTCATGTATGTGTGTTAGGGTGGTCGTTCTTGTATGTGTTAGGGTGAGTATTCATGTGTGTGTTAGGGTGGGTGTTCATGCATGTGTGTTAGGGTGGGCGTTCATGTGTGTGTGTTAGGGTGGGAATTCATGTATGTGTGTTAGGGTGGGTATTCATATATGTGTGTTAGGGTGGGCGCTTATGTATGTGTGCTAGGGTGGGTATTCATGTATGTGTTAGGGTGAGCGTTCATGTATGTGTGTTATGGTGGGGGCTCGTGTGTATGTGTGTTATGGTGGGGGCTCGTGTGTATGTGTGTTAGGGTGGGCGTTCATGTGTGTGTTAGGGTGGGTGTTTATGTGTGTGTGTTAGGGTGGGCGTCCATGTGTGTGTTATGGTAGGCATTCATGTATGTGTGTTAGGGTGGGTGTTCATGTATGTGTGTTAGGATGGGCGTTCATGTATTTGTTAAGGTGGGCGTCCATGTATGTATGTTAGGGTGGGCGTTCATGTATGTGTGTTGGGGTGGGCATTCATGTGTGTGTGTTAGGGTGGGCATTACTGTATGTGTGTTATGGTGGGCGTTCATGTATGTGTCAGGGTGGACGTTCTTCTATGTGTTAGGGTGAGTGTTCATGTATGTGTGTTAGGGTGGGCGTTCATGTATGTATGTTAGGGTGGGCGTTCATGTAGGGATTAAGGTGGGCTATAACATACGTGTGTTAGGGTGGGCATTCATGTATGTGTGCTAGAGTGGGCATTCATGTATGTGTATTAGGGTGGGCGTTCATGTATGTGTTAATGTGGGCGTTCATGTATGTGTGTTAGGGTGGGCGTTCATGTATGTGTTAGGGGGGAATTCATGTATGTGTGTTAGAGTGGGTGTTGATGTGTGTGTTAGGGTGGTCATTCATGTGTGTTAGAGTGTGCATTCATGTGTGTGTTAGGGTGGGCGTTCATGTATGTGTGTTAGGGTGGTCGTTCTTGTATGTGTTAGGGTGGGTATTCATCTGTGTGTTAGGGTGGGTGTTCATGCATGTGTGTTAGGGTGGGCATTCATATGTGTGTGTTAGGGTGGGAATTCATGTATGTGTGTTAGGGTGGGCATTCATATATGTGTGTTAGGGTGGGGGCTCATGTATGTGTGCTAGGGTGGGCATTCATGTATGTGTTAGGGTGAGCGTTCATGTATGTGTGTTATGGTGGGGGCTCGTGTGTATGTGTGTTATGGTGGGGGCTCGTGTGTATGTGTGTTAGAGTGGGCGTTCATGTGTGTGTTAGGGTGGGTGTTTATGTGTGTGTGTTAGGGTGGGTGTCCATGTGTGTGTTATGGTAGGCATTCATGTATGTGTTAGAGTGGGTGTTCATGTATGTGTGTTAGGATGGGCGTTCATGTATTTGTTAAGGTGGGCGTCCATGTATGTATGTTAGGGTGGGCGTTCATGTATGTGTCAGGGTGGACTTTCTTCTATGTGTTAGGGTGAGTGTTCATGTATGTGTGTTAGGGTGGGCGTTCATGTATGTGTGTTAGGGTGGGCGTTCATGTAGGTGTTAGGGTGGGCTATCACATACGTGTGTTAGGGTGGGCATTCATGTATGTGTGCTAGAGTGGGCATTCATGAATGTGTGTTAGGGTGGGCGTTCATGTATGTGTTAATGTGGTCGTTCATGTATTTGTGTTAGGGTGGGCGTTAATGTATGTGTGTTAGGGTGGGCATTCATGTATGTGTGTTAAGGTGGGCGTTCATGAATGTGTGTTAGGGTGGGTGTTCATGTGTGTTGGGGTGGGCATTCATGTATGCGTGTTAGGGTGGGTGTTCATGTATGTGTGTTAGGGTGGGCATTCATGTATGTGTGTTAGGGTGGGTATTCATGTGTGTTAGGGTGGGCGTTCATGTGTGTGCTAGGGTGGGCATTCATGTATGTGTGTTAGGGTGGGCATTCATGTATGTGTTAGGGTGGGCATTCATGTATGTGTGTTAGGGTGGGCATTCATGTATGTGCTAGGGTGGACGTTCAGGTATGTGAGTTAGGGTGGGCGTTCATGCATGTGATAGGGTGGGTATTCATGTATGTGTTAGGGTGGGCGTTCATGTATGTGTGTTAGGGTGGGCCTTCATGTATGTGTGTTAAGGTGGGCGTTCATGTATGTGTATTAGTGTGGACATTCATGTATCCGTGTTATGGTGGGCGTTCATGTATGTGTGTTAGGGTGGGCATTCATGTAGGTGTGTTAGGGTGGGCGTTCATGTATGTGTGTGCTATGGTGGGGGTTCATGTATGTGTGTTAGGGTGGGTGTTCATGTATGTGTATTAGGATGGGTATGCATGTATGTATTAGGGTGGGCGTTCATGTGTGTCTTAGGGTAGGTGTTCATGTGTGTTAGGCTGGGCGTTCATATTTGTGTGTTAGGGTGGGCGTTCATGTATGTGTTGGGGAAATTCATGTATGTGTGTTAGAGTGGGTGTTCATGTGTGTGTTAGGGTGGTCATTCATGTATGTTAGAGTGAGCATTCATGTGTGTGTTAGGGTGGGCGTTCATGTATGTGTGTTAGGGTGGTCGTTCTTGTATTTGTTAGGGTGGGTATTCATGTGTGTGCTAGGGTGGGTGTTCATGCATGTGTTTTAGGGTGGGCGTTCATGTGTGTGTTAGGGTGGGAATTCATGTATGTGTGTTAGGGTGGGCATTCATATATGTGTGTTAGGGTGGGCGCTCATGTATGTGTGCTAGGGTGGGCATTCATGTATGTGTTAGGGTGAGCGTTCATGTATGTGTGTTATGGTGGGGGCTCGTGTGTATGTGTGTTATGGTGGGGGCTCTTGTGTATGTGTGTTAGGGTGGGCGTTCATGTGTGTGTTAGGGTGGGTGTTTATGTGTGTGTGTTAGGGTGGGTGTTCATGTATGTGTGTTAGGATGGGCGTTCATGTATTTGTTAAGGTGGGCATCCATGTATGTATGTTAGGGTGGGCGTTCATGTATGTGTGTTGGGGTGGGCATTCATGTGTGTGTGTTAAGGTGGGCGTTTATGTATGTGTGTGCTATGGTGGGCGTTCATGTATGTGTGTTAGGGTGGGTGTTCATGTATGTGTATTAAGATGGGCGTTCATGTATGTATTAGGGTGGGCGTTCATGTGTGTCTTAGGGTAGGTGTTCAGGTGTGTTAGGCTGGGCGTTCATATTTGTGTGTTAGGGTGGGCGTTCATGTATGTGTTAGGGGGGAATTCATGTATGTGTGTTAGAGTGGGTGTTCATTCATGTGTGTTAGAGTGTGCATTCATGTGTGTGTTAGGGTGGTCGTTCTTGTATGTGTTAGGGTGGGTATTCATGTGTGTGTTAGGGTGGGTGTTCATGCATGTGTATTAGGGTGGGCATTCATGTGTGTGTGTTAGGGTGGGAATTCATGTATGTGTGTTAGGGTGGGCATTCACATATGTGTGTTAGGGTGGGGGCTCATGTATGTGTGCTAGGGTGGGCATTCATGTATGTGTTAGGGTGAGCGTTCATGTATGTGTGTTATGGTGGGGGCTCGTGTGTATGTGTGTTAGGGTGGGCGTTCATGTGTGTTAGGGTGGGTGTTTATGTGTGTGTGTTATGGTGGGTGTCCATGTGTGTGTTATGGTAGGCATTCATGTATGTGTGTTAGAGTGGGTGTTCATGTATGTGTGTTAGGATGGGCGTTCATGTATTTGTTAAGGTGGGCGTCCATGTATGTATGTTAGGGTGGGCGTTCATGTATGTGTGTTGGGGTGGGCATTCATGTGTGTGTGTTAGGGTGGGCATTATTGTATGTGTGTTATGGTGGGCGTTCATGTATGTGTCAGGGTGGACGTTCTTCTATGTGTTAGGGTGAGTGTTCATGTATGTGTGTTAGGGTGGGCGTTCATGTATGTGTGTTAGGGTGGGCGTTCATGTAGGTGTTAGGGTGGGCTATCACATACGTGTGTTAGGGTGGGCATTCATGTATGTGTGCTAGAGTGGGTATTCATGTATGTGTGCTAGAGTGGGCATTCATGTATGTGTGTTAGGGTGGGCGTTCATGTATGTGTTAATGTGGGCGTTCATGTATTTGTGTTAGGGTGGGCGTTAATGTATGTGTTAGGATGGGCATTCATGTATGTGTGTTAAGGTGGGCGTTCATGAATGTGTGTTAGGGTGGGTGTTCATGTGTGTTAGGGTGGGCATTCATGTATGCGTGTTACGGTGGGTGTTCATGTATGTGTGTTAGGGTGGGCATTCATGTATGTGTGTTAGGGTGGGTATTCATGTGTGTTAGGGTGGGCGTTCATGTGTGTGCTAGGGTGGGCATTCATGTATGTGTGTTAGGGTGGGCATTCATGTATGTGTTAGGGTGGGCATTCATGTATGTGTTAGGGTGGACGTTCATGTATGTGCGTTAGGGTGGGCGTTCATGCATGTGATAGGGTGGGCATTCATGTATGTGTTAGGGTGGGCGTTCATGTATGTGTGTTAGGGTGGGCCTTCATGTATATGTGTTAAGGTGGGCGTTCATGTATGTGTATTAGTGTGGGCATTCATGTATCCGTGTTATGGTGGGCGTTCATGTTTGTGTGTTAGGGTGGGCATTCGTGTATGTGTTAGGGTGGGCATTCATGTATGTGTGTTAGGGTGGGTGTTCATGTAGGCGTGTTAGGGTGGGCGTTCATGTATGTGTGTTAGGGTGGGCATTCATGTATGTGTGTTAGGGTGGGCATTCATGTGTGTTAGGGTGGGCATTCATGTGTATGTTAGGGTGGGCATTCATGTATGTGTGTTAGGGTGGGCGTTCATGTATGTGTTAGGCTGGGCATTCATGTGTGTGTGTTAGGGTGGGCATTCATGTTTGTTAGGGTGGGCACTCATGTATGTGTTAGGGTTGGTGTTCATGTAGGTCTGTTAGGGTGGGCATTCATGTATGTGTTAGGGTTGGTGTTCATGTAGGTGTGTTGGGGTGGGCGTTCATGTATGTGTGTTAGGGTGGGCATTCATGTGTGTGTTAGGGTGGGCATTCATGTGTATGTTAGGATGGGCATTCATGTATGTGTGTTAGGGTGGGCGTTCATGTATGTGTTAGGGTGGGCATTCATGTGTGTGTGTTAGGGTGGGCATTCATGTGTGTTAGGGTGGGCACTCATGTATGTGTGCTAGGGTGGGAGTTCATGCATGTGTGTTAGGGTGGGCATTCATGTATGTGTGTTAGGGTGGGCGTTCATGTGTGTTAGGGTTGGCGTTCATGTGTGTGTTAGGGTGGGCGTTCATGTATGTTAGGGTGGGTGTTCATGTATGTGTGTTAGGGTGGGCGTTCATGTATGTGTGTTAGGGTAGGTGTTCATGTATGTGTGTTAGGGTGGGCGTTCATGTGTGCTAGGGTTGGCGTTCATGTATGTGTGTTAGGGTGGGCGTTCATGTATGTATGTTAGGATGGGTGTTCATGTATGTGTGTTAGGGTGGGTGTTCATGTATGTGTGTTAGGGTGGGCATTCATGTATGTGTGTTAGGGTGGGTGTTCATGTGTGTTAGGGTGGGCGTTCATGTATGTGTTAGGATGGGCGTTCATGTATGTGTGTTAGTGTGGGCTTTCATGTATGTGTGTTAGGGTGGGTGTTCATGTATGTGTTAGGGTGGGCGTTCATGTGTGTGTTAGGATGGGCGTTCATGTATGTGTGCTAGGGTAGACGTTCATGTATGTGTGTTAGGGATGGCGTTCATGTGTGTTAGGGTGGGTGTTCATGTATGTGTTAGGGTTGGCGTTCATGTATGTGTGTTAGGGTAGACGTTCATGTATGTGTGTTAGGGTGGGCGTTCATGTGTGTTAGGGTTGGCGTTCATGTATGTGTGTTAGGGTGGGCGTTCATGTATGTGTGTTAGGGTGGGCATTCATGTATGTGTTAGGGTGGGCGTTCATGTATGTGTGTTAGGGTTGGTGTTCATGTAGGTGTGTTAGGATGGGCATTCATGTATATGTGTTAGTGTGGGCATTCATGTATGTGTGTTAGGGTGGGCGTTCATGTATGTGTGTTAGGGTGGGCGTTCATGTATGTGTGTTAGGGTTGGCGTTCATGTGTGTGTGTTAGGGTGGGCGTTCAAGTATATGTGTTAGGGTTGGCGTTCATGTGTGTATGTTAGGGTGGGTGTTCATGTATATGTGTTAGGGTTGGCGTTCATATGTGTGTTTTAGGGTGGGTGTTGATGTACATGTGTTAGGGTTGGCGTTCATGTGTGTGTGCTGGGGCGGGTGTTCATGTATATGTTAGGGTGGGTGTTCATATGTGTGTTAGGGTTGGCGTTCATGTTAATGTGTTAGGGTTGGCATTCATGTGTGTGTTAGGGTGGGTGTTCATGTATATGTGTTAGGGTGGGTGTTCATGTATATGTGTTAGGGTTGGTGATCATATGTGTTAGGGTTGGCGTTCATGTATATGTGTTAGGGTTGGCATTCATGTGTGCGTGTTAGGGTGGGTGTTCATGTATGTGTGTTAGGGTGGGCGTTCATGTATGTGTGTTAGGGTGGGCGTTCATGTATGTGTGTTAGGGTGGGCGTTCATGTATGTGTGTTAGGGTGGGCGTTCATGTATGTGTGTTAGGGTTGGCGTTTATGTATGTGTGTTAGGGTGGGCATTCATGTATATGTGTTAGGGTTGGCGTTCATGTATGTGCTAGGGTGGGTGTTCATGTATGTGTGTTAGGGTGGGCGTTCATGTATGTGTTAGGGTGGGCATTCATGTATATGTTAGGGTTGGCGTTCATGTATGTGTGTTAGGTTGGGCATTCATGTATATGTGTTAAGGTAGACGTTCATGTATGTGTGTTAGGGTGGGCATTCATGTATGTGTTAGGGTGGGTGTTCATGTATGTGTGTTAGGGTGGGCGTTCATGTATGTTTGTTAGGGTGGGTGTTCATGTATGTGTGTTAGGGTGGGTGTTCATGTATGTGTTAGGGTGGGTGTTCATGTATGTTAGGGTGGGTGCTCATGTATGTGTGTTAGGGTGGGTGTTCATGTATGTGTGTTAGGGTGGGTGTTCATGTATGTGTGTTAGGGTGGGTGTTCATGTATGTGTTAGGGTTGGCATTCATGTATGTGTTAGGGTGGGTGTTCATGTATGTGTGTTAGGGTGAGCGTTCATGTATGTGTGTTAGGGTGGGTGTTCATGTATGTGTGTTAGGGTGGGCATTCATGTGTGTTAGGGTTGGTGTTCATGTAGGTGTGTTAGGGTGGGCATTCATGTATGTGTTAGGGTGGTTATTCATGTATGTGTGTTAGGGTGGATGTTCATGTGTGTGTTAGGGTGGGAGTTCATGTGTGTTAGGGTGGGCATTCATGTATGTGTGTTTGGGTGGGCGTTCATGTATGTGTGTTAGGGTGGGCATTCGTGTATGTGTTAGGGTCGGCGTTCATGTGTGTGCTAGGGTGGGCATTCATGTGTGTTAGGGTGGGCATTTATGTGTATGTTAGGGTGGGCGTTCATGTGTGTGTGTTAGGGTGGGCATTCATGTATGTGTGTTAGGGTGGGTATTCATGTATGCGTGTTAGGGTGGGCATTCATGTGTGTGTGTGTTAGGGTGGGCGTTCATGTGTTCATGTGTGTGTGTTAGGGTGGGCATTCATGTATGATAGGGATATATTGATTTTTGCCTCTGTTTCTACGATTTGTTATTGAACTCTTGAGAAATGCAGAACTCCTAAATATTACGTCCCCAGGTTCAATCACACAGGTATTATGTGGTGTACAGATTAGACAGATTTCTCATTATAATTCTGGTCAATCACACTGGTATTATGTGGTGTACAGATTAGACAGGTTTCTCATTATAATTCTGGTCAATCACACAGGTATTATGTGGTGTACAGATTAGACAGGTTTCTCATTATAATTCTGGTCAATCACACTGGTATTATGTGGTGTACAGATTAGACAGGTTTCTCATTATAATTCTGGTCAATCACACAGGTATTATGTGGTGTACAGATTAGACAGGTTTCTCATTATAATTCTGGTCAATCACACAGGTATTATGTGGTGTACAGATTAGACAGGTTTCTCATTATAATTCTGGTCAATCACACTGGTATTATGTGGTGTACAGATTAGACAGGTTTCTCATTATAATTCTGGTCAATCACACAGGTATTATGTGGTGTACAGATTAGACAGGTTTCTCATTATAATTCTGGTCAATCACACTGGTATTATGTGGTGTACAGATTAGACAGGTTTCTCATTATAATTCTGGTCAATCACACTGGTATTATGTGGTGTACAGATTAGACAGGTTTCTGATTATAATTCTGGTCAATCACACTGGTATTATGTGGTGTACAGATTAGACAGGTTTCTCATTATAATTCTGGTCAATCACACTGGTATTATGTGGTGTACAGATTAGACAGGTTTCTCATTATAATTCTGGTCAATCACACAGGTAATATGTGGTGTACAGATTAGACAGGTTTCTCATTATAATTCTGGTCAATCACACTGGTATTATATGGTGTACAGATTAGACAGGTTTCTGATTATAATTCTGGTCAATCACACTGGTATTATGTGGTGTACAGATTAGACAGGTTTCTCATTATAATTCTGGTCAATCACACTGGTATTATGTGGTGTACAGATTAGACAGGTTTCTCATTATAATTCTGGTCAATCACACAGGTAATATGTGGTGTACAGATTAGACAGGTTTCTCATTATAATTCTGGTCAATCACACTGGTATTATGTGGTGTACAGATTAGACAGGTTTCTCATTATAATTCTGGTCAATCACACAGGTATTATGTGGTGTACAGATTAGACAGGTTTCTGATTATAATTCTGGTCAATCACACTGGTATTATGTGGTGTACAGATTAGACAGGTTTGATTATAATTCTGGTCAATCACACTGGTATTATGTGGTGTACAGATTAGACAGGTTTCTCATTATAATTCTGGTCAATCACACAGGTATTATGTGGTGTACAGATTAGACAGGTTTCTCATTATAATTCTGGTCAATCACACTGGTATTATGTGGTGTACAGATTAGACAGGTTTCTCATTATAATTCTGGTCAATCACACAGGTATTATGTGGTGTACAGATTAGACAGGTTTCTCATTATAATTCTGGTCAATCACACTGGTATTATGTGGTGTACAGATTAGACAGGTTTCTCATTATAATTCTGGTCAATCACACTGGTATTATGTGGTGTACAGATTAGACAGGTTTCTGATTATAATTCTGGTCAATCACACTGGTATTATGTGGTGTACAGATTAGACAGGTTTCTCATTATAATTCTGGTCAATCACACTGGTATTATGTGGTGTACAGATTAGACAGGTTTCTCATTATAATTCTGGTCAATCACACAGGTATTATGTGGTGTACAGATTAGACAGGTTTCTCATTATAATTCTGGTCAATCACACAGGTATTATGTGGTGTACAGATTAGACAGGTTTCTGATTATAATTCTGGTCAATCACACTGGTATTATGTGGTGTACAGATTAGACAGGTTTCTCATTATAATTCTGGTCAATCACACAGGTATTATGTGGTGTACAGATTAGACAGGTTTCTCATTATAATTCTGGTCAATCACACTGGTATTATGTGGTGTACAAATTAGACAGGTTTCTCATTATAATTCTGGTCAATCACACAGGTAATATGTGGTGTACAGATTTGACAGGTTTCTCATTATAATTCTGGTCAATCACACTGGTAATATGTGGTGTACAGATTAGACAGGTTTCTCATTATAATTCTGGTCAATCACACAGGTATTATGTGGTGTACAGATTAGACAGGTTTCTCATTATAATTCTGGTCAATCACACAGGTATTATGTGGTGTACAGATTAGACAGGTTTCTCATTATAATTCTGGTCAATCACACAGGTATTATGTGGTGTACAGATTAGACAGGTTTCTCATTATAATTCTGGTCAATCACACTGGTATTATGTGGTGTACAGATTAGACAGGTTTCTCATTATAATTCTGGTCAATCACACTGGTAATATGTGGTGTACAGATTAGACAGGTTTCTCATTATAATTCTGGTCAATCACACAGGTATTATGTGGTGTACAGATTAGACAGGTTTCTCATTATAATTCTGGTCAATCACACTGGTATTATGTGGTGTACAGATTAGACAGGTTTCTCATTATAATTCTGGTCAATCACACAGGTATTATGTGGTGTACAGATTAGACAGGTTTCTCATTATAATTCTGGTCAATCACACAGGTATTATGTGGTGTACAGATTAGACAGGTTTCTCATTATAATTCTGGTCAATCACACTGGTATTATGTGGTGTACAGATTAGACAGGTTTCTCATTATAATTCTGGTCAATCACACTGGTATTATGTGGTGTACAGATTAGACAGGTTTCTCATTATAATTCTGGTCAATCACACTGGTATTATATGGTGTACAGATTAGACAGGTTTCTCATTATAATTCTGGTCAATCACACAGGTATTATGTGGTGTACAGATTAGACAGGTTTCTCATTATAATTCTGGTCAATCACACTGGTATTATGTGGTGTACAGATTAGACAGGTTTCTCATTATAATTCTGGTCAATCACACAGGTAATATGTGGTGTACAGATTAGACAGGTTTCTCATTATAATTCTGGTCAATCACACTGGTATTATGTGGTGTACAGATTAGACAGGTTTCTCATTATAATTCTGGTCAATCACACAGGTATTATGTGGTGTACAGATTAGACAGGTTTCTCATTATAATTCTGGTCAATCACACTGGTATTATGTGGTGTACAGATTAGACAGGTTTCTGATTATAATTCTGGTCAATCACACTGGTATTATGTGGTGTACAGATTAGACAGGTTTCTCATTATAATTCTGGTCAATCACACAGGTATTATGTGGTGTACAGATTAGACAGGTTTCTCATTATAATTCTGGTCAATCACACAGGTATTATGTGGTGTACAGATTAGACAGGTTTCTCATTATAATTCTGGTCAATCACACAGGTATTATGTGGTGTACAGATTAGACAGGTTTCTGATTATAATTCTGGTCAATCACACTGGTATTATGTGGTGTACAGATTAGACAGGTTTCTCATTATAATTCTGGTCAATCACACAGGTATTATGTGGTGTACAGATTAGACAGGTTTCTCATTATAATTCTGGTCAATCACACTGGTATTATGTGGTGTACAGATTAGACAGGTTTCTCATTATAATTCTGGTCAATCACACTGGTATTATGTGGTGTACAGATTAGACAGGTTTCTCATTATAATTCTGGTCAATCACACAGGTATTATGTGGTGTACAGATTAGACAGGTTTCTCATTATAATTCTGGTCAATCACACAGGTATTATGTGGTGTACAGATTAGACAGGTTTCTCATTATAATTCTGGTCAATCACACAGGTATTATGTGGTGTACAGATTAGACAGGTTTCTCATTATAATTCTGGTCAATCACACAGGTATTATGTGGTGTACAGATTAGACAGATTTCTCATTATAATTCTGGTCAATCACACTGGTATTATGTGGTGTACAGATTAGACAGGTTTCTCATTATAATTCTGGTCAATCACACAGGTATTATGTGGTGTACAGATTAGACAGGTTTCTCATTATAATTCTGGTCAATCACACTGGTATTATGTGGTGTACAGATTAGACAGGTTTCTCATTATAATTCTGGTCAATCACACAGGTATTATGTGGTGTACAGATTAGACAGGTTTCTGATTATAATTCTGGTCAATCACACTGGTATTATGTGGTGTACAGATTAGACAGGTTTCTCATTATAATTCTGGTCAATCACACAGGTATTATGTGGTGTACAGATTAGACAGGTTTCTCATTATAATTCTGGTCAATCACACAGGTATTATGTGGTGTACAGATTAGACAGGTTTCTCATTATAATTCTGGTCAATCACACTGGTATTATGTGGTGTACAGATTAGACAGGTTTCTCATTATAATTCTGGTCAATCACACTGGTATTATGTGGTGTACAGATTAGACAGGTTTCTCATTATAATTCTGGTCAATCACACTGGTATTATGTGGTGTACAGATTAGACAGGTTTCTCATTATAATTCTGGTCAATCACACAGGTATTATGTGGTGTACAGATTAGACAGGTTTCTCATTATAATTCTGGTCAATCACACAGGTAATATGTGGTGTACAGATTAGACAGGTTTCAAAGGCATTTATATAACAAGTACAGAAAACATAATTTTATTTTGAATGATGTATATTATGATTTAACACATTAAAACAAAAATCTTAGATCTCATTACCAGACAAAATTGTAGCACTAACTTACTTGTCAAAAGAAACACAATTTTTATGTTATTTACGCAAATGTAGTTTTGTCAAGCATCAGGTAAATATTTGGACAGTGATCACACATGTACAAAGGGAGATAAATCTGTCAAGCATAAGTTTACTATTTTGAAAGTGATCACACGTGTACAAAGGGAGATAAATCTGTCAAGCATCAGTTTACTATTTTGAAAGTGATCACACATGTACAAAGGGAGATACATCTGTCCAGCATCAGTTATTTATTTTTAAAGTGAATATACATCTACAAAGGGAGATAACTCTGTCATGCATCATTTAACTATTTTGAAAGTGAGATATCTTGAGGGATGTCATGACCAAACTTGGCTAAAAAGTTTATTCAATCCTTAATTTCTTCTATCTATAATGATAACACTAAACATTCTACCACTTAAAATTAAAAAAAATAAACTGAATGAAAAAAAGTGTTGAAATTCTTTCTGTAAAAAAATCCCCAAAAATTAAGTATCAAAATTTACAAACAAGTTCTTGTATATAAGCAAACACTTTATAAACATGACAGGGATTTGAAAATGATAAAAAGTGTGTTCCTTCTGACCATCACAAAAAACTATATAACATAAGAAAAGTTATCCCAGTACACAGTACAACGAGAATGATATCAGATCTGATACTTAACAAAAATATAACACAGAAATGGTCCACAATACAACTTCAAACTCTAAAAACACACAAAAATCTCAATAAAGAAAAAATCTGAAAAAATCTAGGTCCTGGCTTAGAACAGGAACATAAGGTGACAGGGCTAAACCAGTAAAAATCTAGGTCCTGGCTTAGAACAGGAACATAAGGTGACAGGGCTAAACCAGTAAAAATCTACGTCCTGGCTTAGAACAGGAACATAAGGTGACAGGGCTAAACCAGTAAAAATCTAGGTCCTGGCTTAGAACAGGAACACAAGGTGACAGGGCTAAACCAGTAAAAATCTAGGTCCTGGCTTAGAACAGGAACATATGGTGACAGGGCTAAACCAGTAAAAATCAAGGTTATAACCTGTGACAGGCACACTAATGTGATATGGCTAAGCCAGTTAAATTAAGGTCCTGGCCTGAGACAGGCACACAAATGTTGCTGTGTTAAACCAATTAAATCAAATTAGAAGTAATATGTGTGTTGTCTCTTGAAACAGATGAAATATCTGTCATTTGTCAAACTGATCCATCTTTGTAATAAAACATTAGTAATCCATCTAAATGATATACATATATAAAGTTATATAACTATATACTGAAGAAGTAGAAAAAAGTCTTTATCATTGAGATGACAGACGAGGAATTCTATTAGATAAGGTGTTAATCATCCAGTCTTTATCATTGAGATGACAGACGAGGAATTCTATTAGATAAGGTGTTAATCATCCAGTCTTTATCAATGAGATGACAGACGAGGAATTCTATTAGATAAGGTGTTAATCATCCAGTCTTTATCAATGAGATGACAGACGAGGAATTCTATTAGATAAGGTGTTAATCATCCAGTCTTTATCAATGAGATGACAGACGAGGAATTCTATTAGATAAGGTGTTAATCATCCAGTCTTTATCAATGAGATGACAGACGAGGAATTCTATTAGATAAGGTGTTAATCATCCAGTCTTTATCAATGAGATGACAGACGAGGAATTCTATTAGATAAGGTGTTAATCATCCAGTCTTTATCAATGAGATGACAGACGAGGAATTCTATTAGATAAGGTGTTAATCATCCAGTCTTTATCAATGAGATGACAGACGAGGAATTCTATTAGATAAGGTGTTAATCATCCAGTCTTCATCAATGAGATGACAGACGAGGAATTCTATTAGATAAGGTGTTAATCATCCAGTCTTCATCAATGAGATGACAGACGAGGAATTCTATTAGATAAGGTGTTAATCATCCAGTCTTTATCAATGAGATGACAGACGAGGAATTCTATTAGATAAGGTGTTAATCATCCAGTCTTTATCAATGAGATGACAGACGAAGAATTCTATTAGATAAGGTGTTAATCATCCAGTCTTTATCAATGAGATGACAGACGAGGAATTCTATTAGATAAGGTGTTAATCATCCAGTTAGTATAAGCATAGTAAAAAATAAATCTATAAGTAATATTTACATCATCTTAAAATATACAACTTCTTAAAATAATTATTCACACCGCAATTTATTTATTTTCACTGTATCAGATCAATATTTTTGGTTATTGTGATAAAGGAAGCTTCTCCACACCATTTCACCAAGATTAGATAACTGTGTAAATGATATGGCACATTGTAGTACTTGTTATACACTAAACGTCAAATAAGTCTGTCATAGTAATGACATCCTATTTATGGAATGTAAACATATTACCTGCCTTTTCTTATTTTATATGTTGTCTGTCAGTGGAGAAATTATGTAAATATGCATTTTTCATGGAAAGAAATAATTTTTTGCACATGAAAAGAACATCGTTAAATATCTTAAAAAAAATGAAAATACAAACTATCAGGAAATTTGGTGTTGAAATAGTAGGATTGAAATCATTAAAGTACCAAAACTTTCCCTGTAAACAATAAAAATACCTATCAAAAAGGGACAGAACTCTTTGTAAACTTGAATTACACGGGGAAAGTTTGATGAACATATTATAAACTATTAGAGAAAATAGCAGGAGATTCTAATAACCAAATTATTGTAAAATATACAGATCCAATAAACCAGATACAGGGAACCAGAAATACAAGAAACCAGATCATTGTAAAATATACAGATTCAATAAACCAGATGCAGGGAACCAGATACAGTACACCAGTTCATTGTAAAATATACAGATCCAATAAACCAGATCATTATAAAATATACAGATCCAATAAACCATATACAGGGAACCAGATCATTATAAAATATACAGATCCAATAAACCAGATTCAGGAAAAGCAGATCATTGTAAAATATACAGTTCCAATTAACCAGATGCAGGGAACCAAATACAGTAAACTAGAAATACAGGAAACCAGACAAGTAAGCTAGAAATACACATGCCTTTCAGTAAGGGGCAGTACCAGGTACTTTTACCCACCTAATATGGTCTTTGGTACCTCCTGATTTTAAGGAGTGTTTTATAAGATATTAATGAAAATTGTTCAAATTTTAATAAAAATTACTGCCTGTAAATAGTGAAGTACTGGTGCACTTGAACAATATTGATAGCCCTGATATACAGGGAACCAAATACAGTAAACCAGGTTTTTCTTTCAAAGCAACCAGTTACATGCAAGATGTTTGTACAATTACAAATAATAAAGTTTTCTATTCTGGAGATTTAAATTCAAAATATTGACAACAGAAATTACCTCCATATGGAATCTTATACAAGTCAACATTATTAATATAATACATATAGTCTAATTATGAGAAATATTCATTAAAAACATAAATTAATGAAATAAAAAAAAATGTAACCAGATATGTACAACATAGTTTGTCCCCATTTTATACTGCAATAAACATCTAACATCTACTTATTTTAATTTCTGGTCGATTCATTATTTGACCTAGATTGATCATCTACTATTGATTTAACATGTTATAAATAAACTCTAATTACGAAACTTGATAAGATCACAACACAGTAGCATGAACATTACAAAAATGTCTGTGAACACAACACATTAGCATGAACATTACAAAAATGTCTGTGAACACAACACAGTAGCATGAACATTACAAAAATGTCTGTGAACACAACACATTAGCATGAACATTACAAAAATGTCTGTGAACACAACACATTAGCATGAACATTACAAAAATGTCTGTGAACACAACACATTAGCATGAACATTACAAAAATGTCTGTGAACACAACACATTAGCATGAACATTACAAAAATGTCTGTGAACACAACACATTAGCATGAACATTACAAAAATGTCTGTGAACACAACACATTAGCATGAACATTACAAAAATGTTTGTGAACACAACACATTAGCATGAACATTACAAAAATGTCTGTGAACACAACACATTAGCATGAACATTACAAAAATGTTTGTGAACACAACACATTAGCATGAACATTACAAAAATGTTTGTGAACACAACACATTAGCATGAACATTACAAAAATGTCTGTGAACACAACACATTAGCATGAACATTACAAAAATGTTTGTGAACACAACACATTAGCATGAACATTACAAAAATGTCTGTGAACACAACACATTAGCATGAACATTACAAAAATGTTTGTGAACACAACACATTAGCATGAACATTACAAAAATGTCTGTGAACACAACACATTAGCATGAACATTACAAAAATGTCTGTGAACACAACACATTAGCATGAACATTAAAAAATGTCTGAACACAACACATTAGCATGAACATTACAAAAATGTCTGTGAACACAAAAACTATGGTGGAACTTACACAATCTTTACAGGAAATACAGCATTAAAACAGGAAGAACAATTAGTCAGATCAAATTTTGGAAGTTGACATTTTCTAGGCATCTTGGTTGAGTTTATCTTGGAAACAGTAAAAGATAAAGGAAATCAGTCACCATAATACTGGAAGCTCTCAATGAAGAAAAAAACCCCAGATCAAATTAGGATGAAATATAAAAATTCTATATACCGTACAGATATGTAAAAGTTGTAAATTTCTATACCTTTTTATTTGTCAAATATTAGATGGCAGTAGATCATCAAACTAATTTTAATCCTACTGTGGCACAAATAAATATATCATATAAACTTAAATTTTAATTTTTTTTCCATTTAAATGTTCTCTCAAAAATAAAAATAAATCAACTTTAGAATGTCAAATAACAAACCAATAAGTTCTCGTATCAACTTAATAATTATTTAAAATGAGGTCACCCAAAAAGGGAGATAATCTTAAAATGTACAAAAATCTCTTATTTTACAATAGTCTCCCCTTATGAGTAGTCAAACTTTATATCAATGTTTACATGTAATGTGCCTCAACTAATTTTTTTGTGCCAGTTGATGTATACTATCATTGTGAAAGGTGAACTTAATCAGCTGGGGATAACAGTACAATAACAAATGATATACTACAACACAATTAAAGATTGAAAGATCTTTGGTTACATAAATGGAATATAGAAGTATATAATATAACTCTGCATTAAGACAAATCTCAACCTTTAATTTATTGCCATGGTAATTAAATTGTATTCCTGTTAAAATACATACACAGTTGAGTTATAATCCAGATAAGACTGACTTATAAAAGGCCACACAGATTAAAACCAGTGATTTTATACAATATAATTATGTAATACAGATTACTACATGGAATATTAAACACTATTGTATAACTATAATCACTCCATTACTGGATCACCCATTTTTGTACCAGGCATTCCATTTTTGATGTATAACCTGGTATTGTGGAAGTCTACACATGTGTATTTAATAAGAAACACATAAATACACAGCATAACCTGGTTATCTGGAAGCTTAAACATGTGTATTTCAGCAGGAACACATAAATACACGATATAACCTGGTTATCTGGAAGTTTACACATGTGTATTTAATCAGAAACACATAAATACACAGCATAACCTGGTTATCTGGAAGTCTACACATGTGTATTTAATCAGAAACACATAAATACACAGAATAACCTGGTTATCTGAAATTCTACACATGTGTATTTAATCAGAAACACATAAATACACAGTATAACCTGGTTATCTGGAAGTCTACACATGTGTATTCCAACAGGAATACATAAATACACAACCTCACGGAGTCCTAATGCAGAATACACATGGCAGAAATATTATGCAAACAAATTAATAATGATATGAGGGCTTCAGTTAATCTTGAACAAAGTAAAATCTCAGGCAATAACAAGTGGTTCATCATCAGAAAATCCTTGTATCATTGGAGAATCTTCATCTTCACCTGTAAATAGAAAACAGGTAAATCATCATCTCCATCTTTAAATAGAAACATATAGCAATATATACACTTTGACAAAAGTTAAGCACCACTTGATTTATTTCATAAATATCTTTTTTTGAAAATTAACTATTTTAAAATGTGATAGCTGTAAAGAATATCTGTACACATAAGCTTTAATTAAATGTGTAACACCTCATTGATGGATAAAGTCGTGTTTGATTAAAATCTGTTTACAATTGGTGTCATACCTAATTACACAAAGTGTATTGGCAAGTTCAGGTTGTAGAGTTTTTCGTATAGAGTGTTTTCATCATTAAATTATGGTTAGGCGAAAATTGACTTTAGCAAAGAGGTGGCAAGCTGTTGGCATATCACAGTCAGGTTTTAGCAATAGAAGGGTGGCAGGGCAAATGGAGGTACACCATTCTGTAATTGATCATCTAATGCAGCGCTTACAAGTGACTCGAATGGATGGGGAACGTCCACGATCTATCAGGCCCCACAAAATTACCCCTAGAGGATAGCTAATAGCCTGGTGTGCCTGGAGAAATAATTTTGCTACATCACCTTGTTTTCGAGATGAATTGAATTTTGGGAGTAATGTATCTGTAAGGACTGTTAACAGATGGCTCTATGAGCAGTGTCTGAGAGCAGAGCAACTCATAAAACGACCGCTATTGTCATTGCATCATCGACGGGATCGTTGGAATTGGTCACATGACCATCTTCGTTGGAATATTCGTAATTGGAAACAAGTCCATTGGTCAGAAAAAAACTGATTTTTATTGTGGCCAGTGGATGGCCTCTTTCGAGTCTGGCGGCATAGAAGTTTTAAAATGTCTGTGTTATCTCCCTTTTTTCCACTTGCTACAACTAACAACAGCTTCAAATATGACACACATTGTAGACCCTTGATCTAATCCATAATGAAATATTACCAAAAAAACATTTAGGGTTCAACTTCTTTCATCCTTAAAAAAGGAAAAACAATTTTGAAAAAAATACTTGGTGGCTCTTATCTTTGGTCGAAGTGTATTTATATATATATATATATAAATCAAATCTGACTGTGATTGGTTGATATTTTCAGACGTGTATATATATAACGGATGTAGCTAACTGATCTAGGGCGTTGGACATAAGGGTAAGCGATTGGTGCTGCAGAGTATCAATGGTGTGATTTCAAATCCCGAGGGAAAACAAAAACACAGTTGGGTTAAATTTTCTGATGTATATATATATATACAATGTATTAGGTAGTTCAGATGATTTTTAAACTTCAAATTAAATATATCAAACTTTATATCAACATAAAGCTTGCTTAATGTGTAACTCATTAATACAATAGTTACACAAGATTTTGCTGCATTTTGATGACGTCAGCCTCATTTGAATGCACGTGTATATTGAAATTTTTCTGCCACTCTTTGGTCAATTTTCAGAAATTGTTGTATAGTAATTTGTTTGTGCAGTTTGGTCTTACAAGAGTATGAAGAGTTCGTGCAGTTTGGTCTTACAAGAGTATGAAGAACTCGTGCAGTTTGGTCTTACAAGAGTATGAAGAGTTCGTGCAGTTTGGTCTTACAAGAGTATGAAGAACTCGTGCAGTTTGGTTTTACAAGAGTATGAAGAACTCGTGCAGTTTGGTCTTACAAGAGTATGAAGAACTCGTGCAGTTTGGTCTTACAAGAGTATGAAGAACTCGTGCAGTTTGGTCTTACAAGAGTATGAAGAACTCGTGCAGTTTGGTCTTACAAGAGTATGAAGAACTCGTGCGGTTTGGTCTTACAAGAGTATGAAGAACTCGTGCAGTTTGGTCTTACAAGAGTATGAAGAACTCGTGCAGTTTGGTCTTACAAGAGTATGAAGAACTCGTGCAGTTTGGTTTTACAAGAGTATGAAGAACTCGTGCAGTTTGGTCTTACAAGAGTATGAAGAACTCGTGCAGTTTGGTCTTACAAGAGTATGAAGAACTTGTGCAGCTTGCTTCAGAGACACTTGTATATTAAGACAAAATGTTTTTCCAGATTTAAATGAATTTTGGGGTCATTTTCGTGTCCATACTGTCATCTTTTGCTTATGAAATTTGGTATAAAGATGTATTGCCATGAACAATGAGTTGCTTATCATCATGACCTTCATGTGACCTTGCCATATCATATATGTTGGTTTTTATGGTGCTTAACGCCACTTTCAACAATATTTCAGTTTTATTATGGCGGTCAGTTTTATTGGTGGAAGAAACCGGAGTATCTGGAGAAAACTCCAGACCTGTCACAAGCCACCGACAAACTTGATGACATAATGTTGTATCGAGTACACCTCATAACGTTAGTGGTGATAGACACTGATTGTGGTTAGTAATAAAACTCCAGACCTGTCACAAGCCACCGACAAACTTGATCACATAATGTTGTATCGAGTACACCTCATAACATTAGTGGTGATAGACACTGATTGTGGTTAGTAATAAAACTCCAGACCTGTCACAAGCCACCGACAAACTTGATGACATAATGTTGTATCGAGTACACCTCATAACATTAGTGGTGATAGACACTGATTGTGGTTAGTAATAAAACTCCAGACCTGTCACAAGCAACCGACAAACTTGATGACATAATGTTGTATCGAGTACACCTCATAACGTTAGTGGTGATAGACACTGATTGTGGTTAGTAATAAAACTCCAGACCTGTCACAAGCCACCGACAAACTTGATCACATAATGTTGTATCGAGTACACCTCATAACATTAGTGGTGATAGACACTGATTGTGGTTAGTAATAAAACTCCAGACCTGTCACAAGCCACCGACAAACTTGATGACATAATGTTGTATCGAGTACACCTCATAACATTAGTGGTGATAGACACTGATTGTGGTTAGTAATAAAACTCCAGACCTGTCACAAGCCACCGACAAACTTGATGACATAATGTTGTATCGAGTACACCTCATAACATTAGTGGTGATAGACACTGATTGTGGTTAGTAATAAAACTCCAGACCTGTCACAAGCCACCGACAAACTTGATCACATAATGTTGTATCGAGTACACCTCATAACATTAGTGGTGATAGACACTGATTGTGGTTAGTAATAAAACTCCAGACCTGTCACAAGCCACCGACAAACTTGATGACATAATGTTGTATCGAGTACACCTCATAACATTAGTGGTGATAGACACTGATTGTGGTTAGTAATAAAACTCCAGACCTGTCACAAGCCACCGACAAACTTGATGACATAATGTTGTATCGAGTACACCTCATAACATTAGTGGTGATAGACACTGATTGTGGTTAGTAATAAAACTCCAGACCTGTCACAAGCCACCGACAAACTTGATGACATAATGTTGTATCAAGTACACCTCATAACATTAGTGGTGATAGACACTGATTGTGGTTAGTAATAAATACAACTACCATACGATCACGAACACAATGCACCCCCCATATCATATAGGGTCATGACCTTTGATCTCAAGGTCAAATAACTGAGCATAAAGTAAAAGCCCATCATACACACCACAAATGAATTAGTTTAGTAGTAGAATATCATTGTTGAGCATTTCCTTTACCAGAGTGACTTCTATAGATGAAGAAGAGCCACTAAACAGTTCCTCCTCAGCATTCAGTTGTGGTGTGCTTTTTTAATCTGAACTTTTCAATTCACAAAACTGTGAACAGAAGCTTTGTCTAGGTAATATCTTTGTTTCTTTAATCTGATATTTGGTAATTGTGTACATCGTCACGAGAATATCACTACTCACATATGATCTTGACTTTTGAACTCAAGTTCAAATTATAAAGGTTTTTTTTGCACAGTTTTAATTTTTTTACTATTTAATGTAGCCTTAAGATATTCAGTATATTTATATATGAATCAGTATAATCTTGAGGTCATGTCCCACTTGTGAGCTTGACCCCAAAAATCACACAATTGTTTTCAAGCATTTGAGAGCCTTCTCTAGATCTATATCAAGTTTCTTCACCTACAGATCTCAAGAGCAAAATTCAATTCTATATGACCAAGACACATATCATGTCAGACTAGAGCACATCAGTTCATTCTTAGTCTATGACATACATTCTGAATGCTCCGTATTGTGCTATACTGTATTTCCTGTTTTATATTTGTTGTCATGGCTTTCTCTGTATGCCTGCACTAATTTTCATTACTGATGATCTAGTCCCCCTCATCTACACAAGTAATAAAATAAAATCATTTCCTATATCTATAATTTTGTATTCTATATGTATGGTTCAGACTAAATGCCATCATATACAATTTTCATTTCACAATAATTAATTATAACAAAATGTTTAAATGTTCATTTTTAAGGTCCTCCTATAATTTGTATGTCTTGACTGTGTCTTCTCCCTCATACACAATATTTTTAAGGTCCTCCTATAATTTGTATGTCTTGACTGTGTCTTCTCCCTCATACACAATATTTTTAAGGTCCTCCTATAATTTGTATGTCTTGACTGTGTCTTCTCCCTCATACACAATATTTTTAAGGTCCTCCTATAATTTGTATGTCTTGACTGTGTCTTCTCCTTCATACACAATATTTTTAAGGTCCTCCTATAATTTGTATGTCTTGACTGTGTCTTCTCCCTCATACACAATATTTTTAAGGTCCTCCTATAATTTGTATGTCTTGACTGTGTCTTCTCCCTCATACACAATATTTTTAAGGTCCTCCTATAATTTGTATGTCTTGACTGTGTCTTCTCCCTCATACACAATATTTTTAAGGTCCTCCTATAATTTGTATGTCTTGACTGTGTCTTCTCCCTCATACACAATATTTTTAAGGTCCTCCTATAATTTGTATGTCTTGACTGTGTCTTCTCCTTCATACACAATATTTTTAAGGTCCTCCTATAATTTGTATGTCTTGACTGTGTCTTCTCCCTCATACACAATATTTTTAAGGTCCTCCTATAATTTGTATGTCTTGACTGTGTCTTCTCCCTCATACACAATATTTTTAAGGTCCTCCTATAATTTGTATGTCTTGACTGTGTCTTCTCCCTCATACACAATATTTTTAAGGTCCTCCTATAATTTGTATGTCTTGACTGTGTCTTCTCCCTCATACACAATATTTTTAAGGTCCTCCTATAATTTGTATGTCTTGACTGTGTCTTCTCCCTCATACACAATATTTTTAAGGTCCTCCTATAATTTGTATGTCTTGACTGTGTCTTCTCCCTCATACACAATATTTTTAAGGTCCTCCTATAATTTGTATGTCTTGACTGTGTCTTCTCCCTCATACACAATATTTTTAAGGTCCTCCTATAATTTGTATGTCTTGACTGTGTCTTCTCCCTCATACACAATATTTTTAAGGTCCTCCTATAATTTGTATGTCTTGACTGTGTCTTCTCCCTCATACACAATACTTTTAAGGTCCTCCTATAATTTGTATGTCTTGACTGTGTCTTCTCCCTCATACACAATATTTTTAAGGTCCTCCTATAATTTGTATGTCTTGACTGTGTCTTCTCCCTCATACACAATATTTTTAAGGTCCTCCTATAATTTGTATGTCTTGACTGTGTCTTCTCCCTCATACACAATATTGAACCACTGTTAAAATTGATATCCATGTACCTAAAACATAGAAACATAAAAGCATATTTAATATATACAGATATCATTACACTAGTTTTAATATAATCATAATGCATAACAATGAAGCAAGGATATATTTATATATGTCCATATAATGTCTTCTGGAAGTGAATTATATATATAATTAGTCAAAATATATTTTAAACAGACTATTATGATAACAAGATATGATTATAATCAAGTCTCCCAAACCGGCCACTGACAACAGGTTTAAAAAATAAATCAAAAGCTACCTTTGAAATCGAACAATGTTGAATTTTTGTGGAATTGTGGCAGCCATTACGAAAATGGAGAGCGGTAGAACTTTTTCGTTGTCAGGAATCAATTCGGGACATCATATCTACCTACATATGAAATGTCGTTGAAATTGGACAATGTTGAATTTGTGCGGTATTGTGGTGGCCATTTTAAAAATAGTGACCGGTAGAAATTTTTCAATGTCGGGACATCATTATCTACCCACATATCAAATTTAGATGATATCGGACAATGATGAATTTTTGTGGCCATTTTAAAAATGGCGACCGCTAGAAATTTTTCAATGTCGGGAATAAATTCAGTACATCATAATCTACCCACATATGAAATGTAGTTGAAATCGGACAATGTTGAATTTGTGCGGTATTGTGGTGGCCATTTTGAAAATGATGACCGCTAGAAATTTTTCAATGTCAGGAATAAATTCGGGACATCATAATCTACCAACATATGAAATGTCATTGAAATCGGACAATGCTGAATTTGTGCGGCATTGTGGTGGCCATTTTGAAAATGGCGACCGCTAGAAATTTTTCACTGTCGGGAATCTATTCGGAACATCATAATCTACCCACATATGAAATGTCGTTGAAATCGGACAATGTTGAATTTGTGCGGTATTGTGGTGGCCATTTTGAAAATGGCGACCGCTAGAAATTGTTCAATGTCTGGAATAAATTCGAGACATCATAATCTACCCACATATCAAATTTAGATGATATCGGACAATGTTGAATTTTTGTGGTATTGTGGTGGCCATTTTGAAAATGGCGATCGGTAGAAATTTTTCAATGTCGGGACATCATTATCTACCCACATATCAAATTTTGATGATATCGGAAAATGTTGAATTTTTACCGCCCAAATTTTATGCCGTGTTTTGGCAGTCATTTTGAAAATAGCAGACATTTTGAAAATTTTGAAAATGCAGAATTGCTCCTCTAATGGTGACCTATCACTATGTCAAATTTTATGTCTCTATCATTATCCAGTTAGAAGTTATCAACATTAATGTACAAAATTTCAACTTTCCCATAGGATTCTATAGTAATCCCCACCCCCTTTGAACCCCTCAAAATATGATTTTGACCCCCTTTACCACAAAGCTGAAAACTTTAGGATCAACTAGAATCATATATCTATAACTCCACCAAGTGTCATGAAATTCTGTCCAGTAGTTCCTGAGATCTGCTGTGGACAAGTTCATGTACCAAAGAAAGAAAGGAGAAAGAGAAAGAGAAGAATAAGAATAATAACTAGAATTGTCATTGCAAAGCAATAGCGGACATCACCCCACCCCATTATTTTGGTACCTCGGTTTCCATGGTAACGCCATTTTGAATTTTATCAACACGCCAAAAGCTTCCACACACTACGGTGAATATTCCTACAAAGTTTCATGAAGTTTGATGAATGGAATTCAAAATTGTTTTAAATTCCCCCCTTTTTTGTTTCCATGGCAACTGCAGCAAAGATTGTCCAACCGATTCAGATTTTTTTGGCTTATCTCGTTCCACTAGATGTGGATGTTGTTCCTATCAAGTTTCATCAATTTCTGTTTGGCGAGTAACCTGCTATGATCATTTTTGTGCTTTTCAATTTTTTAGCATTTTGGCCATTTCCATGGCAATGGCAGCCATTTTGAAAAAATCAACCCTTAACAGCACAACTTCACATGGCATATGATATTCCTACAAGGTTTGATAAAGTTTGATCAAGGCATCTCCGAGATATCGAGCGGACAAAAATGTGTGGAAGAATAATAATAATAAGAATAATAGTAAAAAAGAAACGTAGAATAGCAATACATCACCTGACAGCAGTCGGGGTGATGTAACTAGAATTGCCATTGTAAAGCAATAGCAGACATCACCCCACCCCATTATTTTGGTACCTCGGTTTCCATGGTAATGCCACTTTGAATTTTATCAACACGCCAAAAGCTTCCACACACTACGGTGAATATTCCTACAATGTTTCATGAAGTTTGATGAAAGAAATCAAAAATTTTAAAAAAATCCCCCCTTTTTTTATTTCCATGGCAACTGCGGCAAAGTTTGTCCTACTGATTCCGATTTTTTTAGCGGACAACACCCCACCCCATTATTTTGGCACCTCGGTTTCCATGGCAACGCCATTTTGAATCTTATCAACACGCCAAAAGCTTCCACACACTACGGTAAATATTCCTACGATGTTTCAAGAAGTTTGATGAAAGAAATCTATTTTTTTTTAAATCCCCCTTTTTTTTTATTTCCATGGCAACTACAGCAAAGTTTGTCCTACCGATTCCGATTTTGTTGGTTTATCTCGTTCCACTAGATGTGGATGTGACAGGAAACATTACTGTAAAACTTTGTGAAGTTTGGAGTGAATTTAACACTTTTTGCACTTTGGTTACCATGGCAATGGCCGCCATTTTGAATTTGTTCAATCCCCCAAAAGCTGCCACACACTACGGTGGATATTCCTACAAAGTTTCATGAAGTTTGATGAAAGGAATCCAAAATATTTGTAAATCCCCCCTTTTTTGTTTCCATGGCAACTGCGGCAAAGATTGTTCAACCGAGAGGGTGTGAATATCTATCTACAGCCAATTTCTGTTTGTTTATCATCTAAAAAAATATATATTGTTTCCTGACCAATCCCAAACATTTTTTTTAATTAATAGTGGATGTATTTTTTTTATATTGAAAAACATATTTAAAAAAAATCCAAGTCTATCCCCCCTTGAGAATCAAATGTTGCCTAATATGTTATGAATCATGATCTGGATAAGCCTGATACATGAAAAGATCATAGAAAATAAGCATAATGTTTTAATGGCTGTCTTATTAAGGTGTAAAAACTAAACTATGTTGTACATGTGATACATGATTTCAATATTTTCCAAGCCTGAAGTGTGATTTCAGAACCCATTGTGAGATTTTTTATGCTACTCATATCCAAGGATTGAATAAATTTATACCCTTATCCAAGCATTATCCCACCTGTAATGGTCTGTTGTAACTTTAAGATCGAAATTCAAATGCTAGGAACTAGCCTAGTAGTGACAGAAACTGAAACAAATGTAAACATTGATTTTATCCTGCGAATTGCATTATTTTTTTGGTATGTTTGTAAATGATGACAAAATAAACTAGAGGTACTGCTGGATGCAGGAGTCCCGCATTGATACATAAATGGAATAACTTAACTGTCCGCTACGCGGGACTAATACCCCCCGTGTGTCCCCATCATCTTAATTGAACCAAAACATATTTGGAACACAACTTTTAGACTCATAATTCTGGGAAAACTTGATGGACCAAGATATACTACTAATGTGCACATCTTCATATTAGGATCTTGTAATGTACAAAGTTTCATGAACTTCTGATTAATCATGTAGGAGAATTTGCGATGACAAAGTGCATACTGAATTGTCTCAAAATTTATAAGTCCAAAGAAGCATAACAAAGGTAAAACTCAATGGACAATACAATCCTTTATACTGCAAAGTACACATATCATGATCTTAAGTTCCACAAAGTTTGGTGGAAATCGGATAAAAGATGTGGAAGTTGGTCCGGACAGACAGACAGATTCCTATATACCCCCCTCCCAAACTATGTTTGCGGGGGGTAAAATAATGTTCATCATGTTAAAAAGGTGAAATATGTTTGCTAAAATCTACCTTCGATTGTATTCATGCATATTCTCGGTTTGTTGTATATTTTTTTTGTATTTCTTTTTGGACAGGTGCTTGCATTTCAAGGGAAATAATTATCGAAACGTTAATGAAGGACACCACAGGAAACCAACTCTCAATTATTTGGTTTGCACTATGATGAACTAAGTGTTCAAGTGTCATGTTTGGTATCATTGGAAAGCTGAGATTTTGAATTAATAACATTCTGACTTCTATGCAGAAATACAGGCAATAAATAGGACGGCAAGTTATAGAAGTTTTTCATGAGCAAAAAACGCCGGGACAAAGTAGGAAAATTGTTGAAAAAATACTTACGATCGTTTCCATACAGCTCCTGCTTATTGAAAAATGCCAATTGTTTACGTAATTCTTTCTATCCAATGAAAAACAACCGTTTATTTACACATTATGCAAATGGAAAATACAACCGATAAAAAATCTAAACGTTCCCGACTACGTTATTTTTAGCTTCTCATGTCATTGTAAACTGCTTATTTCTTAGCAATTACTGTGCTTTTTAATCAAATGAAAACAGAGAGAAAAATAAAAAGGTTTGAAAACATCATCAAAAACCACATTTTTAAAGTAGTATTTCCAGGGTGTTGAAAAGGGCTAAATTACAATGGCATCAGATGGGAGATTATATCGACGACATTAGGTTGTTCTCGCTATATATATATATATTTATTATATAGATAGCTATGAATTACAGAATTTTCCGAGTTAAACAAAAATGATAATTTCACAGTGAAATTATCGTTTTTAATTTCACTCTCGCTATATTTCGCACCATTTCGTTGTCGACGTCATATGAAGACTTCCAGTTTGAAAAGTAAAAATTAGACGTTATTTGGCTTCGTGTACTCTTCAATTTGGATCAAATTTAACTAAAATAATATTTCAAGGTAAGCATTTTAATTATTTTATTGTCGTGGGTGGGTGGCGCCATGTTTTTTGAAGCGATACACATTATAGTATATCCCTATGCTACACACGTAATATAGTGCAATTAAACTCATTTTATATTAAATTTGATTCAAAACCTTTTTTTTTATCTATATAATAAATACTATAACTAATTGACGAGTTTCATTATCATTCGTGAGTTACTGTGTTATTTGGTCATTCGTGACATATTTTTGATAATGAAACTCATCAATTAGTTATAGTATAATTATTATTATTTGATATTATTTAAACATCCTTATTGGCCAAAAAATAGTCACATGGTCTATCTTAAAAACACGTATTGACTTCCGCCACGGAATTAGTCGAGTGCACTTTTTCCAAAATTTCAACAAATTTCCAAAAATTTAAAAACAAATTTCAAAATTTTCCAAAAATTTCAAAATTTTAAAATAAAAAAATATAAAATTTTAAAGTTCAAAATTTTCAAAAATTTTCAAAATGATAAAATTTAAAAAAATTTCAATTTTCATAAAATTTATAGCCTACTTTTTTCCAGTGTTACAAAAAATAATAAAGCAATACGGTTGTTTTGAATCATGTCAATTCCAACCACGTTCCGTCTTTTTCTTGTCTTGACGTCTGAACAAATCAGCAGGCGACTTCCGGTGTTTACGCTATTACTGTGACGTCAGCATATCATAGTCGTAGATGCGGTAGATTATAAGTAATTGTAATATGGAGATGCCCGGGAAACCGCTGAATAAATACTGGTGTTCGGTACCCCACTATCTGTCTAATATCAGAAATATATACATAAAGGCAGATCGTTTTCCTTTGATGATGCTGACAGCCGCAAATAAAGAAAGAAAACAAATTTAATTTTAAAGAAGTATTTGTCTGTACTGAAGTCTTTGATACAAATAAAATAATTTAATTGATATCTGTCTTTCACAGAAAATGTTAAGATTTTTTCAAGTTGAGGATCGAACGTTAAAACGGCACATATCGATTGGAGTTTTTGTTGTGTACATTGACACCGGAAGTTCAATGCCGATTAGTCCATCGAAATCACGTGATCTGGCGAACGAAAATAACAAAATTTTGACGGAATGGAAATGATTCGAAACAACCGTATTGTAGCCTTTTAATATCGGTCAATACATGGATTTATCGACCCGTTAAAAGTATATTGACCTAGGACGACGAGGTCAATATACTTAGTATAGTATTATTATGTGATGTTTTTCATATTGGCCTAGTTATAGGTCTGAGGCCTGCTATATTGGCCCGAGGTGCAGCCGAAGGCAAATACAGCAGATCCGAGGACCTATAACTAGGCAAATATGAAAAACATCACGTAATGATACCTTTATTAATTAACCAGTCCAATATGATGTTAACTATATAGGCCAATATGAAAACATGTGATTTCCATCAAATGACAAGTTTTTTAGGCATTGTATGACTCATTCAAAGCAAATTCAAGAAAAACAAAAAAACAACATTACTGAATCAAACAAAACTGCAGAATATCTGAATTAGAAATATTAAAAGTCAAATATTGTTAGAAATGACTTAAGAATCCAGTTACAGTTACTGACTACAGTTAATTGTGTTCTTTCTATCTCCAGAGTATACATTAATGTTAATTACACCACCGGAAACAGTTGCCCCACAAAAGAGGGCCAATGGATTGTCATGTTTGTCCTCCAAAAGTACTTTTCAGCTGTATATCACCCCATGTCATATTTACATGGTCTTGTCTTCCTCTTAACCCTAATTATGCACCATTGTTTAGAAAGACTGCATTAATTAAAGCTTCTGGGTTGTCTGAAAATGAAATATAAAAAATAAATTTACTATCTATATTCATATTTGTTAATTACTTTTTCATTTTTACATATTGCAACTGGTACTATCAATGTAGTATAAACTGTTTCAAGATAACACAAGTAAAATGATATATGATTGATTGATGAGTTACGATGTATCTGTAAACATTTTTTTGAAAGATCATAGGATCATGAGTTATTGTGCGACAGAAAGTGTGGACGGACAGAGTGATTACTATAGGGCGGGTATCCGCCAAAACTTGGCGGGGCCCTAATTATAAAGTTCTGAAACACACTGTGTTGTTCGTCACTCATGATATTATTTTCAATATTCACAATGCCTAATTAATTATCCTATAAATATCAGGCAAATTTATGATGAATGTTTACTATTTTGAATGACAAAAATGTCAGTACATACCTGATTTGAGATTTCATGTCTGTCAAGGCTGTTGTACATGGAACACAGAGAATCTGGTTCATATTCAGTACCATCCTTTCTTAGTACACTCAGGAAGAATCTAGCCATAATACTGTCAAGGTCTTTGGGGGGTATCTGTACCGGTCTTTCCTCACCAATAGAAGTGAAAAAGTCTGTGATCACTTTCATGTCACTTTTTGTTTTTGTCTTTTGTTTGGTATGACATTTTCTTTCCAATTGTCGGAATCCTCGTTCAGGTTTGTTGACAAATCTCTGGGGAAGTTCAGCAGATCAAGTTCAACGTACTTGTAATTTGGGCTTTCAATTTCAGATATATTCATTAATATATCATCTGCTTCTATTCTTGACAGATCGTTGTATCTAAAATAATCTTCAATAAGTGCATCCTGCACATTTTCAGAGTTTTTCAACCCTCTGTTTGGTCTGCATCTCTCCATTTTCAACTTCAGCCGACGACTGACATCTCTCGAGACTTTTCCTTGCGATTGTCGAAACGTTTAGTGGATTCCGATCTAGCTGTTATTGGACGGACGGAATCAGGGCCAATACGGAAAATATCCGTATAGGACTGGTTTTTGTCGTATTGGCCCAATGAAGGTTTTTATATTGTATTGACAGATTTGACAATATTAAGGATAATAAATCAAGGTTAATTAATAAATCCATGTATTGACCTCATCAAAAGGCTATTATTGTATAATTTGTCTGCTGGCTTCACCTCCTTCGATTATCAAATGCCAGGATGTCCAAATATGAGAATTAAGTGCCTTATGATGCCCATACTGAATTTAATTTGGAACTAACTACGTTTTTCATAGAACTACTTACAGAACATTCTTCTGTTCATATGGGATAGTGGTTACATAGGAGATCAGCTGATCAGAATGAAATGATACAATATTCTTAAGTATAGCTGTAGCATATCATTTTAAATGGGATGATATAAAAAGCATTTCTGCCAAATTTTTAATACAAACCTAATTCATTACTCTCAAAAGTTGTTGTTCCTGATCTTGTATCATAATGACTATTAGCGAATGCTAGGAAACTCCTCTGGAGTCTTCTGTGTCTGACAATGAAGAATCCCAGAACCAGCACCAAAGCAATAACAACCCCTGTGACTGACACAATGATGGCAATCAATCTAGTTCTGGATATCTTGATGTCAGTTTGACTGTGAGCTTCTGGTTCTGTAAAGAAAACAAATGAATAAATACTATTAAACACTGTAATGGGTTGAGGTTCATACTATTCAACATTGAAATAGGTTTAGGTTAATACTATTACACTATGTAATGGGTTGAGGTTCATACAATTACATACTGAAATGGGTTGAGGTTCATACAATTACACACAGTAATGGGTTGAGGTTCATACTATTACACTATGTAATGGGTTGATGTTCATACTATTACATACTGTAATGAGTTGATGTTCATACAATTACACTATGCAATGGGTTGATGTTCATACTATTACACTATGTAATGGGTTGAGGTTCATACTATTACACACTGTAATGGGTTGATGTTCATACTATTACATACTGAAATGGGTTGAGGTTCATACTATTACACTATGTAATGGGTTGATGTTCATACTATTACATACTGAAATGGGTTGAGGTTCATACTATTACACTATGTAATGGGTTGATGTTCATACTATTACATACTGTAATGAGTTGATGTTCATACTATTACACTATGTAATGGGTTGAGGTTCATACTATTACATACTGAAATGGGTTGAGGTTCATACTATTACACTATGTAATGGGTTGATGTTCATACTATTACATACTGAAATGGGTTGAGGTTCATACTATTACACTATGTAATGGGTTGATGTTCATACTATTACATACTGTAATGAGTTGATGTTCATACAATTACACTATGTAATGGGTTGAGGTTCATACTATTACATACTGAAATGGGTTGAGGTTCATACAATTACACACAGTAATGGGTTGAGGTTCATACTATTACACTATGTAATGGGTTGATGTTCATACTATTACATACTGTAATGAGTTGATGTTCATACAATTACACTATGTAATGGGTTGATGTTCATACTATTACACTATGTAATGGGTTGAGGTTCATACTATTACATACTGAAATGGGTTGAGGTTCATACTATTACACTATGTAATGGGTTGATGTTCATACTATTACATACTGTAATGAGTTGATGTTCATACTATTACACTATGTAATGGGTTGAGGTTCATACAATTACACACAGTAATGGGTTGAGGTTCATACTATTACACACTGTAATGGGTTGAGGTTCATACAATTACACACAGTAATGGGTTGAGGTTCATACTATTACACTATGTAATGGGTTGATGTTCATACTATTACATACTGTAATGAGTTGATGTTCATACTATTACACTATGTAATGGGTTGAGGTTCATACTATTACACACTGTAATGAGTTGATGTTCATACTATTACACTATGTAATGGGTTGAGGTTCATACTATTACACTGAAATGGGTTGAGGTTCATACTATTACACTATGTAATGGGTTGATGTTCATACTATTACATACTGTAATGAGTTGATGTTCATACTATTACACACTGTAATGGGTTGAGGTTCATACTATTACACACTGTAATGGGTTGATGTTCATACTATTACACTATGTAATGGGTTGATGTTCATACTATTACACTGAAATGGGTTGAGGTTCATACTATTACACACTGTAATGGGTTGAGGTTCATACTATTACACACTGCAATGGGTTGAGGTTCATACTATTACACACTGTAATGGGTTGAGGTTCATACTATTACACTGAAATGGGTTGATGTTCATACTATTACACTACGTAATGGGTTGAGGTTCATACTATTACACTATGTAATGGGTTGATGTTCATACTATTACACTATGTAATGGGTTGAGGTTCATACTATTACACTATGTAATGGGTTGAGGTTCATACTATTACATGTTGATGGTCATACTATTACACTATGTAATGGGTTGAGGTTCATACTATTACATACTGTAATGGGTTGAGGTTCATACTATTACACTATGTAATGGGTTGAGGTTCATACTATTAAATACTGTAATAGGTTGAGGTTCATACTATTACACTATGTAATGGGTTGATGTTCATACTATTAAATACTGTAATGGGTTGAGGTTCATACTATTACACTATGTAATGGGTTGAGGTTCATACTATTACACACTGTAATGATTTGATGTTCATACTATTACACTATGGAATGGGTTGAGGTTCATACTATTAAATACTGTAATGGGTTGAGGTTCATACTATTACACTATGTAATGGGTTGAGGTTCATACTATTACACACTAATGGGTTGAGGTTCATACTATTACACTATGTAATGGGTTGAGGTTCATACTATTACATACTGAAATGGGTTGAGGTTCATACTATTACACTGAAATGGGTTGATGTTCATACTATTACACTATGTAATGGGTTGAGGTTCATACTATTACACTGAAATGGGTTGAGGTTCATACTATTACACACTGTAATGGGTTGAGGTTCATACTATTACACTATGTAATGGGTTGATGTTCATAATATTACACACTGTAATGGGTTGAGGTTCATACTATTACACACTGTAATGGGTTAAGGTTCATACTATTACATACTGTAATGGGTTGAGGTTCATACTATTACACACTGTAATGGGTTGAGGTTCATACTATTACACTATGTAATGGGTTGAGGTTCATACTATTACACTATGTAATGGGTTGAGGTTCATACTATTACACTATGTAATGGGTTAAGGTTCATACTATTACATACTGTAATGGGTTGAGGTTCATACTATTACACTGAAATGGGTTGAGGTTCATACTATTACATACTGTAATGGGCTGATGTTCATACTATTACACTATGTAATGGGTTGAGGTTCATACTATTACACACTGTAATGGGTTGAGGTTCATACTATTACACTATGTAATGGGTTGAGGTTCATACAATTACACACTGTAATGGGTTAAGGTTCATACTATTACACACTGTAATGGGTTAAGGTTCATACTATTACATACTGTAATGGGTTGAGGTTCATACTATTACACTATGTAATGGGTTGAGGTTCATACTATTACACACTGTAATGGGTTGAGGTTCATACTATTACCCTATGTAATGGGTTGATGTTCATACTATTACATACTGTAATGGGTTGAGGTTCATACTATTACACTATGTAATGGGTTGAGGTTCATACTATTACACACTGTAATGGGTTGAGGTTCATACTATTACACTATGTAATGGGTTGAGGTTCATACTATTACACACTGTAATGGGTTGAGGTTCATACTATTACACTATGTAATGGGTTGATGTTCATACTATTACACACTGTAATGGGTTGAGGTTCATACTATTACACTATGTAATGGATTGAAGTTCATACTATTACACACTGTAATGGGTTGAGGTTCATACTATTACACTATGTAATGGGTTGAGGTTCATACTATTACACACTAATGGGTTGAGGTTCATACTATTACACTATGTAATGGGTTGATGTTCATACAATTACACACTGTAATGGGCTGATGTTCATACTATTACACACTGTAATGGGTTGAGGTTCATACTATTACACTATGTAATGGGTTGAGGTTCATACTATTACACACTGTAATGGGTTGAGGTTCATACTATTACACTATGCAATGGGTTGATGTTCATACAATTACACACTGTAATGAGTTGATGTTCATACTATTACACACTGTAATGGGTTGAGGTTCATACTATTACACTATGTACTGGGTTGAGGTTCATACTATTACACACTGTAATGGGTTGAGGTTCATACTATTACACTATGTAATGGGCTGATGTTCATACTATTACACACTGTAATGGGTTGAGGTTCATACTATTACACACTGTAATGGGTTGAGGTTCATACTATTACACACTGTAATGGGTTGAGGTTCATACTATTACACACTGTAATAGGCTGAGGTTCATACTATTACACACTAATGGGTTGAGGTTCATATTATTACACTATGTAATGGGTTGAGGTTCATACTATTACACACTGTAATGGGTTGAGGATCATATTATTACACTATGTAATGGGTTGAGGTTCATATTATTACACTATGTAATTGGTTGATGTTCATACTATTAAATACTGTAATGAGTTGATGTTCATACTATTACACTATGTAATGGGTTGAAGTTCATACTATTACACTATGTAATGGGTTGAGGTTCATACTATTACACTATGTAATGGGTTGAGGTTCATACTATTACACACTGTAATGGGTTGAGGTTCATACTATTACACTATGTAATGGGTTGATGTTCATACTATTACATACTGTAATGGGTTGAGGTTCATACTATTACACTATGTAATGGGTTGAGGTTCATACTATTACACACTGTAATGGGTTGAGGTTCATACTATTACACTATGTAATGGGTTGAGGTTCATACTATTACACACTGTAATGGGTTGAGGTTCATACTATTATACTATGTAATGGGTTGATGTTCATACAATTACACACTGTAATGGGCTGATGTTCATACTATTACACACTGTAATGGGTTGAGGTTCATACTATTATACTATGTAATGGGTTGAGGTTCATACTATTACACACTGTAATGGGTTGAGGTTCATACAATTACACACTGTAATGAGTTGATGTTCATACTATTACACACTGTAATGGGTTGAGGTTCATACTATTACACTATGTACTGGGTTGAGGTTCATACTATTACATACTGTAATGGGTTGAGGTTCATACTATTACACTATGTAATGGGCTGAGGTTCATACTATTACACACTGTAATGGGTTGAGGTTCATACTATTACACACTAATGGGTTGAGGTTCATATTATTACACTATGTAATGGGTTGAGGTTCATACTATTACACACTGTAATGGGTTGAGGATCATATTATTACACTATGTAATGGGTTGAGGTTCATATTATTACACTATGTAATTGGTTGATGTTCATACTATTAAATACTGTAATAGGTTGAGGTTCATACTATTACACACTAATGGGTTGAGGTTCATATTATTACACTATGTAATGGGTTGAGGTTCATATTATTACACTATGTAATGGGTTGAGGTTCATACTATTACACACTGTAATGGGTTGAGGTTCATACTATTACACTATGTAATGGGCTGAGATTCATACTATTACACACTGTAATGGACTGAGGTTCATACTATTACACACAATGTAATGGGTTGAGGTTCATATTATTACACACTGCTATGAGCTGAGATTCATATTATTACACACTGTAATGGGTTGAGGTTCATATTATTACACACTGCTATGAGCTGAGATTCATATTATTACACACTGTAATGGGTTGAGGTTCATACTATTACACACTGTAATGGACTGAGGTTCATACTATTACACACTGTAATGGACTGAGGTTCATACTATTACACACAATGTAATGGGTTGAGGTTCATATTATTACACACTGTAATGGGTTGAGGTTCATACTATTATACTATGTAATGGGTTGAGGTTCATACTATTACACACTGTAATGGGTTGAGGTTCATACTATTATACTATGTAATGGGTTGATGTTCATACAATTACACACTGTAATGGGCTGATGTTCATATTATTACACACTGTAATGGGCTGAGATTCATACTATTACACACTGTAATGGACTGAGGTTCATACTATTACACACAATGTAATGGGTTGAGGTTCATATTATTACACACTGCTATGAGCTGAGATTCATATTATTACACACTGTAATGGGTTGAGGTTCATATTATTACACACTGCTATGAGCTGAGATTCATATTATTACACACTGTAATGGGTTGAGGTTCATATTATTACACACTGCTATGAGCTGAGATTCATATTATTACACACTGTAATGGGTTGAGGTTCATACTATGACACACTGTAATGGACTGAGGTTCATACTATTACACACGATGTAATGGGTTGAGGTTCATATTATTACACACTGCTATGAGCTGAGATTCATATTATTACACACTGTAATGGGTTGAGGTTCATACTATTACACAGCAATGGGCTGAGGTTCATACTATTACATTATGTAACAATGACCTACCCCCTGTGACTATTAACAGTTCTGTATAGTCTTGTGTATTACATAATGACTTACCCTCATGACTATTAATGGTTCTGTATACAGTCCTGGGTATTACACAATGACTTACCTCCCATGACTATTAATGGTTTTGTATACAGTTCTGGGTATTACACAATGACTTACCTCCCATGACTATTAATGGTTCTGTATACAGTTCTGGGTATTACACAATGACTTACCTCCCATGACTATTAATGGTTCTGTATACAGTCCTGAGTATTACACAATGACTTACCTCCCATGACTATTAATGGTTTTGTATACAGTTCTGGGTATTACACAATGACTTACCTCCCATGACTATTAATGGTTCTGTATACAGTCCTGGGTATTACACAATGACTTACCTCCCATGACTATTAATGGTTCTGTATACAGTCCTGGGTATTACACAATGACTTACCTCCCATGGCTATTAATGGTTCTGTATACAGTCCTGGGTATTACACAATGACTTACCTCCCATGACTATTAATGGTTCTGTATACAGTCCTGGGTATTACACAATGACTTACCTCCCATGACTATTAATGGTTCTGTATACAGTCCTGGGTATTACACAATGACTTACCTCCCATGAATATTAATGGTTCTGTATACAGTCCTGGGTAACCATTATCTGCCATAATTCTGATCTTAAAGGAATATTCTGTATGAGGATCTATACCAGTTAAACTGTATGTAGTAGTGTCCTTATCTACATTAGTTAACAACGCAAAGTCATTTTTGTCTGTAGCTGATCTTTGTTTTTTGACATATATCTCATAATTCTAGAGAAAATAAGAAATATATATCAATACTGTTTCAAGAAGATCTGATTTGTTCAAATAATTTTGACAAGATGGATTTGGTTAGTACTAGAAATCTTGAAATCATTTCAACATTTGCCATTAAGAGCAGCCGTCGTGATCGTATGATAATTAGTTGTGAGTGTGAATACTGCTCATATCATGGTGTATTTGATCTTGAAACAGTATGATAGAGTTTGTCAGTAATTTGCAACAGGTCTGTGGTTTTCCCTATTGGTTACTATTCTACGTAAAATTCTCATTCTACCATTCGTAACTAAAGGGTTCAGCTGAAAGGATCCATGATCTTGAAGATGTGAAATCCTACATGTCACATTTACAACAATACACAAAAATAAGTAAAATCCCTACCTTGCAAACTTATTTTTAGTTTAAAATATTATCAAAATTGAAGCATACATGAAGCCAAAAAATATCTGATCTTTACGTTTTAAACTGGAAGTCTTCATATGACATCATGTTGTTTATTAGCTGAGGAACTGTGGTCCGCAAATATCAGAAAATTTGCCAAGGACCATAAGAACTACGGTTCCGCAGCTAGTTGTTTATGTGCCAAAGTCGTCAACAATATTTGGCTGAATTTTAATTTGTGTGATTTTTAGACCCCGGGAAATGCAGGAATGTATTTTTATGTTCAGTGTTGCATTTAAATGGAGATAACTGTATTGTATTTTAAGCTTTGCGGACATAAATCTTGGCTTTGCAGTCGCAATTATCCGTTTACCTAGCTCCGCCACACATTGCTAGGTAAACCCAATTTACAACTGTAAAACCGACGATTTACATCCTCAAAGCTATGAATACAATACTTATCTCCTAAATATCCGCCAACCCATGTTAAAACTCACAACACAGTATGGCTTCCATGAATTATTTCTGACTTATATTTACAAAGTTTACTGTAATCTATATTGACTTACCTTAACATGACCTTTACCCTCTCTTGGTGGGTTCCAGTAGAGCTCTATTTTCTTCTCATCCACCAGTACCTCCTTAAATTCTGCTGGCGGTCCATAGGGTACTGTGTTTAAAACAATTAAATCTGACTAGAAGTTTTAAATGCAACAAAAAAGTTCAGTGAACTTCAAATAATCAAAGAATGCATAAATACAATAAAAATGTTTATAAAATTAGGTGACTACAGTGCATGTTCAAGGAACCAGAGACTAACAGGAACATCTCTCGTTCACCTGGTCTTCTAATAGTTCCAAAGACACCTGAATTTTCCTGAACATAATGAAATGAGAAATCTATGCAGAAGACTTGACAAACACCATTCATACCAAACAATAAAACACTTGACAAACACCATTCAGACCAAAATATAAAACACTTGACAAACACCATTCATACCAAACTATAAAACACTTGACAAACACCATTCATACCAAAATATAAAACACTTGACAAACACCATTCATACCAAAATATAAAACACTGACAAACACCATTCATACCAAAATATAAAACACTTGACAAACACCATTCATACCAAAATATAAAACACTTGACAAACACCATTCATACCAAAATAAAAAACACTGACAAACACCATTCATACCAAAATATAAAACACTTGACAAACACCATTCAGACCAAACTATAAAACACTTGACAAACACCATTCATACCAAAATATAAAACACTTGACAAATACCATTCAGACCAAACAATAAAACACTTGACAAACACCATTCATACCAAACAATAAAACACTTGACAAACACCATTCATACCAAAATATAAAACACTTGACAAACACCATTCAGACCAAACAATAAAACACTTGACAAACACCATTCATACCAAACTATAAAACACTTGACAAACACCATTCATACCAAAATATAAAACACTTGACAAACACCATTCATACCAAAATATAAAACACTGACAAACACCATTCATACCAAAATATAAAACACTTGACAAACACCATTCATACCAAAATATAAAACACTTGACAAACACCATTCATACCAAAATAAAAAACACTGACAAACACCATTCATACCAAAATATAAAACACTTGACAAACACCATTCAGACCAAACTATAAAACACTTGACAAACACCATTCATACCAAACAATAAAATACTTGACAAACACCATTCAGACCAAAATATAAAACACTTGACAAACACCATTCATACCAAAATATAAAACACTTGACAAACACCATTCAGACCAAACTATAAAACACTTGACAAACACCATTCATACCAAACAATAAAACACTTGACAAACACCATTCAGACCAAAATATAAAACACTTGACAAACACCATTCAGACCAAAATATAAAACACTTGACAAACACCATTCATACCAAAATAAAAAACACTGACAAACACCATTCATACCAAAATATAAAACACTTGACAAACACCATTCAGACCAAACTATAAAACACTTGACAAACACCATTCATACCAAACAATAAAACACTTGACAAACACCATTCAGACCAAACTATAAAACACTTGACAAACACCATTCATACCAAACAATAAAACACTTGACAAACACCATTCAGACCAAAATATAAAACACTTGACAAACACCATTCATACCAAACTATAAAACACTTGACAAACACCATGCATACCAAACTATAAAACACTTGACAAACACCATTCATACCAAAATATAAAACACTTGACAAACACCATTCATACCAAAATATAAAACACTTGACAAACACCATTCATACCAAAATATAAAACACTTGACAAACACCATTCATACCAAAATATAAAACACTTGACAAACACCATTCATACCAAAATATAAAACACTTGACAAACACCATTCAGACCAAAATATAAAGCACTAGACAAACACCATTCATACCAAAATATAAAACACTTGACAAACACCATTCATACCAAAATATAAAACACTTGACAAACACCATTCAGACCAAAATATAAAACACTTGACAAACACCATTCATACCAAAATATAAAACACTTGACAAACACCATTCATACCAAAATATAAAACACTGACAAACACCATTCATACCAAAATATAAAATACTTGACAAACACCATTCATACCAAAATATAAAACACTTGACAAACACCATTCATACCAAAATATAAAACACTTGAAAAACACCATTCATACCAAAATATAAAACACTTGACAAATACCATTCATGCCAAAATATAAAATACTTGACAAACACCATTCAGACCAAACTATAAAACACTTGACAAACACCATTCATGCCAAAATATAAAATACTTGACAAACACCATTCATACCAAAATATAAAACACTTGACAAATACCATTCATACCAAAATATAAAACACTTGACAAACACCATTCATACCAAAATATAAAACACTTGACAAACACCATTCATACCAAAATATAAAACACTTGACAAACACCATTCATACCAAAATATAAAACACTTGACAAACACCATTCATGCCAAAATATAAAATACTTGACAAACACCATTCAGACCAAACTATAAAACACTTGACAAACACCATTCATGCCAAAATATAAAACACTTGACAAACACCATTCATACCAAAATATAAAACACTTGACAAATACCATTCAGACCAAACTATAAAACACTTGACAAACACCATTCATACCAAAATATAAAACACTTGACAAACACCATTCAGACATAACTATGAAACACTGACAAACACCATTCATACCAAAATATAAAACACTTGACAAACACTATTCATACCAAAATATAAAACACTTGACAAACACCATTCATACCAAACTATAAAACACTTGACAAACACCATTCATACCAAAATATAAAACACTTGACAAACACCATTCATACCAAAATATAAAACACTTGACAAACACTATTCATACCAAAATATAAAACACTTGACAAACACCATTCATACCAAACTATAAAACACTTGACAAACACCATTCATACCAAAATATAAAACACTGACAAACACCATTCATACCAAAATATAAAACACTTGACAAACACTATTCATACCAAAATATAAAACACTTGACAAACACCATTCATACCAAACTATAAAACACTTGACAAACACCATTCATACCAAAATATAAAACACTTGACAAACACCATTCATACCAATCTATAAAACACTTGACAAACACCATTCATACCAAAATATAAAACACTGACAAACAACATTCATACCAAAATATAAAACACTGACAAACACCATTCATACCAAAATAAAAAACACTTGACAAACACCATTCATACCAAAATATAAAACACTGACAAACACCATTCATACCAAAATAAAAAACACTGACAAACACCATTCATACCAAAATATAAAACACTTGACAAACACCATTCAGACCAAACTATAAAACACTTGACAAACACCATTCATACCAAAATATAAAACACTTGACAAACACCATTCATACCAAAATATAAAACACTTGACAAACACCATTCATACCAAAATATAAAACACTTGACAAACACCATTCAGACCAAACTATAAAACACTTGACAAACACCATTCATACCAAACTATAAAACACTTGACAAACACCATTCATACCAAAATATAAAACACTTGACAAACACCATTCATACCAAACTATAAAACACTTGACAAACACCATTCATACCAAAATATAAAACACTTGACAAACACCATTCATACCAAAATATAAAACACTTGACAAACACCATTCATACCAAAATATAAAGCACTAGACAAACACCATTCATACCAAAATATAAAACACTTGACAAACACTATTCATACCAAAATATAAAACACTTGACAAACACCATTCATACCAAAATATAAAACACTTGACAAACACCATTCATACCAAAATATAAAACACTTGACAAACACCATTCATACCAAAATATAAAACACTTGACAAACACCATTCATACCAAAATATAAAGCACTAGACAAACACCATTCATACCAAAATATAAAACACTTGACAAACACTATTCATACCAAAATATAAAACACTTGACAAACACTATTCATACCAAAATATAAAACACTTGACAAACACCATTCATACCAAACTATAAAACACTTGACAAACACCATTCAGACCAAAATATAAAACACTTGACAAACACCATTCATACCAAAATATAAAACACTGACAAACACCATTCATACCAAAATAAAAAACACTGACAAACACCATTCATACCAAAATATAAAACACTTGACAAACACCACTCATACCAAAATATAAAACACTTGACAAACACCATTCATACCAAAATATAAAACACTTGACAAACACCATTCATACCAAAATATAAAACACTTGACAAACACCATTCATACCAAAATATAAAACACTTGACAAACACCATTCATACCAAAATATAAAACACTTGACAAACACCATTCATACCAAAATATAAAGCACTAGACAAACACCATTCATACCAAACTATAAAACACTTGACAAACACCATTCATACCAAAATATAAAACACTTGACAAACACCATTCATACCAAAATATAAAACACTTGACAAACACCATTCATACCAAAATATAAAACACTTGACAAACACCATTCATACCAAAATATAAAACACTTGACAAACACCATTCATACCAAAATATAAAACACTTGACAAACACCATTCATACCAAAATATAAAACACTTGACAAACACCATTCATACCAAAATATAAAGCACTAGACAAACACCATTCATACCAAACTATAAAACACTTGACAAACACCATTCATACCAAAATATAAAACACTTGACAAACACCATTCATACCAAAATATAAAGCACTTGACAAACACCATTCAGACATAACTATAAAACACTTGACAAACACCATTCATACCAAAATATAAAACACTTGACAAACACCATTCATACCAAAATATAAAACACTTGACAAACACCATTCATACCAAAATATAAAACACTTGACAAACACCATTCATACCAAAATATAAAACACTTGACAAACACCATTCAGACCAAACTATAAAACACTTGACAAACACCATTCATACCAAACAATAAAACACTGACAAACACCATTCATACCAAAATATAAAACACTTGACAAACACCATTCATACCAAAATATAAAACACTGACAAACACCATTCATACCAAAATAAAAAACACTGACAAACACCATTTATACCAAAATATAAAACACTTGACAAACACCATTCATACCAAAATATAAAACACTGACAAACACCATTCATACCAAACAATAAAACACTGACAAACACCATTCATACCAAAATATAAAACACTTGACAAACACCATTCATACCAAACTATAAAACACTTGACAAACACCATTCATACCAAAATATAAAACACTGACAAACACCATTCATACCAAAATAAAAAACACTGACAAACACCATTTATACCAAAATATAAAACACTTAACAAACACCATTCATACCAAAATATAAAACACTGACAAACACCATTCATACCAAAATATAAAACACTTGACAAACACCATTCATACCAAAATATAAAACACTTGACAAACACCATTCATACCAAAATATAAAACACTTGACAAACACCATTCATACCAAAATATAAAACACTTGACAAACACCATTCATACCAAAATATAAAACACTGACAAACACCATTCATACCAAAATAAAAAACACTTGACAAACACCATTCATACCAAAATATAAAACACTTGACAAACACCATTCATACCAAAATATAAAGCACTAGACAAACACCATTCATACCAAAATATAAAACACTTGACAAACACCATTCATACCAAAATATAAAACACTTGACAAACACCATTCAGACCAAACTATAAAACACTTGACAAACACCATTCATACCAAACTATAAAACACTTGACAAACACCATTCATACCAAAATATAAAACACTGACAAACACCATTCATACCAAAATATAAAACACTGACAAACACCATTCATACCAAAATAAAAAACACTGACAAACACCATTCATACCAAAATATAAAACACTTGACAAACACCATTCATACCAAAATATAAAACACTTGACAAACACCATTCATACCAAAATATAAAACACTTGACAAACACCATTCATACCAAAATATAAAACACTGACAAACACCATTCAGACCAAAATATAAAACACTTGACAAACACCATTCATACCAAAATATAAAACACTGACAAACACCATTCATACCAAAATAAAAAACACTGACAAACACCATTCATACCAAACTATAAAACACTTGACAAACACCATTCATACCAAAATATAAAACACTTGACAAACACCATTCATACCAAAATATAAAACACTGACAAACACCATTCATACCAAAATATAAAACACTTGACAAACACCATTCATACCAAAATATAAAACACTTGACAAACACCATTCATACCAAAATATAAAACACTTGACAAACACCATTCATACCAAACTATAAAACACTTGACAAACACCATTCATACCAAAATATAAAACACTTGACAAACACCATTCATACCAAAATATAAAACACTTGACAAACACCATTCAGACATAACTATAAAACACTTGACAAACACCATTCATACCAAACTATAAAACACTTGACAAACACCATTCATACCAAAATATAAAACACTTGACAAACACCATTCAGACCAAACTATAAAATACTTGACAAACACCATTCATACCAAAATATAAAACACTTGACAAACACCATTCATGCCAAAATATAAAACACTTGACAAACACCATTCAGACCAAACTATAAAACACTTGACAAACACCATTCATACCAAAATATAAAACACTTGACAAACACCATTCATACCAAAATATAAAACACTTGACAAATACCATTCAGACCAAACTATAAAACACTTGACAAACACCATTCATACCAAAATATAAAACACTTGACAAACACCATTCATACCAAAATATAAAACACTTGACAAATACCATTCATACCAAAATATAAAACACTGACAAACACCATTCAGACCAAAATATAAAACACTTGACAAACACCATTCATACCAAAATATAAAACACTGACAAACACCATTCATACCAAAATAAAAAACACTGACACACACCATTCATACCAAAATATAAAGCACTAGACAAACAACATTCATACCAAAATATAAAACACTTGACAAACACCATTCAGACCAAAATATAAAACACTTGACAAACACCATTCATACCAAAATATAAAACACTTGACAAACACCATTCAGACCAAACTATAAAACACTTGACAAACACCATTCATACCAAAATATAAAACACTTGACAAACACCATTCATACCAAAATATAAAACACTTGACAAACACCATTCATACCAAAATATAAAGCACTAGACAAACACCATTCATACCAAAATATAAAACACTTGACAAACACCATTCATACCAAAATATAAAACACTTGACAAACACCATTCATACCAAAATATAAAACACTTGACAAACACCATTCATACCAAAATATAAAACACTTGACAAACACCATTCATACCAAAATATAAAACACTTCTACTTGTAATTTTAGTGCAGTGAATTAAAAACGTATATTAGCCATTCAATCATGTTAGCAGCAACCTTCTATAAAGGAAATCATGTTATCAGCAACCCTCTATAAAGAACATCATGTTATCAGTAACCCTCTATAAAGAACATCATGTTATCAGCAACCCTCTATAAAGAACATCATGTTATCAGCAACCCTCTATAAAGGACATCATGTTATCAGCAACCCTCTATAAAGAACATCATGTTATCAGTAACCCTCTATAAAGGACATCATGTTATCAGTAACCCTCTATAAAGAACATCATGTTATCAGCAACCCTCTATAAAGAACATCATGTTATCAGTAACCCTCTATAAAGAACATCATGTTATCAGCAACCCTCTATAAAGGACATCATGTTATCAGCAACCCTCTATAAAGAACATCATGTTATCAGCAACTCTCTATAAAGAACATCATGTTATCAGCAACCCTCTATAAAGAACATCATGTTATCAGCAACCCTCTATAAAGGACATCATGTTATCAGTAACCCTCTATAAAAGACATCATGTTATCAGCAACCCTCTATAAAGAACATCATGTTATCAGCAACCCTCTATAAAGGACATCATGTTATCAGTAACCCTCTATAAAGAACATCATGTTATCAGCAACCCTCTATAAAGGACATCATGTTATCAGTAACCCTCTATAAAGAACATCATGTTATCAGCAACCCTCTATAAAGGACATCATGTTATCAGCAACCCTCTATAAAGGACATCATGATATCAGTAACCCTCTATAAAGAACATCATGTTATCAGTAACCCTCTATAAAGAACATCATGTTATCAGCAACCCTCTATAAAGGACATCATGTTATCAGCAACCCTCTATAAAGAACATCATGTTATCAGCAACCCTCTATAAAGGACATCATGTTATCAGTAACCCTCTATAAAGGACATCATGTTATCAGCAACCCTCTATAAAGAACATCATGTTATCAGCAACCCTCTATAAAGGACATCATGTTATCAGTAACCCTCTATAAAGGACATCATGTTATCAGCAACCCTCTATAAAGAACATCATGTTATCAGTAACCCTCTATAAAGAACATCATGTTATCAGCAACCCTCTATAAAGGACATCATGTTATCAGCAACCCTCTATAAAGGACATCATGTTATCAGTAACCCTCTATAAAGAACATCATGTTATCAGCAACCCTCTATAAAGGACATCATGTTATCAGTAACCCTCTATAAAGAACATCATGTTATCAGTAACCCTCTATAAAGAACATCATGTTATCAGCAACCCTCTATAAAGGACATCATGTTATCAGTAACCCTCTATAAAGAACATCATGTTATCAGCAACCCTCTATAAAGGACATCATGTTATCAGTAACCCTCTATAAAGAACATCATGTTATCAGTAACCCTCTATAAAGGACATCATGTTATCAGTAACCCTCTATAAAGAACATCATGTTATCAGCAACCCTCTATAAAGGACATCATGTTATCAGCAACCCTCTATAAAGGACATCATGTTATCAGTAACCCTCTATAAAGAACATCATGTTATCAGTAACCCTCTATAAAGAACATCATGTTATCAGCAACCCTCTATAAAGGACATCATGTTATCAGCAACCCTCTATAAAGGACATCATGTTATCAGCAACCCTCTATAAAGGACATCATGTTATCAGCAACCCTCTATAAAGGACATCATGTTATCAGCAACCCTCTATAAAGAACATCATGTTATCAGTAACCCTCTATAAAGAACATCATGTTATCAGTAACCCTCTATAAAGAACATCATGTTATCAGCAACCCTCTATAAAGGACATCATGTTATCAGTAACCCTCTATAAAGAACATCATGTTATCAGTAACCCTCTATAAAGAACATCATGTTATCAGCAACCCTCTATAAAGGACATCATGTTATCAGCAACCCTCTATAAAGGACATCATGTTATCAGTAACCCTCTATAAAGAACATCATGTTATCAGCAACCCTCTATAAAGAACATCATGTTATCAGCAACCCTCTATAAAGAACATCATGTTATCAGCAACCCTCTATAAAGGACATCATGTTATCAGTAACCCTCTATAAAGAACATCATGTTATCAGTAACCCTCTATAAAGGACATCATGTTATCAGTAACCCTCTATAAAGAACATCATGTTATCAGTAATCCTCTATAAAGAACATCATGTTATCAGTAACCCTCTATAAAGGACATCATGTTATCAGTAACCCTCTATAAAGGACATCATGTTATCAGCAACCCTCTATAAAGAACATCATGTTATCAGTAACCCTCTATAAAGAACATCATGTTATCAGTAACCCTCTATAAAGAACATCATGTTATCAGTAATCCTCTATAAAGAACATCATGTTATCAGTAACCCTCTATAAAGGACATCATGTTATCAGCAACCCTCTATAAAGGACATCATGTTATCAGTAACCCTCTATAAAGGACATCATGTTATCAGCAACCCTCTATAAAGGACATCATGTTATCAGCAACCCTCTATAAAGAACATCATGTTATGAGCAACCCTCTATAAAGAACATCATGTTATCAGTAACCCTCTATAAAGAACATCATGTTATCAGTAACCCTCTATAAAGAACATCATGTTAGGAAGTACATGGGAAACTCTAGTGGTAGATAATACTTACAAACTTCAATATGTTGTGGTTCAGACAGAACATCATGTTAGGAAGTACATAGGAAACTCTAGTGGTAGATAATACTTACAAACTTCAATATGTTGTGGTTCAGACAGAACATCATGTTAGGAAGTACATAGGAAACTCTAGTGGTAGATAATACTTACAAACTTCAATATGTTGTGGTTCAGACAGAACATCATGTTAGGAAGTACATAGGAAACTCTAGTGGTAGATAATACTTACAAACTTCAATATGTTGTGGTTCAGACAGAACATCATGTTAGGAAGTACATAGGAAACTCTAGTGGTAGATAATACTTACAAACTTCAATATGTTGTGGTTCAGACAGAACATCATGTTAGGAAGTACATAGGAAACTCTAGTGGTAGATAATACTTACAAACTTCAATATGTTGTGGTTCAGACAGAACATCATGTTAGGAAGTACATAGGAAACTCTAGTGGTAGATAATACTTACAAACTTCAATATGTTGTGGTTCAGACAGAACATCATGTTAGGAAGTACATAGGAAACTCTAGTGGTAGATAATACTTACAAACTTCAATATGTTGTGGTTCAGACAGAACATCATGTTAGGAAGTACATAGGAAACTCTAGTGGTAGATAATACTTACAAACTTCAATATGTTGTGGTTCAGACAGAACATCATGTTAGGAAGTACATAGGAAACTCTAGTGGTAGATAATACTTACAAACTTCAATATGTTGTGGTTCAGACAGAACATCATGTTAGGAAGTACATAGGAAACTCTAGTGGTAGATAATACTTACAAACTTCAATATGTTGTGGTTCAGACAGAACATCATGTTAGGAAGTACATAGGAAACTCTAGTGGTAGATAATACTTACAAACTTCAATATGTTGTGGTTCAGACAGAACATCATGTTAGGAAGTACATAGGAAACTCTAGTGGTAGATAATACTTACAAACTTCAATATGTTGTGGTTCAGACAGAACATCATGTTAGGAAGTACATAGGAAACTCTAGTGGTAGATAATACTTACAAACTTCAATATGTTGTGGTTCAGACAGAACATCATGTTAGGAAGTACATAGGAAACTCTAGTGGTAGATAATACTTACAAACTTCAATATGTTGTGGTTCAGACCAACGTGCTTTTGCTACATTGTTTTTTACCATGAAGGTGTAGTTAGCTCCCCTTTTCAACTGATTTTTTATTTGGTGGTACATTGTAAGATTGTTTGATCTTGCAGTTTGAAAAGACCAAGACCTATGTGTTTTATCTTCTGTCACATTAATAATGTAACTCTGAAAGAAAAGTAATAAAATATAATTAAATTATGATAAAACACTACAGCATCAGTAAATAAAGAATACTTATCTTGAATTATTGAGTTCATAACATTTACTATTGTAGCTATTTCCAGAATAAATGTTAATCTACTCATTGTCATGTAGCTACAGTTAAAATTTGAGCTCATTTTGATTTATAATAAAGCAGCAATGGACAATTAAAGAAATTTCTATTTATAGTAACAGCAGCCATCTTGAATGGAAGGTGGAGCTGTCGGACACAATTTTGAAAATGGGACTACCCAAGGACTATCCCTGCCACGTTTGGTTTAAATTGGTTCAGCGGTTTCAGAGGAAAAGATTTAAATGTGATCTTTTATCAAAATATGCCTAATTTGCATAATCGGTTTAAATTGGCTGAAAGAAAAATTTCACAGAAAAACCCAGAATATATGTTAAACTACTCCTTGCCATGTAGCTGCAGTTAAAATTGAAGCTCATTTTGACTTATGCTAAAGCAGCAATGGACAATTGAAGAAATTTCTATTTTTTGTAACAGCAGCCATCTTGAATGGAGGGCGGGGCTGTCGGACACAATTTTGAAAGGGATCCACCCAAGGACCATCCCTGCCAGGTTTAGTGTAATTTAGTTCTGCGGTTTCAGAGGAGAAGATTTAAATGTGATCTTTTATCAAATTATGCCTAATTTGCATAATCGGTATAAATCGGCTGAAAGAAAAATTTCACAGAAAAACGCAGGAATATATGTTAAACTACTCCTTATCATGTAGCTGCAGTTAAAATTTAAGCTCATTTTGACTTATGCTAAAGCAGCAATGGACAATTGAAGAAATTTCTATTTTTAGTAACAGCAGCCATCTTGAATGGAGGGCGGGGCTGTCGGACACAATTTTGAAAGAAACCTACCCAGGGACCATCCCTGCCAGGTTTGGTTTAATTTGGTTCAGCGATTTCATAGGAGAAGATTTAAATGTGATCTTTTATCAAATTATGCCTAATTTGCATAATCGGTATAAATCGGCTGAAAGAAAAATTTCACAGAAAAACCCAGAATATATGTTAAACTACTCCTTACCATGTAGCTGCAGTTAAAATTTATGCTCATTTTGACTTATGCTAAAGCAGCAATGGACAATTGAAGAAATTTCTATTTTTAGTAACAGCAGCCATCTTGAATGGAGGGCGGGGCTGTCGGACACAATTTTGAAAGGGACCCACCCAGGGACCATCCCTGCCAGGTTTAGTGTAATTTAGTTCTGCGGTTTCAGAGGAGAAGATTTAAATGTGATCTTTTATCAAATTATGCCTAATTTGCATAATCGGTATAAATCGCCTGAAAGAAAAATTTCACAGAAAAAAGCGGAATATATGTTAAACTACTCCTTACCATGTAGCTGCAGTTAAAATTTAAGCTTATTTTGACTTATGCTAAAGCAGCAATGGACAATTAAAATTTCATCCCCCCTTTTTTCTATTTTTTGCTTGGTGGCCATCTTGATTGGAAGTCAGGATCATCGGACACAATTTTGGAAGGGGGCCATTCCACCAAAGTTTGGTTCAAATTGGCCCAGTGGCTTCAGAGGAGTTGATTAAAATGTGAAAAGTTAACAGACGGACGACGGACGCTCAGTGGTGACAATAGCTCACAGGTCAGGTGAGCTAAAAATGGAAAGATGTACATTTTTCATCCCTTTATTTGAAAACAACATCACAAAAATGTCCTGTAACTGTACAGATGTAGCAGATTTGTGAACTATGATCAATGCAGATGCAGGAAAAAAAGGGGAAATGCAAGAATAATGAGGTAAATGCTGAAAATTGTATTGCTTTGTTGGGGAAATATAAAATATAGGAATGGAAAACAATATATCTCATCAAAAGGTGACATGGGTGATCTTAGTCGATTCTGGCTATGCTGTTTAGGCCCTTTAGTTTTAGAATTTATAGTTTATCCTATGTGAGGATACAGCTGAAATGTTTTCTCAATAGGGAATAAGACAAAAAGAAGTAAAAAATGTTTTGACCCATGCTCTAAAAGAACATTTTGGGAAAATCTGTTGACTTCACATGCAGTAATTTTCAAGAAGTCGTAAATGTCTCGGTCAATCAGAGGCCAGGACAAACATCTTGGATTTCAAATCGCTTCAAAAAGATACAATATTTCTTCAGGACCTCTAGAGCAACAATTAAGAAAGGGTTATGACATACAGACAGACAGACAGATGCCATACCCTTATCAATCAGAAAACTCAGGAGAGCCAAATTATAAGATCAAAATGGAGGCCACAATCGACTCTTCCAGCACATAGTCCTTTGCAGAATATTTAAGAAAAATAATAGAGAAGACTATTCTAATCAGCTGTTTTATCCTGGAAGAGTGAACCAACACAATAATACCTGTAAAAAACATCTTTTCTTTAACTGCCAGCAGGAAGACAGGCAGTTTGTTAGTTCTGTAGGACTATAACACAATGTAATATATACTGAAGTAGATACTACCCCCTGCCTTGTCCATTCATAAAACATTTGCTTACCAATTGTTCTTCAGGATTATAACACCCAGCATTCCATGATACAATAACTGATGTCAAATCTGGAAATTCTATTTTTAAGATTTCTGGTTGAGCTTTGTCATCTGAAAAGAATTTCAAATTAAATGTTATTTTTGACACAAAAACATACATCTTTCCCACACATTCTTTTATCTAGGAAAGATATATTGTAATTCCTTAACTAGAGGCTCAGTGGGCTGAGCCTGAGTCGCTCACCTTTCATTCTGCTTTGAGGAAACTTAATACAGAACCTTCCATAGGTGCTTCCCACCAAATTTCTGTTCATTTTGGCATAGTAGTTTCAGAGAGGAAGATTTTTAGAAATTGACCAATCTAAAACAAGAATTGCCTGTGGCAGCCATGTTTGTTAATGGATCAAAACGAAATGAGCAATCTCTATAGAAGATCTTCCATAGATGCTTCTTATCAAGTTTCATATCATTTGGCCAAGTGGCTTCCGAGGAAAAGCTGTTTTAGAAATCGACCAATAAGAAACAAGAATTGCCTATGATGGCCATGTTTGTTAATGGATCAAAACGAAATGAGCAATTCCCATAGATGCTTCCTACCATGTTTCAGTCCATTTGGCCAAGCTGCTTCAGAGTAGAAGATTTTTTGAAATTGACCAATCAGAAACAATAATTGCCTGTGGTGGCCATGTTTGTTAATGATCGGAACAAAATTAGCAATCCTTATAGAGAACCTTCCATAGATGCTTCCTACCAAGTTTGTGTTCATTTGGCAAAGCGGTTTCAGAGGAGAAGATTTTTGAAATCGACCAATTAGAAACAAGAATTGCCTGTGGCAGCCATATTTGTTAATAGATCGGGACGAAATGAGCATTCTTTATAGAGGACCTCCCATAGATGCATCCTACCAAGTTTTGGTCCATATGGCAAAGCGGTTTCAGAGGAGAAGATTTTTTTAGAAATCATCCAATCAGAAACAAGAATTGTCTATGGTGGCCATATTTGTTAACGGATCGGGACGAAATGAGCAATCATAACAGAGGACTTTCCATAGATGCTTCCTACCAAGTTTCGGTTCATTTGGACAAACAATTTCTGAGAAGAAGAATCTAATTTTTTTAATAGTTTTCTATTTTTTACTGTTTTTTTTCACCAATTTTCAAGTTTGAGAAGTGGCAACGGCCATGTTTGATGGCAGTCGGGGTCATCATTCATGGTCTGAAAGAGAATTATATATGCATTGTTCCTTTATAGTTTGGTAGCATCATTGGCTCTTTACAATATTCATACCCGTTAATCTCTGGGAACTGCTGTGGGGGAGATTTTGTGCGTCACCTATAAACGCACAAAATTGTACCTTGTAGTTGCATACATGTGATGGAGTTGCTATGCTACAACTGGAGATTTGTAAATTTTTGGCTGGAGATTTGGTCTCATAACTGGAGATTTTTTATCAACGTATTTGATGCATCTTTTTATTGTTAATTGATGTTTTCTTTTTGTTTGTTTCAGTATTGAACCAACTGCATCCCATTTCAATATATATTGTTTACATTTCTGTCTTATTAGTAGTGTTTCATATGATGAATGAAGGATAAAAACTGTATTTATAATTTATTCATAATCATTCATAATCATAAGGTTATAGCAAAGCAATAACAATGAAGACAGAATGTTCTGAACAATAAAGTCATAGAGCACTAAAATTAAAAAGTCACTTTGCTGCTGGTGCGTTGGGTGATAGCATACGTTTCGGCATTTTTGTGGTTTATCAATTCCATCCTGGAACTTAGTCCTTAAATAATACTTTGATCGGCTTTGGTCCCAAACAAGCCATAACAACTCAATCCGAGATGAATTCATTGCACGTTTGATCGAAATAAGAAGTTTTCCTCGGCATCAAAGGTTGTCTGACTCCTGTTTGCAATGGTTTATAACTATTTTTAATTGCCGCTATCACACTTCTAATCATCTAAGTGTGTGCCACAAACCCACTTCCTTATCCCCAATTAAGTGTCAATCAGTGGATAATTGTTGTATAATCATCAACACCTTAATTAATCTCCATGACCCAATTTACCTGTAAAGGTGTCAAACAGATCAATAACCGGATATCATTTAAACACCTTTACCATTCGTATCTCTCGGCGTTTTTCATCAGCGAGGGAGTTCCAAATGGGGAATTTCCAGAAATATTGATCGGAAAATGTAGGTCAAGATTTCATTGTACTTGATTTTTTTGTTGGGGGGAGATCGTGCGGGAGGAAAAGGTGTGTGCGGGAGATTAATGTCTCCCGCACAGGAGACCCAGTCCATACGGGAGATAAGGCTCTTACGAGGGAGACTCCCGCGCAAAGGGAGAGGGTTAACAGGTATGCAATAGTTAAAGAATTAAAAAAAAAAAAATCTATTTTTAGTAACGATAGCAGCCATTTTTCATAAGTGATCAGGGTTAGCAACCATAAGTCTGAAAGTGGATCATATATGCATCATTTCCATAAAGATTAGTGGCAACTGGCTTTTTACCGGATTTTAAAATATGTTTTTTCTACTTTTTTGTAACAGTGACGGCCACGTTGGATGACAGCCGTAGGTCTTCTATCAAAATTTTTAAAGAAGATCACATATGCATTCTTTCCATATGGTTTGATTGCATTTGACTTTTTACAGGATTTTAAAATAATTTTTTAATGAACTTTTTTCACTAATTTTCTATTAATAGTAATGATGGTGGCCATGTTTGATGGGGGATGGGGTCCTCAACCATAATTCTGAAAGAATATTACATATGTATCAAATTTAATTGCAATATCACGTGAGAGGTATATCCGGTTGTGATTAAAAAGAAAGAAACACACCGCTTCAGAAGGTAGGTACTCCTAGAAATGGATAGTTTTCTTATCATAATAACCTTTTTTCTCAATAAAGGAAAATGTCATCAGCTGTGATATATATTAAAGTTTATGGAACAACCAATTTCATTTCTATATTCCGTAAAACTTGAGCAGCATTTAATTTTCAGTACGTAAAGGGGGTCCTTTTTAGTTTTGTTCACAACACTGAGGTCGTTCAAAGACATTATGACGATAAGATATTCATTTTTTAATGATATTTGCAACAGACATACCTCATTTTAAATGTACATTTCACAAACAATTCATTCATCTGCATACGTTTGATTATTATCTCAGGAGTGAAATGTTTTTGAAAACTTGACGCTTGAGGGGACCGGGTTGTGATTAAAGGAATTTTAGTTAACTAGTTTTCATGTTGGTAAATGTCTCCAGTAGCGCTCTATTTTACAGAATCATAATGCTTTAATAAATGAAAACAAGTATTCCAAATCATTTTTGTTCTAAATCATAGTCTTAATTCTGAGGTATGTGTAGATTATGACAGAGACCATTTCTTTGATACAATGGAGAGGGTAAGAACAGCTAAGGAAGGAAAGCATTATTTCCCTAAAGCATCGAATCAGCCGGCGATGGTAGAGCAACCTATTAGACTCCGATATGGATATAAAATAAATGAGGCAATGCTTTTACCATCCAAAAGTCTTGGGATGGAAATAGGCGAATAATTTGAAGACTGTGTACACATATATACTTTTCTTTGTCTTTTGTCATTATGTTCATATTTAAAATATAATGATGACACACATAATATATTTATCTGTTTTCTAGTTTACCATGGAACACATGTTCTTTACATGCTTTAGCACATTAGAATCACTAGTAACTGGCTCGAGTACACCACAAGTACTATGGTTTTGATCCGTTTTGTAAATTTCCGCACCCAAATTGACATACTTTCCAACCAATGATACAGGAGAAAGATCGCATTATTGAATTTAAGTGTGGTATTCAAATATTTCGGTGTTGCCTGGGTTACCTGATAGCGCCTAGCTGTCTCGTATATAGTCTATATAATATTTGTTAACTTGAAATATTGGAAATTCACATCAAAATTTGAAGGATTATATAATGCTGGTGTATTTTAGTCTGAATTTTATTTCAAAATATAAAACAAGTTTGGTTGTGATCCTGAGAATCTGTTTAATGCCCATTTGAACAAAAAAAATCACCCTCAATGTTATTCATTCCTTTTTTTTTTTCAAATGCTCTTTTTTCAAAGTATAACAAATATTAAAAACATAAAAGTAAAACATGATTGGTAGAAAAAAATAACAAAAATAATTACCTATCTGGTAAAAAATATAAAAGAAACAACAAAAATAGTTCGCAATTAACAGTGTTCATGTAAAAATAAAGAAAAAAACATGGAAAAAGGAAAAGAGGCTAAATTAATATTAAAGTTCATCACTCTGCGTGTTTGTTTTTTCTGTGTCTTTTATATAATTCATAGTTAAATTCTTGTCCACAATCCTCACAAGCATGGGTGTTGTTGGAGTGTTGTCCGCGAGAATGAACCGTTAGTGCTCTTTTGGTGGTAAATTCCACCTCGCACTGGGAGCAGCAGAATTTTCTTTGTAAAAAACAAAGAACATCGTTTTTTTTCTCTCAAAATTTCTTTGTTTTAATTAAGCTATTTGAGGAATATTTCTATTTTTTTAACAGGCTATACGATATAACCTGGTTTTGGGTAGTTTACGCTAGCGGTTTATGAATAGCGTAAGCTGTTCCAAACCAGGTTATTGAAATATAACCTGTTAAAAAATTGAAAATATTCCTTATAATTTAATATCTCAAACAAAATTTAATCATTCCTTGATTCAAATAAAGATTATTTCGTGGGACTATTTGAATTTATCGTTGGCGACATCACAATATCAAAATAGGTTATACTGTATAACCTGAGTTGCTCAAAGCAGATCAACCAATCAGATTGCAGTTAATTCATCATATAGAATTATTCATAAATAAAGACATGTATTCCAATCCCCTATATTAAATGTGGGTAACAACATTACCGAACAGAGGTGTTAGTCTGAAGGGAAAGACAAGAACCATCGTAAACAAAGTGATCAATCCATAATTCACAACCAGAAAACGGGGGAAACTGTAATGTCTCCGACTTGGTACTAGCATTTTCAAGGAAATGGTGAATTGAATCGGATTCTACAATGCCAATTTTCCAGTGTTGCCAAATCGTATGATTTTAAAGCCAAAATCATTCCCCTAAATCACATCCCTTTAATCACAACCCCTCAAGCTTCAATCTTTAAAAAACATTTCACTCCTGAGAAAATAATCAAATGTATGTAGATGAATGAATTGTTTGTGAAATGTACACTTAAAATGAGGTATGGCTGTTGCAAATATCATTAAAAATGCATATCTTATTGTCATAATGTTTTTGAACAACCTCAGTGTTGTGAACAAAACTAAAAAAAGGCCCCTTTTTTCCTCACTGAAAATTAAATGCTGCTCAAGTTATACGGAATATAGATATGAAATTGGCTGTTTCACAAACTTTAATATGTACCACAGCTGATGACATTCTCCATTTTTGAGAAAAAAGGTTATTATGATAAGAAAACTATCAATTTCTAGGAGTACCTACCTTCTGAAGCGGCGAGTTTCTTTCTTTTTAATCACAACCGGATATACCTCTCACGTTTTCTTTTTCACAACCGAATGTTGTGATTTTGGAGACAGGCAGCCATGAATATACTCGAAAGGATTTTTTGCTGATTTTACTATGTTCTATTTATAGACATGGTGGCCATGATGGTTGGTCGGCAGGGTCATCGGACATAACTTTTAAAGGGAACCCCCTAAGGATGATTCAGGCCAAGTTTGGTTTAAATTGGCCCAGTGGTTTTAGAGGAGAATATTTTTGAAAAAGTTTACAGACAGACGACGGATGCCAAGTGATGGCAATAGCTCATACAGGCGAGTTAAAAATTGCAGTGTAGGTAGATCTTGACAGGCTGAACATGTTTGCAGTTTAAATTTAACATCTATCTCTTATAGTTTTTGAAATAAAGGACAAAAAGTATTAAAATTTTGAAATTTTTATGAAAAAAGGGCAACAACTCCAAAACGAGTAATAGGATTTATTTAAAAATTGCAGGGTATGTAGATCTCGATATGCTGCATATTTTTGCAATAAAACTTAACATCTATCTCTTATAGTTTTTGAAATAAAGGATGAAAAGAATTAAAAATTTTAAAATTTGATGAAAAAAGGGCAATAACTCCAAAATGGGTAATCAGATTTCCTTCAAAATTGCAGGGTAGGTAGATCTTGACATGTTGCACATTTTTGCAATTTAAACTTAACATCTATCTCTTATAGTTTTTGAAATATAAGACGAAAAGTATTAACATTTTTAAAATTTGATGAAAAAAGGGCAATAACTCCAAGATTGGTAATCAGATTTACTTCAAAATTGCAGGGTAGGTAGATCTTGCTATGCTGATCATTTTTACTCCATGTCAGATTTCTGTTTTTATTAACGGTTTTTGAGTTATTACCCAAAAACCTGCAATTTTACCATATGTTCTATTTATAGACATGATGGTTGCACTAGGAAATAGAAAATGCAAATATGCCTGGCTTTTTGCAAATATAACCGGTAAAATGCAAATAATTAAAGATTACCAGTTATATTAGTGCTTACCAGTTAAATTATAGAATTGTCTTGTTATATTTGCGCTTTACCTTTTAAATTTGCATTGTCGTGGCATTTTAGCGTTTTTCCTTTTAAATTTGCATTGTCGTGGCATTTTAGCGTTTTTCCTTTTAAATTTGCATTGTCGTGGCATTTTAGCGTTTTTCCTTTTAAATTTGCATTGTCGTGGCATTTTAGCGTTTTTCCTTTTAAATTTGCATTGTCGTGGCATTTTAGCATTTTTCCTTTAAAATTTGCATTATCGTAGCATTTTAGCGTTTTTCCTTTTAAATTTGCATTGTCGTGGCATTTTAGCGTTTTTCCTTTTAAATTTGCATTATCGTGGCATTTTAGCGTTTTTCCTTTTAAATTTGCATTGTCGTGGCATTTTTGCAATTGTCGAGACATATTTGCATTATCGTGGCATATTTGCATTTTACCAGTTAAATTGCACGGTCATCTAAATCACCCGCTGAGTAGAGAGATTACGTAATACTGTAGTCATCAATAGCTCATTGAATATGATGATCTATAGTATTATATTATCGTGTATCTATATGTATTTATTTATTTATTTATTATTATTATTATTATTTATGTTATACTAGTCTGGCCCTTAATAAATTTAGTGTATTCAATACACAATAATCCATCAATTGTTGCGCATTTGATTTTCATGTCGTATTTTAACTTAATGCGATGTTTATTAAGAAATGTGACTTTAAATGTATTAAAATATTAGCAAAGTGTGATACACGTACAGAATACGTATACTGTTGTCACTTCACTATTACTTGTTTTTGATTATCATGCGAGAAACACATTAACCTTGTATTACCTATGTTTGGACTATTTACTAAAAAATGAACTAAGTATATATTAAACTATCGGTCTCTATTAAGCTATTTATGTCTTGTTTTATAGCACAGGATTGTGTATGTACAGCGTCAAAGTTATTGTGCTTTAAAAGTTCTGATTATTGTAATGAGGCACCTTAATGAACAATAAATATTTTTGTTTATGATATAAAACAAATAATCATATCCATATGCAAACGCCGTAACGCGCCCTTGTCCGATCGAACAGAAATATGCAATTTACATGTAAACACTATTTTGTCAGTTAATTAGATTGATCAATAAATACAGGATTTTTTTTTTCTTCAAATGTTTATATAATTCCCTGATAAATATAAGAACAATCTATAATAGTATTATATTATTGTTTATTTATTTGTACCATTCTGGATGATAATAACTTTAGCTATTCAATACACAATAATCCATCAATCGTTGTGTATTTTACAGTAGTTATGTATATTTGATTTCTTGATTTTGTTTTTCAGGATCTAGAACTATGCACTCATATTTATTTCAATTTGATGTTGATTTAAATGTAAACGTTTAATATTTTCACGGAGATTTAACATTATAATTTATGTTTATTTATTTTACAGGCGATTGATGCCTTTTAGTGGCCTTATCGTTCATCATTACGAACATATTGTTATATGGTAAATTACTTCAAGCCTTACAAATCGGGTAGCCTATTGTGCGACATTATATCCAACTTAATCATGATTCGCTTCGATAACTGTGTAGTTTATTAGGGGCTTGTTTTCGTTAAAAAAAAATGTATATGGATATTTCTTTTAAATAATCGCCAATACAGTGTTAAACATCGATTTGTATGCATCTGAAAGCAAAGCTCGCAGCTAAGAAATTATTCAAATGAATATTTTACGTTAAGTTTAACGTTTAAAAAAAATGAAATTCACTTCTGTAAACATCTGTTTTATAGACCTTGTATCAAAATATGTGTTGAAATAGTGTAAAAACAATTGAATTTTCTATAATTCAGAGAGAGAACACAATTGTTGTCCCCACAAGAGTTACATGCCTAGAGGCCTTTTCCTCAGGTGTACCACCTGTTGTGTTTACTGCTAAAGTGTATATTGTCTTGGAGTGAGCTGTAAGTAATGAATTACCAAAGTAATAAAATTTTATGATTTCCTGTATCCCTCAAGGCCAACATTTTATAATATCAAAGAATGGTGTCCTTCCTAATTAAGAGGAATTAAGGGGTCCCATTAAGGGTGAATTATCAGGGTAATCACATGTAAATAAAGGTAAATTTGATTCTCTTTTTTGCTTTTTCTACATAAATGGAATTACATAAAATATGAAAACAAATTAATGAATATGTATTATTAAACTCTAAAACTATAAAATTACACATGAAATATGAAAACATAATAATTAATATTTATATTAAACATTAATACATATATTACTATATAAGCAAACCTGAAATATGGTCTCCAAGCTTGATTTTTCACTATTTTTTATAATTAAAAAATCAAGTTATGAAAGAAATAATTTCCTTATAAAAATTAACTTTTAAAAATAGAACTTCATTTTGATTTCCATTGTAAGAATATATATATGATCTATTTTCTTTCCTTAATGTATACATATTTTACTGTTTTAAGGTGTATTATTTCTGTTAAAATTTTAATTAATGGTTTATTTTCTTATTGGATTCTTTTAACAAAAAACAAAAATGACCATACTTTACTCTTACATAAAATATATTATTTCATTTCTAATTAATTTTATAACTTTTCTTTATTTCAATTTTTCATCTTAAATCAATATAAATTTACTTCATTTTTATTAGATTTGAATCAATATTTTTATTGAACTACTTGATGATGCAAATACCTCATGTTCAATCTTTAAAAAAATTCAACATTTCATTGACAAAAATAAACTTTTCAAAAGAAAATATTTATCCACGAGACTACATGACCCCTCGATGACCCGAATACTAACACTTTTTTTTAGCAATCAATTTTAATCGTTTCATTTATATAAATCTTTATTCAATAATTCGTCTATTTTATTAACAAAAATAAACTATTGTAAAGAAAATATTACTTATTAGCAAAGTGTATGAATGGATCAGAGACTATATTATGTAACCTTGCACATGTCAATAAAAAAAAATGTCGGATGTAAAAATACAGATGAAAACACATAAATTGACGCTACATTGTAGGAATAATGACATTCTTTTCTTAAGAAAGGATAAATACATCAAGCAAGCTTGTTATACATTTAAATTTCACCCCGAGATCAAAATATTATTAAAACTAGGATGTCAACAAACAACATGCATAACCAACAAAACACGTGACGCTATCAAAAAAAAAAAAAATATCGTTAACTAATGAAATTGAAAAACAACTTTTTAAAATATTTTATTGAATAAAAATACAACCAGAGGCTCTCAAGAGCCTGTATCGTTCACCTGGTAATAAAAAAAACCAATTGGTCCTATGTAAAATCTATGTCCTGCAGTGGTAGTCATCTTGGAATTACAATCAACATAAAAAACACAAAGTTTGTAAAGGACCTTCCAATGATTGATGCACAGTTTAGGTTCAATCAGTGCAATAGCTTCAGAGAAGAATATATTTCTGTATTTTCCCCATATGGTTCTGTGTTAATACTATGACCTGTGGTGGCAGCCATCTTGGATTTCCGATCGGCATAAACAACAGAGGACCTTCCAATGATCATTCCTGGGCAGTTTGGTTTCAACTGTCCAAGTGGTTTCAGAGAAGAAGCATTTTGAAACATTTTCCCCATATGGTCCAATGTTAAACTAAGTCCTGCCGTAGCCGCCATTTTGAATTTCATACCGGAACAAAAAACGTAAAGTTTGTAGAGGACCATCCAATGAACATTCATGTACAGTTTGGCTTTAATCATATTTGTAGTTTCTGAGAAGAAGGCATTTGAATATTTTCCCATAGGGTACAATGTTAATCTATGTCCTGCGGTGGTGGCCATCTTGGATTTCCGATCGGCATAAAAAACAGAAACTTTGTAGAGGACCTTCCAATGATCATTCCTGGGCAGTTTGGTTTCAACTGTCCAAGTGGTTTCAGAGAAGAAGCATTTTGAAACATTTTCCCCATAGGGTCCAATGTTAAACTAAGTCCTGCCGTAGCCGCCATTTTGAATTTCATATCGGAACAAAAACCCTTAAGATTGTAGAGGACCATCCAATGAACATTCATGTACAGTTTGGCTTTAATCATATTTGTAGTTTCTGAGAAGAAGGCATTTGAACATTTTCCCATAGGGTCCAATGTTAATCTATGTCCTGCGGTGGCGGCCATCTTGAATTTTCGATCGGCATAAAAAAACAGAAACTTTGTAGAAGACCTTCCAATGATCATTCCTGGGCAGTTTGGTTTCAATTATCCAAGTGGTTTCAGAGAAGAAGCGTTTTGAAACATTTTTCCCATAGGGTCCAATGTTAAACTAAGTCCTGCCGTAGCCGCCATTTTGAATTTCTTATCACAACAAAAAACGCTAAGTTTGTAGAGGACCATCCAATGAACATTCATGTACAGTTTGGCTTTAATCATATTTGTAGTTTCTGAGAAGAAGGCATTTGAACATTTTCCCATAGGGTCCAATGTTTATCTATGTATTGCGGTGGTGGCCATCTTGGATTTCCGATGGGCATAAACAACAGAGGACCTTCCAATGATCATTCCTGGGCAGTTTGGTTTCAACTGTCCAAGTGGTTTCAGAGAAGAAGCATTTTGAAACATTTTCCCCATATGGTCCAATGTTAAACTAAGTCCTGCCGTAGCCGCCATTTTGAATTTCATACCGGAACAAAAAACGTAAAGTTTGTAGAGGACCATCTAATGAACATTCATGTACAGTTTGGCTTTAATCATATTTGTAGTTTCTGAGAAGAAGGCATTTGAATATTTTCTCATAGGGTACAATGTTAATCTATGTCCTGCGGTGGCGGCCATCTTGGATTTCCGATCGGCATAAAAAACAGAAACTTTGTAGAGGACCTTCCAATGATCATTCCTGGGCAGTTTGGTTTCAACTGTCCAAGTGGTTTCAGAGAAGAAGCATTTTGAAACATTTTCCCCATAGGGTCCAATGTTAAACTAAGTCCTGCCGTAGCCGCCATTTTGAATTTCATATCGGAACAAAAACCCTTAAGATTGTAGAGGACCATCCAATGAACATTCATGTACAGTTTGGCTTTAATCATATTTGTAGTTTCTGAGAAGAAGGCATTTGAACATTTTCCCATAGGGTCCAATGTTAATCTATGTCCTGCGGTGGCGGCCATCTTGAATTTTCGATCGGCATAAAAAAACAGAAACTTTGTAGAAGACCTTCCAATGATCATTCCTGGGCAGTTTGGTTTCAATTATCCAAGTGGTTTCAGAGAAGAAGCGTTTTGAAACATTTTTCCCATAGGGTCCAATGTTAAACTAAGTCCTGCCGTAGCCGCCATTTTGAATTTCTTATCACAACAAAAAACGCTAAGTTTGTAGAGGACCATCCAATGAACATTCATGTACAGTTTGGCTTTAATCATATTTGTAGTTTCTGAGAAGAAGGCATTTGAACATTTTCCCATAGGGTCCAATGTTAATCTATGTATTGCGGTGGCGGCCATCTTGGATTTCCGATCGGCATAAAAAACATAAAATTTGTAGAGGACCTTCCAATGATCATTCCTGAGCAGTTTGGTTTCAACTGTCCTAGTGGTTTCAGAGAAGAAGCGTTTTGAAACATTTTCCCCATAGGGTCCAATGTTAAACTAAGTCCTGCCGTAGCCGCCATTTTGAATTTCATATCGGAACAAAAAACATACAGTTTGTAGAGGACCATCCAATGAACATTCATGTACAGTTTGGCTTTAATCATATTTGTAGTTTCTGAGAAGAAGGCATTTGAACATTTTCCCATAGGGTCCAATGTTAATCTATGTCCTGCGGTGGTGGCCATCTTGGATTTCCGATCGGCATAAAAAACACATACCTTGTAGAGGACCTTCCAATGATCATTCCTGGGCAGTTTGGTTTCAATTATCCAAGTGGTTTCAGAGAAGAAGCGTTTTGAAACATTTTCCCCATAGGGTCCAATGTTAAACTAAGTCCTGCCGTAGCCGCCATTTTGAATTTCATATCGGAACAAAAAACGCAAAGTTTGTAGAGGACCATCCAATGAACATTCATGTACAGTTTGGCTTTAATCATATTTGTAGTTTCTGAGAAGAAGGCATTTGAACATTTTCCCATAGGGTCCAATGTTAATCTATGTATTGCGGTGGTGGCCATCTTGGATTTCCGATCGGCATAAAAAACATAAAATTTGTAGAGGACCTTCCAATGATCATTCCTGGGCAGTTTGGTTTCAACTGTCCTAGTGGTTTCAGAGAAGAAGCGTTTTGAAACGTTTTCCCCATAGGGTCCAATGTTAAACTAAGTCCTGCCGTAGCCGCCATTTTGAATTTCATATCGGAACAAAAAACGTACAGTTTGTAGAGGACCATCCAATGAACATTCATGTACAGTTTGGCTTTAATCATATTTGTAGTTTCTGAGAAGAAGACATTTGAACATTTTCCCATAGGGTCCAATGTTAATCTATGTCCTGCGATGGTGGCCATCTTGGATTTCCGATCGGCATAAAAAACAGTAACTTGGTAAATGACATTCCAATGATCATTCCTTTACAGTTTGGGTTTAGTCAGTTCATTAGTTTCAGAGAAGAAGATCTTTGAAATTTCAGCCAATCAGAGCATATTATTGGCCCTGGCAGCCATATTAAATATCCAACTGGAACGAAAAACAGTAACTTTGTAGAGGACCATCCAAGGAACATTCCTGCTAAGTTCGGTTCCATTCGGCCAAGTGGTTTCGGAGAAGAAGCTTGAAATGTGAAAAGTTTACAGACGACAGACGACGGACGCCAAGTGATGGCAATAGTTCACCTGGACCTTTGGTCCAGGTGAACTAATAATGAATGGAGTATGTGATCTGAGCTCTTCCAAAGCTTCACTTCCTGTCCAAAAATATGTAGAAGAATATTCGATTATTAGCATCGTGTTATCGGTTTTCGTGCTATTATCGATTTTCAGATATAGCGATTAACAGTGTTAACCCTTCATTCATATGACGATTGGAATTTTCAAAGAATGCCTAGTTAAATATTTCTTTGTACATAAGATTGTTTTTAAAGCCATTCTTGTATTTTAATATACTCTCGATTATCTGGCAACTTTTGCTGTCAGTAAAATGGTATCATCTGTTTTCGTTTGAAGTAAAAACAGGGCCGATATACGGGATGGAAACGAATATAAAATCCGGAAATGGCTGGTTTTAAAATTTCATGGTTCTGGCCATCTACCAAATCATACTACATCTAAATAAAATAACAGAATGTTTGAAAATGACCACTTTCAAAATTGTGTTTACTTTTGATGTTTTTTTTTAGTGCTGAAACCACAATGCACTGCAAAGTGACATGTATTTTATATAAGAAACAGGCACATTTCATTCAGTCAGCTCTTTTGTTTACAAGTACGATCAGTGACCCCATGACAGTTACATGACAGGAAGAGCCGGTGCCTGAGAGGTAGACGACATATTTCAATTTTATATAGCCCTTCTGGATTTTTTCCCAGCTACTTTATAAATGAAGTAAATTTTTAGCATTACAAAAAGTATGGTTCAGTAGGTAGGTTCACTGTTTTTGGTACTTACGTTTTTAAAAGCAAACTTTAACATCTTTTATGAATTTATTACACAATCACTTTTTGCAGATTTACGTTTTGTTTCTATATACTTATGGCAAAACAAACGAATCGGAGAAAACGGTCCATCTTTAATGAGACACATTTACAAAAGATTTTTTTCGAAAATTGAAGAACTACGAAATTATGTGAAAAAAAAGAATGGACATCGGAACAATGCCATGAATTCGTAAAAAAATAAAAATAGGCCTATGCTACGGAGCAAAATTGTTTTAATGCTATTATTTATAAGATCGCACTTTGTAATCGATCGTTCATGCACTACAATAAAGCTACACAAAAGCTCTGCTTCTTAGCTAAAAGCACAGAAAGTTACAGGGTAGGAAGCCATAAAATTAAGAGGAATATGTAAACATATAATTTGTAATAGTTTTCATTTGACAATTACAGACGATGAGTATTATAAATACTTTTAAAGTTTATTATACAAAACTTCAGGGTACATCTCTTACGTAATATAATAATTTGTTTATGGAAATACAATATTCTTACTTGCCAACAGTAAAAAGATTAATCTGTTTTCATAACGGTTATTTCTGATTTGAACAAAGCGTAACATATAATATGTCTGCGTAAGGAAAACATTTTTTGTTTATCTTAATCATGTCTTTCAAACTGGCGGACCCTTCTGATTAATCTAAGAATAGTCATAAAAAATATGGTTGTTGTTTTTATAAGGAAAAATTGCATATGAATGTTTTTTGTCTATTTTGCTTTTTGGGGTTTGCAAGAAGAATTTTCTACCCTGCCCTGTTCACCCTGCTTTACTTCATAATTTTGGTTGTTGCTATATCATTCTGATGATGCACAAAAAAAATCAAGATAATAATGAACAATTCAATATAACTTACGATCAATGTTAATCTTAAGATTTTTTTGTGAAAATAGCCCCAGAATCATTGCTGCATCAGGTGCGGATCCAGCAGTTTTGAAAACGGGGTCCCAGGCTCTTGTTTGCCAATTTTTACCCAATTTATACACAAATTTTACTAAATTGTCGAACACCCCCTTGATCCGCCAGTGTGTATTAATATGCACCCATTCCTAATGTATACTTGATCAGGGTCATGTATTTTGAATACCTATTAGAACCTTTAAAATGTGTATTGCATCTCCTATTCTAGTCACAGGTACTGTTAAATGGTCACAAAATGTGTATTGCGTTTCTGATTATTGCCAAATATTGTGACACATGTATTCAAGTATTCGGTCAAGAGTCCCGTCGACCGGATGTAAAATGACACTTGTATATTCTGCCTGGCAATATTAGGTACCCTGCTGAGTGAACCGGTGTGAATGTACCTGTCGTTTTCAGAATGAAAATAAAAATAAGTAAATCCCGTCTTTCACTTCTTATTTCAGGAATTATTTGCCTTAATTTATTGAAGAATATGCCTCGACAATTGCAAAAATGCCACGACAATGCAAATTTAAAAGGAAAAACGCAAATATAAAAGGAGAAATGCTAAAATGCCACGACAATGCAAATTTAAAAGGAAAAACGCTAAAATGCCACAACAATGCAAATTTAAAAGGAAAAACCCTAAAATGCCACGACAATGCAAATTTAAAAGGAAAAACGCTAAAATGCCACAATGCAAATTTAAAAGGAAAAACGCTAAAATGCCACGACAATGCAAATTTAAAAGGAAAAACGCTAAAATGCCACGACAATGCAAATTTAAAAGGAACAAGATGAACTGTGAGCTAATGCTCATCTATGATACCCCCGCTCTTTGGCAAATAGGAAGTGGGGTACCTATATGAAGCTTGTGACCAAATATCAGATCTCTGCCATCAATAGTTGCTGAGAAAAATGTGCATATATGTTCAATGTGTATAGAAACCAACTAAATCGGCAAACAGGAAGTAGGAATCTGACGGGTCCAAAAACGCTTCCCACAATATGGCATACCTATATGAAGCTTGTGACCAAATATCAGATTCCTGTCGTCAATAGTTGCTGAGAAAAATGCGACGAAAAATGTGCATATACAAATGTATGTTAAATGTGTATAAAAATCAACAAAATCGGCAAACAGGAAGTAGGAATCTGAAGGGTCCAAAAACGCGATATGGGGTACCTATATGAAGCTTGTGACCAAATATCAGATTTCTGCCATCAATAGTTGCCGAGAAAAATGCGACGAAAAATGAGCATATATGTTCAATGTGTATAAAAATCAACAAAGTCGGCAAACAGGAAGTAGGAATCCGATGGGTTCAAAAACGCTTCCCACGATATGGGGTACCTATATGAAGCTTGTGACCAAATATCAGATTTCTGCCATCAATAGTTGCTGAGAAAAATGTGACGAAAAATGTGCATATATGTTCAATGTGTATAAAAATCAACAAAGTCGGCAAACAGGAAGTAGGAATCCGATGGGTTCAAAAACGCTTCCCACGATATGGGGTACCTATATGACGCTTGTGACCAAATATCAGATCTCTGTCATCAATAGTTGCCGAGAAAAATGTGACGAAAAATGTGCATATATGTTCAATGTGTATAAAGGCCAACTAAGTCGGCAAACAGGAAGTAGGAATCCGATGGGTTCAAAAACGCTACCCACAATATGGTATACCTATATGATGCTTGTGACCAAATATCAGATTTCTGCCATCAACAGTTACTGAGAAAAATGCTACGAAAGGACGGACGGACAGAGGTAAATGAGTATACCCCCCTCCCCCTTCGGGGAGCGGGGGTATAAAAACGCTAAAATGCCACGACAATGCAAATTTAAAAGGAAAAATGCTAAAATGCCATGACAATGCAAATTTAAAAGGTAAAACGCAAATATAACAAGACAATTCGCTAATTTAACTGGTAAACGCTAATATAACTGGTAATCTTTAATTATTTGCATTTTACCGGTTATATTTGCAAAAAGACGGGAATATTTGCATTTTCTATTTCCTAGTGTTGGTCGGCAGGGACTTAAATTTTAAAGGGAACCCCCTAAGGATGATTCAGGCCAAGTTTGGTTTAAATTGGGCCAGTGGTTTCAGAGGAGAAGATTTTTGAAAAAGCTTACAGATGGACAACGGACGCCAAGTGATGGCAATAGCTCACTTAGGTGAGCTAAAAAGGGACAAAATTTGAGTCTAAAAGTTCAATCTGCAAAACAAATAAAGAATATGGTAGTAATCAAGCAAAACAAACAAAGTGCTCCCTATGTTGTGGTCATGTCACGACAAAAGAAAGCGCTCCCTATGTTGTGGTCATGTCATGATAAAACCAGTCTTCGAAATAAGGCGGTAGTCCGAAGCCCGTGGCGTGTAAAATTGTACACGGGCGTATAAAATGAGTAGTTACACAAGTCCGACGGGCCTGTGAAAAAAAAGTCATATAGTTTCAAAAGTTGATTTCATAAGATATTGTGTGTAGATATTTAGTTTATTGTTCTCCGTTTTCAGTTGCTACCGAGTCAATGCAAAAAATGGGTAGGCAAACAAGTCCTTTTAAGAATTTCCGATATTCGAAATAGATTTAGGTGTCTCTGTTTTTTGCAATTTGATTGGTTGATATTTTTAGGAAATTACTATCATGTAGGTTTTAAAAAAGGACGAGAAGCAGGGCTCACGTTAGAGGGCGAAGTAGTTGCGTTGGGAAGGTTGACTTCGATTTCTCGTTGGTCAAAAGCGAAGTTCAAGTAGCCTTGTAATTTTGAAGAGTCGCCCTATGTTGCCCGCGTATTTTTGCCACGTGCCATTTATGAAAATATCGACATCGTGTTTATTGAATTCTATGTTATTCATTAAGTATTTTGAAAGTGACTTTCTTGAAAAGTAATCCATTTCGGTTTAGATAAACTTTAATTTCGTTCAAAATCAAATAAAAATGGCACCACGAGAAAGGGGGCGCAATCAGACACTGTGCTACGGGAAATGTTGATTGAAGCTACTTTTAACCAAACAAACTTTTGATAATTTTTTTTCTCAATTCTGTGACATAAAGTTTGAGTTCTCATATATAATATGTTCATATTTGAGAAGGTTGGTCATTCAAAATTCGTTGAAATGCACGGAGACACTTCAGATTTTTTTTCGATCCGCTTCCAAATCCGATCGGTATTTTTTTTTTATTAATTGCGATCTATTTATAGAACTGTTGCTGACAGACCTGTGTCTACGTTAAGGGTCAATACCTCTGCAGTTAGAAAATAGACTTTGAACTACAGTAGTTTTGTTCCATTGTTGCACTCTAATTTGAGGTCTGACAAATAATAATTACAATCTTTACTTTAAGTTGCTTCAGTTTATGACTGTCAGTGTCAATATACGTTCGTGCTATATTTGCATTCGCTAGCTTTCTATATATACATGTAGTTGGACCGTTGAGCAAATTGGAATATACTGTACATATTTCTTCTGCTGAAGGCTACACAAATACGACTTTTTGCATTTTGTGTGGTATTAATTCAAAGCATAGTGATATTTAAAAAAAAGAAGGGGGTACATATTAAAAATTATCACCAAATTATATGTCTCACGCAATGATGACACCACAAGTTTTTGCTATAAGAGTCTTATAACAATATTGGTTGTGATGATGATCAGGTGGAGGATGTGGACAGTGATGATATGGAATATACTGAGGATACTATTGACAATATGATTTTAGAATTTTCAGGAGATTAATATAAACATGAATCCAAAATAAAGTGTCTTTTTGTGATTTTTACTTGCATTCTGGTCTTACCTAATGCATAATTGACATGTCCACATAATATTTGGTACATCATCATGTTTTGAGTTTTGGTGGTTTGAATTAATGGTCATTAATGTAGTTTTCAAATTCGGGCCTGTAGAATTGATGGTGGGCCTGTAAATATTTGAACTTACAGGCCCGGTGGGCTTGTAAGGTAAAAAGTTAAGCGTGAAAACTGCAAAATTAACAAAGTGCTCCCTATGTTGTGGTCATATCATGGTAAAACAAACAAAGTGCTCCCTATGTTGTGGTTATGTCATCACACAACAAACAAAGTGCTCCCTATGTTCTGGTCATGTCATGGCAAAACAAACAGAGTGCTCCATATGTTGTGGCCACGTCATGACAAAACAAACAAAGTGCTCCTAATGTTGTGGCCATGTCATGACAAAACAAAGTGCTCCCTATGTTCTGCTCATGTCATGGCAAAACAACAAAGTGCTCCCTATGTTGTGGTCATGTCATGACAAAACAAACAACGTGCTCCCTATGTTGTGGTCATGTCATGACAAAACAAACAAAGGGCTCCCTATGTTGTGGTCATGTCATGACAAAACAAACAAAGTACTCCCTATGATGTGGTCATGTCATGGCACAATCAATTATGGCTTCAATAAATCATTTCCAATCTAATAAAGCAAGAAGAACATGAAAGAAAGTGACAAAATTGATACCTCAAGCACACAAATACATGACTGCTAACTTTGATACCTCTAGCACACAAATACATGACTGCTAACTTTGATACCTCTAGCACACAAATACATGACTGCTAACTTTGATACCTCTCGCACACAAATACATGACTGCTAACTTTGATACCTCTAGCACACAAATACATGACTGCTAACTTTGATACCTCTAGCACACAAATACATGACTGCTAACTTTGATACCTCTCACACACAAATACATGACTGTTAACTTTGATACCTCTAGCACACAAATACATGACTGCTAACTTTGATACCTCTCGCACACAAATACATGACTGCTAACTTTGATACCTCTAGCACACAAATACATGACTGCTAACTTTGATACCTCTAGCACACAAATACATGACTGCTAACTTTGATACCTCTAGCACACAAATACATGACTGCTAACTTTGATACCTCTAGCACACAAATACATGACTGCTAACTTTGATACCTCTAGCACACAAATACATGACTGCTAACTTTGATACCTCTAGCACACAAATACATGACTGCTAACTTTGATACCTCTAGCACACAAATACATGACTGCTAACTTTGATACCTCTCGCACACAAATACATGACTGCTATCTTTGATACCTCTAGCACACAAATACATGACTGCTAACTTTGATACCTCTAGCACACAAATACATGACTGCTAACTTTGATACCTCTAGCACACAAATACATGACTGCTAACTTTGATACCTCTCGCACACAAATACATGTCTGCTAACTTTGATACCTCTAGCACACAAATACATGACTGCTAACTTTGATACCTCTCGCACACAAATACATGACTGCTAACTTTGATACCTCTAGCACACAAATACATGACTGCTAACTTTGATACCTCTAGCACACAAATACATGACTGCTAACTTTGATACCTCTAGCACACAAATACATGACTGCTAACTTTGATACCTCTAGCACACAAATACATGACTGCTAACTTTGATACCTCTAGCACACAAATACATGACTGCTAACTTTGATACCTCTAGCACACAAATACATGACTACTAACTTTGATACCTCTAGCACACAAATACATGACTGTTAACTTTGATACCTCTAGCACACAAATACATGACTGCTAACTTTGCTGACCTCTAGCACACAAATACATGACTGCTAACTTTGATACCTCTAGCACACAAATACATGACTGCTAACTTTGATACCTCTAGCACACAAATACATGACTGCTAACTTTGATACCTCTAGCACACAAATACATGACTGCTAACTTTGATACCTCTAGCACACAAATACATGACTGCTAACTTTGATACCTCTAGCACACAAATACATGACTGCTAACTTTGATACCTCTAGCACACAAATACATGACTGTTAACTTTGATACCTCTAGCACACAAATACATGACTGCTAACTTTGCTGATCTCTAGCACACAAATACATGACTGCTAACTTTGATACCTCTAGCACACAAATACATGACTGCTAACTTTGATACCTCTAGCACACAAATACATGACTGCTAACTTTGATACCTCTAGCACACAAATACATGACTGCTAACTTTGATACCTCTAGCACACAAATACATGACTGTTAACTTTGATACCTCTAGCACACAAATACATGACTGCTAACTTTGATACCTCTAGCACACAAATACATGACTGCTAACTTTGATACCTCTAGCACACAAATACATGACTGCTAACTTTGATACCTTTAGCACACAAATACATGACTGCTAACTTTGATACATCTAGCACACAAATACATGACTGTTAACTTTGCTGACCTCTAGCACACAAATACATGACTGCTAACTTTGCTGACCTCTAGCACACAAATACATGACTGTTAACTTTGCTGACCTCTAGCACACAAATACATGACTGCTAACTTTGATACCTCTAGCACACAAATACATGACTGTTAACTTTGCTGACCTCATAATGACACTTTAAGTTGCTAAGTTAAACTAGTTAATGAGTCATTTAGATGAACAACTTGAGTGCACATGTGTTTTATATGTCCAGAACAAAGAACTAAGAAAGAAGTCATGACCTTGCTTTCCAATGTCATATGTCGTGGTCTATTTTGTGTTCTGTGAATGAAGAGTGATTGTTTGTTTTGTTGATATTTGGTGGAATTGCTTCATAATCCAATATAAGAATGCACAATAATGAATTAATGTATATAATTTATATCTATAAACATTTTACGATACACATGTTCCTATGACATTATTTCAGTCGATCACTTGTATTGTGTGAATGAACACAAATTTACTTTAAAATTAAAATCTATTAGATTAATAAAACCTGATTATTTATAGTGTTAATTAACATACCTTCTCCAGTCTGCATGACAGTAGACTGTGATGGGCGACATCTTCCTGGTTTTGATACAGCTACTATCAACTTGTAAGATTCACAAGCATGTAGATTATTAATTAACGTGAAGGTTTGGCCTGTGATATATTTCCTTGAAGCTTTCGTAGAAAAGGTGTTATCTTCCATATCTAATGGTTTGTAATCATAAAACAGTGTGTAATCCTGTAAATATAGTAAAACAGTGTGTAATCCTGTAATATAGTAATACAGTGTGTAATCCTGTAATATAGTAAAACAGTGTGTAATCCTGTAATATAGTAAAACAGTGTGTAATCCTGTAATATAGTAAAACAGTGTGTAATCCTGTAATATAGTAAAACAGTGTGTAATCCTGTAAATATAGTAAAACAGTGTGTAATCCTGTAATATAGTAAAACAGTGTGTAATCCTGTAATATAGTAAAACAGTGTGTAATCCTGTAATATAGTAAAACAGTGTGTAATCCTGTAATATAGTAAAACAGTGTGTAATCCTGTAAATATAGTAAAACAGTGTGTAATCCTGTAATATAGTAAAACAGTGTGTAATCCTGTAAATATAGTAAAACAGTGTGTAATCCTGTAATATAGTAAAACAGTGTGTAATCCTGTAATATAGTAAAACAGTGTGTAATCCTGTAATATAGTAAAACAGTGTGTAATCCTGTAATATAGTAAAACAGTGTGTAATCCTGTAATATAGTAAAACAGTGTGTAATCCTGTAAATATAGTAAAACAGTGTGTAATCCTGTAATATAGTAAAACAGTGTGTAATCCTGTAATATAGTAAAACAGTGTGTAATCCTGTAATATAGTAAAACAGTGTGTAATCCTGTAATATAGTAAAACAGTGTGTAATCCTGTAAATATAGTAAAACAGTGTGTAATCCTGTAATATAGTAAAACAGTGTGTAATCCTGTAAATATAGTAAAACAGTGTGTAATCCTGTAATATAGTAAAACAGTGTGTAATCCTGTAATATAGTAAAACAGTGTGTAATCCTGTAATATAGTAAAACAGTGTGTAATCTTGTAATATAGTAAAACAGTGTGTAATCCTGTAATATAGTAAAACAGTGTGTAATCTTGTAATATAGTAAAACAGTGTGTAATCCTGTAATATAGTAAAACAGTGTGTAATCCTGTAAATATAGTAAAACAGTGTGTAATCCTGTAATATAGTAAAACAGTGTGTAATCCTGTAATATAGTAAAACAGTGTGTAATCCTGTAATATAGTAAAACAGTGTGTAATCCTGTAAATATAGTAAAACAGTGTGTAATCCTGTAAATATAGTAAAACAGTGTGTAATCCTGTAATATAGTAAAACAGTGTGTAATCCTGTAAATATAGTAAAACAGTGTGTAATCCTGTAATATAGTAAAACAGTGTGTAATCCTGTAATATAGTAAAACAGTGTGTAATCTTGTAATATAGTAAAACAGTGTGAAATCCTGTAATATAGTAAAACAGTGTGTAATCCTGTAATATAGTAAAACAGTATGTAATCCTGTAATATAGTAAAACAGTGTGTAATCCTGTAATATAGTAAAACAGTGTGTAATCCTGTAATATAGTAAAACAGTGTGTAATCCTGTAATATAGTAAAACAGTGTGTAATCTTGTAATATAGTAAAACAGTGTGTAATCCTGTAATATAGTAAAACAGTGTGTAATCCTGTAATATAGTAAAACAGTGTGTAATCCTGTAATATAGTAAAACAGTATGTAATCCTGTAATATAGTAAAACAGTGTGTAATCCTGTAAATATAGTAAAACAGTGTGTAATCCTGTAATATAGTAAAACAGTGTGTAATCCTGTAATATAGTAAAACAGTGTGTAATCCTGTAATATAGTAAAACAGTGTGTAATCCTGTAATATAGTAAAACAGTGTGTAATCCTGTAATAAAGTAAAACAGTGTGTAATCCTGTAATATAGTAAAAGTGTTTAATCCTGTAAATATAGTAAAACAGTGTGTAATCCTGTAATATAGTAAAACAGTGTGTAATCCTGTAATATAGTAAAACAGTGTGTAATCCTGTAATAAAGTAAAACAGTGTGTAATCCTGTAAATATAGTAAAACAGTGTGTAATCCTGTAATATAGTAAAACAGTGTGTAATCCTGTAATATAGTAAAACAGTGTGTAATCCTGTAATATAGTAAAACAGTGTGTAATCCTGTAAATATAGTAAAACAGTGTGTAATCCTGTAATATAGTAAAACAGTGTGTAATCCTGTAATATAGTAAAACAGTGTGTAATCCTGTAATATAGTAAAACAGTGTGTAATCCTGTAATATAGTAAAACAGTGAGTAATCCTGTAATATAGTAAAACAGTGTGTAATCCTGTAATATAGTAAAACAGTGTGTAATCCTGTAATATAGTAAAACAGTGTGTAATCCTGTAATATAGTAAAACAGTGTGTAATCCTGTAATATAGTAAAACAGTGTGTAATCCTGTAATATAGTAAAACAGTGTGTAATCCTGTAATATAGTAAAACAGTGTGTAATCCTGTAATATAGTAAAACAGTGTGTAATCCTGTAAATATAGTAAAACAGTGTGTAATCCTGTAATATAGTAAAACAGTGTGTAATCCTGTAATATAGTAAAACAGTGTGTAATCCTGTAATATAGTAAAACAGTGTGTAATCCTGTAATATAGTAAAACAGTGTGTAATCCTGTAATATAGTAAGTGTTTAATCCTGTAATATAGTAAAACAGTGTGTAATCCTGTAATATAGTAAAACAGTGAGTAATCTTGTAATATAGTAAAACAGTGTGTAATCCTGTAATATAGTAAAACAGTGTGTAATCCTGTAATATAGTAAAACAGTGTGTAATCTTGTAATATAGTAAAACAGTGTGTAATCCTGTAATATAGTAAAAGTGTGTAATCTTGTAATATAGTAAAACAGTGTGTAATCCTGTAATATAGTAAAACAGTGTGTAATCCTGTAAATATAGTAAAACAGTGTGTTATCCTGTAATATAGTAAAACAGTGTGTAATCCTGTAATATAGTAAAACAGTGTGTAATCCTGTAATATAGTAAAACAGTGTGTAATCTTGTAATATAGTAAAACAGTGTGTAATCCTGTAATAAAGTAAAACAGTGTGTAATCCTGTAATATAGTAAAAGTGTTTAATCCTGTAAATATAGTAAAACAGTGTGTAATCCTGTAATATAGTAAAACAGTGTGTAATCCTGTAATATAGTAAAACAGTGTGTAATCCTGTAATAAAGTAAAACAGTGTGTAATCCTGTAATATAGTAAAACAGTGTGTAATCCTGTAACATAGTAAAACAGTGTGTAATCCTGTAATAAAGTAAAACAGTGTGTAATCCTGTAATATAGTAAAAGTGTTTAATCCTGTAAATATAGTAAAACAGTGTGTAATCCTGTAATATAGTAAAACAGTGTGTAATCCTGTAATATAGTAAAACAGTGTGTAATCCTGTAATATAGTAAAACAGTGTGTAATCCTGTAATATAGTAAAACAGTGTGTAATCCTGTAATATAGTAAAACAGTGTGTAATCCTGTAATATAGTAAAACAGTGTGTAATCCTGTAATATAGTAAAACAGTGTGTAATCCTGTAATATAGTAAAACAGTGTGTAATCCTGTAATATAGTAAGTGTTTAATCCTGTAAATATAGTAAAACAGTGTGTAATCCTGTAATATAGTAAAACAGTGTGTAATCCTGTAAATATAGTAAAACAGTGTGTAATCCTGTAATATAGTAAAACAGTGTGTAATCCTGTAATATAGTAAAACAGTGTGTAATCCTGTAATATAGTAAAACAGTGTGTAATCCTGTAATATAGTAAAACAGTGTGTAATCTTGTAATATAGTAAAACAGTGTGTAATCCTGTAATATAGTAAAACAGTGAGTAATCTTGTAATATAGTAAAACAGTGTGTAATCCTGTAATATAGTAAAACAGTGTGTAATCCTGTAATATAGTAAAACAGTGTGTAATCTTGTAATATAGTAAAACAGTGTGTAATCCTGTAATATAGTAAAACAGTGTGTAATCTTGTAATATAGTAAAACAGTGTGTAATCCTGTAATATAGTAAAACAGTGTGTAATCCTGTAAATATAGTAAAACAGTGTGTTATCTGTAATATAGTAAAACAGTGTGTAATCCCGTAATATAGTAAAACAGTGTGTAATCCTGTAATATAGTAAAACAGTGTGTAATCTTGTAATATAGTAAAACAGTGTGTAATCCTGTAATATAGTAAAACAGTGTGCAATCCTGTAATATAGTAAAACAGTGTGTTATCCTGTAATATAGTAAAACAGTGTGTAATCCTGTAATATAGTAAAACAGTGTGTAATCCTGTAATATAGTAAAACAGTGTGTAATCCTGTAATATAGTAAAACAGTGTGTAATCCTGTAAATATAGTAAAACAGTATGTAATCCTGTAATATAGTAAAACAGTGTGTAATCCTGTAATATAGTAAAACAGTGTGTAATCCTGTAATATAGTAAAACAGTGTGTAATCCTGTAATATAGTAAAACAGTGTGTAATCCTGTAATATAGTAAAACAGTGTGTAATCCTGTAATATAGTAAACCAGTGTGTAATCCTGTAATATAGTAAAACAGTGTGTAATCCTGTAATATAGTAAAACAGTGTGTAATCCTGTAATATAGTAAAACAGTGTGTAATCCTGTAATATAGTAAAACAGTGTGTAATCCTGTAATATAGTAAAACAGTGTGTAATCCTGTAATATAGTAAAACAGTGTGTAATCCTGTAATATAGTAAAACAGTGTGTAATCCTGTAATATAGTAAAACAGTGTGTAATCCTGTAATATAGTAAAACAGTATGTAACCCTGTAATATAGTAAAACAGTGTGTAATCCTGTAATATAGTAAAACAGTGTGTAATCCTGTAATATAGTAAAACAGTATGTAATCCTGTAATATAGTAAAACAGTGTGTAATCCTGTAATATAGTAAAACAGTGTGTAATCCTGTAATAAAGTAAAACAGTGTGTAATCCTGTAATATAGTAAAAGTGTTTAATCCTGTAAATATAGTAAAACAGTGTGTAATCCTGTAATATAGTAAAACAGTGTGTAATCCTGTAATATAGTAAAACAGTGTGTAATCCTGTAATAAAGTAAAACAGTGTGTAATCCTGTAATATAGTAAAACAGTGTGTAATCCTGTAACATAGTAAAACAGTGTGTAATCCTGTAATAAAGTAAAACAGTGTGTAATCCTGTAATATAGTAAAAGTGTTTAATCCTGTAAATATAGTAAAACAGTGTGTAATCCTGTAATATAGTAAAACAGTGTGTAATCCTGTAATATAGTAAAACAGTGTGTAATCCTGTAATATAGTAAAACAGTGTGTAATCCTGTAATATAGTAAAACAGTGTGTAATCCTGTAATATAGTAAAACAGTGTGTAATCCTGTAATATAGTAAAACAGTGTGTAATCCTGTAATATAGTAAAACAGTGTGTAATCCTGTAATATAGTAAAACAGTGTGTAATCCTGTAATATAGTAAGTGTTTAATCCTGTAAATATAGTAAAACAGTGTGTAATCCTGTAATATAGTAAAACAGTGTGTAATCCTGTAAATATAGTAAAACAGTGTGTAATCCTGTAATATAGTAAAACAGTGTGTAATCCTGTAATATAGTAAAACAGTGTTTAATCCGCTAATATAGTAAAACAGTGTGTAATCCTGTAATATAGTAAAACAGTGTGTAATCCTGTAATATAGTAAAACAGTGTGTAATCTTGTAATATAGTAAAACAGTGTGTAATCCTGTAATATAGTAAAACAGTGTGTAATCTTGTAATATAGTAAAACAGTGTGTAATCCTGTAATATAGTAAAACAGTGTGTAATCCTGTAATATAGTAAAACAGTGTGTAATCTTGTAATATAGTAAAACAGTGTGTAATCCTGTAATATAGTAAAACAGTGTGTAATCCTGTAATATAGTAAAACAGTGTGTAATCCTGTAATATAGTAAAACAGTGTGTAATCCTGTAAATATAGTAAAACAGTGTGTTATCTGTAATATAGTAAAACAGTGTGTAATCCCTGTAATATAGTAAAACAGTGTGTAATCCTGTAATATAGTAAAACAGTGTGTAATCCTGTAATATAGTAAAACAGTGTGTAATCCTGTAATATAGTAAAACAGTGTGTAATCCTGTAATATAGTAAAACAGTGTGTAATCCTGTAATATAGTAAAACAGTGTGTAATCCTGTAATATAGTAAAACAGTGTGTAATCCTGTAATATAGTAAAACAGTGTGTAATCCTGTAATATAGTAAAACAGTGTGTAATCCTGTAAATATAGTAAAACAGTAAATGTAATCCTGTAATATAGTAAAACAGTGTGTAATCCTGTAATATAGTAAAACAGTGTGTAATCCTGTAATATAGTAAAACAGTGTGTAATCCTGTAATATAGTAAAACAGTGTGTAATCCTGTAATATAGTAAAACAGTGTGTAATCCTGTAATATAGTAAAACAGTGTGTAATCCTGTAATATAGTAAAACAGTGTGTAATCCTGTAATATAGTAAAACAGTGTGTAATCCTGTAATATAGTAAAACAGTGTGTAATCCTGTAATATAGTAAAACAGTGTGTAATCCTGTAATATAGTAAAACAGTGTGTAATCCTGTAATATAGTAAAACAGTGTGTAATCCTGTAATATAGTAAAACAGTGTGTAATCCTGTAATATAGTAAAACAGTGTGTAATCCTGTAATATAGTAAAACAGTGTGTAATCCTGTAATATAGTAAAACAGTGTGTAATCCTGTAATATAGTAAAACAGTGTGTAATCCTGTAATATAGTAAAACAGTGTGTAATCCTGTAATATAGTAAAACAGTGTGTAATCCTGTAATATAGTAAAACAGTGTGTAATCCTGTAATATAGTAAAACAGTGTGTAATCCTGTAATATAGTAAAACAGTGTGTAATCCTGTAATATAGTAAAACAGTGTGTAATCCTGTAATATAGTAAAACAGTGTGTAATCCTGTAATATAGTAAAACAGTGTGTAATCCTGTAATATAGTAAAACAGTGTGTAATCCTGTAATATAGTAAAACAGTGTGTAATCCTGTAATATAGTAAAACAGTGTGTAATCCTGTAATATAGTAAAACAGTGTGTAATCCTGTAATATAGTAAAACAGTGTGTAATCCTGTAATATAGTAAAACAGTGTGTAATCCTGTAATATAGTAAAACAGTGTGTAATCCTGTAATATAGTAAAACAGTGTGTAATCCTGTAATATAGTAAAACAGTGTGTAATCCTGTAATATAGTAAAACAGTGTGTAATCCTGTAATATAGTAAAACAGTGTGTAATCCTGTAATATAGTAAAACAGTGTGTAATCCTGTAATATAGTAAAACAGTGTGTAATCCTGTAATATAGTAAAACAGTGTGTAATCCTGTAATATAGTAAAACAGTGTGTAATCCTGTAATATAGTAAAACAGTGTGTAATCCTGTAATATAGTAAAACAGTGTGTAATCCTGTAATATAGTAAAACAGTGTGTAATCCTGTAATATAGTAAAACAGTGTGTAATCCTGTAATATAGTAAAACAGTGTGTAATCCTGTAATACTCGTCACATAGTAAAACAGTGTGTAATCCTGTAATATAGTAAAACAGTGTGTAATCCTGTAATATAGTAAAACAGTGTGTAATCCTGTAATATAGTAAAACAGTGTGTAATCCTGTAATATAGTAAAACATCCTGTAATATAGTAAACCAGTGTGTAATCCTGTAATATAGTAAAACAGTGTGTAATCCTGTAATATAGTAAAACAGTGTGTAATCCTGTAATAAAGTAAAACAGTGTGTAATCTGTAATATAGTAAAACAGTGTGTAATCCTGTAATATAGTAAAACAGTGTGTAATCCTGTAATATAGTAAAACAGTGTGTAATCCCTGTAATAATAGTAAAACAGTGTGTAATCCTGTAATATAGTAAAACAGTGTGTAATCCTGTAATATAGTAAAACAGTATGTAACCCTGTAATATAGTAAAACAGTGTGTAATCCTGTAATATAGTAAAACAGTGTGTAATCCTGTAATATAGTAAAACAGTATGTAATCCTGTAATATAGTAAAACAGTGTGTAATCCTGTAATATAGTAAAACGGTGTGTAATCCTGTAATATAGTAAAACAGTGTGTAATCCTGTAAATATAGTAAAACAGTATGTAATCCTGTAATATAGTAAAACAGTGTGTAATCCTGTAATATAGTAAAACAGTGTGTAATCCTGTAATATAGTAAAACAGTGTGTAATCCTGTAATATAGTAAAACAGTGTGTAATCCTGTAATATAGTAAAACAGTGTGTAATCCTGTAATATAGTAAAACAGTGTGTAATCCTGTAATATAGTAAAACAGTGTGTAATCCTGTAATATAGTAAAACAGTGTTTAATCCTGTAAATATAGTAAAACAGTGTGTAATCCTGTAATATAGTAAAACAGTGTGTAATCCTGTAATATAGTAAAACAGTGTGTAATCTTGTAATATAGTAAAACAGTGTGTAATTCTGTAATATAGTAAAACAGTGTGTAATCCTGTAATATAGTAAAACAGTGTGTAATCCTGTAAATATAGTAAAACAGTGTGTAATCCTGTAAATATAGTAAAACAGTGTGTAATCTTGTAATATAGTAAAACAGTGTATAATCCTGTAATATAGTAAAACAGTGTGTAATCCTGTAATATAGTAAAACAGTGTGTAATCTTGTAATATAGTAAAACAGTGTGTAATCCTGTAATAAAGTAAAACAGTGTGTAATCCTGTAATATAGTAAAACAGTGTGTAATCCTGTAATATAGTAAAACAGTGTGTAATCCTGTAATATAGTAAAACAGTGTGTAATCTTGTAATATAGTAAAACAGTGTGTAATTCTGTAATATAGTAAAACAGTGTGCAATCCTGTAATATAGTAAAACAGTGTGTAATCCTGTAATATAGTAAAACAGTGTGTAATCCTGTAATATAGTAAAACAGTGTGTAATCCTGTAATATAGTAAAACAGTGTGCAATCCTGTAATATAGTAAAACAGTGTGTAATCCTGTAATATAGTAAAACAATGTGTAATCCTGTAATATAGTAAAACAGTGTGTAATCCTGTAATATAGTAAAACAGTGTGTAATCCTGTAATATAGTAAAACAGTGTGTAATCCTGTAATATAGTAAAACAGTGTGTAATCCTGTAATATAGTAAAACAGTGTGTAATCCTGTAATATAGTAAAACAGTGTGTAATCCTGTAATAAAGTAAAACAGTGTGTAATTCTGTAATATAGTAAAACAGTGTGTAATCTTGTAATATAGTAAAACAGTGTGTAATCCTGTAATATAGTAAAACAGTGTGTAATCCTGTAATATAGTAAAACAGTGTGTAATCCTGTAATATAGTAAAACAGTGTGTAATCCTGTAATATAGTAAAACAGTGTGTAATCCTGTAATATAGTAAAACAGTGTGTAATCCTGTAATATAGTAAAACAGTGTGTAATCCTGTAAATATAGTAAAACAGTGTGTTATCTGTAATATAGTAAAACAGTGTGTAATCCCGTAATATAGTAAAACAGTGTGTAATCCTGTAATATAGTAAAACAGTGTGTAATCTTGTAATATAGTAAAACAGTGTGTAATCCTGTAATATAGTAAAACAGTGTGCAATCCTGTAATATAGTAAAACAGTGTGTTATCCTGTAATATAGTAAAACAGTGTGTAATCCTGTAATATAGTAAAACAGTGTGTAATCCTGTAATATAGTAAAACAGTGTGTAATCCTGTAATATAGTAAAACAGTGTGTAATCCTGTAAATATAGTAAAACAGTATGTAATCCTGTAATATAGTAAAACAGTGTGTAATCCTGTAATATAGTAAAACAGTGTGTAATCCTGTAATATAGTAAAACAGTGTGTAATCCTGTAATATAGTAAAACAGTGTGTAATCCTGTAATATAGTAAAACAGTGTGTAATCCTGTAATATAGTAAACCAGTGTGTAATCCTGTAATATAGTAAAACAGTGTGTAATCCTGTAATATAGTAAAACAGTGTGTAATCCTGTAATATAGTAAAACAGTGTGTAATCCTGTAATATAGTAAAACAGTGTGTAATCCTGTAATATAGTAAAACAGTGTGTAATCCTGTAATATAGTAAAACAGTGTGTAATCCTGTAATATAGTAAAACAGTGTGTAATCCTGTAATATAGTAAAACAGTGTGTAATCCTGTAATATAGTAAAACAGTATGTAACCCTGTAATATAGTAAAACAGTGTGTAATCCTGTAATATAGTAAAACAGTGTGTAATCCTGTAATATAGTAAAACAGTATGTAATCCTGTAATATAGTAAAACAGTGTGTAATCCTGTAATATAGTAAAACGGTGTGTAATCCTGTAATATAGTAAAACAGTGTGTAATCCTGTAAATATAGTAAAACAGTATGTAATCCTGTAATATAGTAAAACAGTGTGTAATCCTGTAATATAGTAAAACAGTGTGTAATCCTGTAATATAGTAAAACAGTGTGTAATCCTGTAATATAGTAAAACAGTGTGTAATCCTGTAATATAGTAAAACAGTGTGTAATCCTGTAATATAGTAAAACAGTGTGTAATCCTGTAATATAGTAAAACAGTGTGTAATCCTGTAATATAGTAAAACAGTGTTTAATCCTGTAAATATAGTAAAACAGTGTGTAATCCTGTAATATAGTAAAACAGTGTGTAATCCTGTAATATAGTAAAACAGTGTGTAATCTTGTAATATAGTAAAACAGTGTGTAATTCTGTAATATAGTAAAACAGTGTGTAATCCTGTAAATATAGTAAAACAGTGTGTAATCCTGTAAATATAGTAAAACAGTGTGTAATCTTGTAATATAGTAAAACAGTGTGTAATTCTGTAATATAGTAAAACAGTGTGTAATCCTGTAATATAGTAAAACAGTGTGTAATCCTGTAAATATAGTAAAACAGTGTGTAATCCTGTAAATATAGTAAAACAGTGTGTAATCTTGTAATATAGTAAAACAGTGTATAATCCTGTAATATAGTAAAACAGTGTGTAATCCTGTAATATAGTAAAACAGTGTGTAATCTTGTAATATAGTAAAACAGTGTGTAATCCTGTAATAAAGTAAAACAGTGTGTAATCCTGTAATATAGTAAAACAGTGTGTAATCCTGTAATATAGTAAAACAGTGTGTAATCCTGTAATATAGTAAAACAGTGTGTAATCTTGTAATATAGTAAAACAGTGTGTAATTCTGTAATATAGTAAAACAGTGTGCAATCCTGTAATATAGTAAAACAGTGTGTAATCCTGTAATATAGTAAAACAGTGTGTAATCCTGTAATATAGTAAAACAGTGTGTAATCCTGTAATATAGTAAAACAGTGTGCAATCCTGTAATATAGTAAAACAGTGTGTAATCCTGTAATATAGTAAAACAATGTGTAATCCTGTAATATAGTAAAACAGTGTGTAATCCTGTAATATAGTAAAACAGTGTGTAATCCTGTAATATAGTAAAACAGTGTGTAATCCTGTAATATAGTAAAACAGTGTGTAATCCTGTAATATAGTAAAACAGTGTGTAATCCTGTAATATAGTAAAACAGTGTGTAATCCTGTAATAAAGTAAAACAGTGTGTAATTCTGTAATATAGTAAAACAGTGTGTAATCTTGTAATATAGTAAAACAGTGTGTAATCCTGTAATATAGTAAAACAGTGTGTAATCCTGTAATATAGTAAAACAGTGTGTAATCCTGTAATATAGTAAAACAGTGTGTAATCCTGTAATATAGTAAAACAGTGTGTAATCCTGTAATATAGTAAAACAGTGTGTAATCCTGTAATATAGTAAAACAGTGTGCAATCCTGTAATATAGTAAAACAGTGTGTAATCCTGTAATATAGTAAAACAGTGTGTAATCCTGTAATATAGTAAAACAGTGTGTAATCCTGTAATATAGTAAAACACTGTGTAATCCTGTAATATAGTAAAACAGTGTGTAATTCTGTAAATATAGTAAAACAGTGTGTAATCCTGTAATATAGTAAAACAGTGTGTAATCCTGTAATATAGTAAAACAGTGTGTAATCCTGTAATATAGTAAAACAGTGTGTAATCCTGTAATATAGTAAAACAGTGTGTAATCCTGTAATATAGTAAAACAGTGTGTAATCCTGTAATATAGTAAAACAGTGTGCAATCCTGTAAATATAGTAAAACAGTGTGTAATCCTGTAATATAGTAAAACAGTGTGTAATCTTGTAATATAGTAAAACAGTGTGTAATCTTGTAATATAGTAAAACAGTGTGCAATCCTGTAATATAGTAAAACAGTGTGTAATCCTGTAATATAGTAAAACAGTGTGCAATCCTGTAATATAGTAAAACAGTATGTAATCCTGTAATATAGTAAAACAGTGTGTAATCCTGTAATATAGTAAAACAGTGTGTAATCCTGTAATATAGTAAAACAGTGTGTAATCTTGTAATATAGTAAAACAGTGTGTAATCCTGTAATATAGTAAAACAGTGTGTAATCCTGTAATATAGTAAAACAGTATGTAATCCTGTAATATAGTAAAACAGTGTGTAATCCTGTAATATAGTAAAACAGTATGTAATTCTGTAATATAGTAAAACAGTGTGTAATTCTGTAAATATAGTAAAACAGTGTGTAATCATGTAATATAGTAAAACAGTGTGTAATCCTGTAATATAGTAAAACAGTGTGTAATCCTGTAAATATAGTAAAACAGTGTGTAATCCTGTAATATAGTAAAACAGTGTGTAATCCTGTAATATAGTAAAACAGTGTGTAATCCTGTAATATAGTAAAACAGTATGTAATCCTGTAATATAGTAAAACAGTGTGTAATCCTGTAATATAGTAAAACAGTGTGTAATCCTGTAATATAGTAAAACAGTGTGTAATCCTGTAATATAGTAAAACAGTGTGTAATCCTGTAATATAGTAAAACAGTATGTAACTGTCTAGAACATGTTGTGGTGTCTTCTATACCACTTTATATATTCTACTATCTACAGACACAGTTTAGTACTGTCTAGAACATGTTGTGGTGTCTTCTATACCACTTTATATATTCTACTATCTACAGACACAGTTTAGTACTGTCTATAACATGTTGTGGTGTCTTCTATACCACTTTATATATTCTACTATCTACAGACACAGTTTAATACTGTGTAGAACATGTTGTGGTGTCTTCTATACCACTTTATATATTCTACTATCTACAGACACAGTTTAGTACTGTGTAGAACATGTTGTGGTGTCTTCTATACCACTTTATATATTCTACTATCTACAGACACAGTTTAGTACTGTCTAGAACATGTTGTGGTGTCTTCTATACCACTTTATATATTCTACTATCTACAGACACAGTTTAGTACTGTCTAGAACATGTTGTGGTGTCTTCTATACCACTTTATATATTCTACTATCTACAGACACAGTTTAGTACTGTCTAGAACATGTTGTGGTGTCTTCTATACCACTTTATATATTCTACTATCTACAGACACAGTTTAGTACTGTGTAGAACATGTTGTGGTGTCTTCTATACCACTTTATATATTCTACTATCTACAGACACAGTTTAGTACTGTCTAGAACATGTTGTGGTGTCTTCTATACCACTTTATATATTCTACTATCTACAGACACAGTTTAGTACTGTGTAGAACATGTTGTGGTGTCTTCTATACCACTTTATATATTCTACTATCTACAGACACAGTTTAGTACTGTCTATAACATGTTGTGGTGTCTTCTATACCACTTTATATATTCTACTATCTACAGACACAGTTTAGTACTGTCTATAACATGTTGTGGTGTCTTCTATACCACTTTATATATTCTACTATCTACAGACACAGTTTAGTACTGTCTAGAACATGTTGTGGTGTCTTCTATACCACTTTATATATTCTACTATCTACAGACACAGTTTAGTACTGTGTAGAACATGTTGTGGTGTCTTCTATACCACTTTATATATTCTACTATCTACAGACACAGTTTAGTACTGTGTAGAACATGTTGTGGTGTCTTCTATACCACTTTATATATTCTACTATCTACAGACACAGTTTAGTACTGTCTAGAACATGTTGTGGTGTCTTCTATACCACTTTATATATTCTACTATCTACAGACACAGTTTAGTACTGTGTAGAACATGTTGTGGTGTCTTCTATACCACTTTATATATTCTACTATCTACAGACACAGTTTAGTACTGTCTAGAACATGTTGTGGTTTCTTCTATACCACTTTATATATTCTACTATCTACAGACACAGTTTAGTACTGTCTAGAACATGTTGTGGTGTCTTCTATACCACTTTATATATTCTACTATCTACAGACACAGTTTAGTACTGTGTAGAACATGTTGTGGTGTCTTCTATACCACTTTATATATTCTACTATCTACAGACACAGTTTAGTACTGTCTAGAACATGTTGTGGTGTCTTCTATACCACTTTATATATTCTACTATCTACAGACACAGTTTAGTACTGTGTAGAACATGTTGTGGTGTCTTCTATACCACTTTATATATTCTACTATCTACAGACACAGTTTAGTACTGTGTAGAACATGTTGTGGTGTCTTCTATACCACTTTATATATTCTACTATCTACAGACACAGTTTAGTACTGTCTAGAACATGTTGTGGTGTCTTCTATACCACTTTATATATTCTACTATCTACAGACACAGTTTAGTACTGTGTAGAACATGTTGTGGTGTCTTCTATACCACTTTATATATTCTACTATCTACAGACACAGTTTAGTACTGTCTAGAACATGTTGTGGTTTCTTCTATACCACTTTATATATTCTACTATTTACAGACACAGTTTAGTACTGTCTAGAACATGTTGTGGTGTCTTCTATACCACTTTATATATTCTACTATCTACAGACACAGTTTAGTACTGTCTATAACATGTTGTGGTGTCTTCTATACCACTTTATATATTCTACTATCTACAGACACAGTTTAGTACTGTCTATAACATGTTGTGGTGTCTTCTATACCACTTTATATATTCTACTATCTACAGACACAGTTTAGTACTGTGTAGAACATGTTGTGGTGTCTTCTATACCACTTTATATATTCTACTATCTACAGACACAGTTTAGTACTGTCTATAACATGTTGTGGTGTCTTCTATACCACTTTATATATTCTACTATCTACAGACACAGTTTAGTACTGTGTAGAACATGTTGTGGTGTCTTCTATACCACTTTATATATTCTACTATCTACAGACACAGTTTAGTACTGTGTAGAACATGTTGTGGTGTCTTCTATACCACTTTATATATTCTACTATCTACAGACACAGTTTAGTACTGTCTAGAACATGTTGTGGTGTCTTCTATACCACTTTATATATTCTACTATCTACAGACACAGTTTAGTACTGTCTAGAACATGTTGTGGTGTCTTCTATACCACTTTATATATTCTACTATCTACAGACACAGTTTAGTACTGTCTAGAACATGTTGTGGTGTCTTCTATACCACTTTATATATTCTACTATCTACAGACACAGTTTAGTACTGTCTAGAACATGTTGTGGTGTCTTCTATACCACTTTATATATTCTACTATCTACAGACACAGTTTAGTACTGTCTAGAACATGTTGTGGTGTCTTCTATACCACTTTATATATTCTACTATCTACAGACACAGTTTAGTACTGTGTAGAACATGTTGTGGTGTCTTCTATACCACTTTATATATTCTACTATCTACAGACACAGTTTAGTACTGTGTAGAACATGTTGTGGTGTCTTCTATACCACTTTATATATTCTACTATTTACAGACACAGTTTAGTACTGTGTAGAACATGTTGTGGTGTCTTCTATACCACTTTATATATTCTACTATCTACAGACACAGTTTAGTACTGTCTAGAACATGTTGTGGTGTCTTCTATACCACTTTATATATTCTACTATCTACAGACACAGTTTAGTACTGTCTAGAACATGTTGTGGTGTCTTCTATACCACTTTATATATTCTACTATCTACAGACACAGTTTAGTACTGTCTAGAACATGTTGTGGTGTCTTCTATACCACTTTATATATTCTACTATCTACAGACACAGTTTAGTACTGTCTAGAACATGTTGTGGTGTCTTCTATACCACTTTATATATTCTACTATCTACAGACACAGTTTAGTACTGTCTAGAACATGTTGTGGTGTCTTCTATACCACTTTATATATTCTACTATCTACAGACACAGTTTAGTACTGTCTAGAACATGTTGTGGTGTCTTCTATACCACTTTATATATTCTACTATCTACAGACACAGTTTAGTACTGTCTAGAACATGTTGTGGTGTCTTCTATACCACTTTATATATTCTACTATCTACAGACACAGTTTAGTACTGTCTAGAACATGTTGTGGTGTCTTCTATACCACTTTATATATTCTACTATCTACAGACACAGTTTAGTACTGTCTAGAACATGTTGTGGTGTCTTCTATACCACTTTATATATTCTACTATCTACAGACACAGTTTAGTACTGTCTAGAACATGTTGTGGTGTCTTCTATACCACTTTATATATTCTACTATCTACAGACACAGTTTAGTACTGTCTAGAACATGTTGTGGTTTCTTCTATACCACTTTATATATTCTACTATCTACAGACACAGTTTAGTACTGTCTATAACATGTTGTGGTGTCTTCTATACCACTTTATATATTCTACTATCTACAGACACAGTTTAGTACTGTGTAGAACATGTTGTGGTGTCTTCTATACCACTTTATATATTCTACTATCTACAGACACAGTTTAGTACTGTGTAGAACATGTTGTGGTGTCTTCTATACCACTTTATATATTCTACTATCTACAGACACAGTTTAGTACTGTGTAGAACATGTTGTGGTGTCTTCTATACCACTTTATATATTCTACTATCTACAGACACAGTTTAGTACTGTCTAGAACATGTTGTGGTGTCTTCTATACCACTTTATATATTCTACTATCTACAGACACAGTTTAGTACTGTCTAGAACATGTTGTGGTGTCTTCTATACCACTTTATATATTCTACTATCTACAGACACAGTTTAGTACTGTCTAGAACATGTTGTGGTGTCTTCTATACCACTTTATATATTCTACTATCTACAGACACAGTTTAGTACTGTCTAGAACATGTTGTGGTGTCTTCTATACCACTTTATATATTCTACTATCTACAGACACAGTTTAGTACTGTGTAGAACATGTTGTGGTGTCTTCTATACCACTTTATATATTCTACTATCTACAGACACAGTTTAGTACTGTCTAGAACATGTTGTGGTGTCTTCTATACCACTTTATATATTCTACTATCTACAGACACAGTTTAGTACTGTCTAGAACATGTTGTGGTGTCTTCTATACCACTTTATATATTCTACTATCTACAGACACAGTTTAGTACTGTGTAGAACATGTTGTGGTTTCTTCTA
>OY726521.1:2258819-2450133 GCA_963383655.1 Bathymodiolus septemdierum
ACCCGCAACACACTAATATATCACCGGTAGATACCCCCAACACACAAATATATCACCGGTAGATACCCCCAACACACAAATATATCACCAGTAGATACCCCCAACACACAAATATATCATCGGTAGATACCCCCAACACACAAATATATCACCGGTAGATAGCCCCAACACACAAATATATCATCGGTAGATACCGCAACACAAATATATCACCGGTAGATACCCCCAATACACAAATATGTCACCGGTAGATACCCCAACACACAAATATATCACCGGTAGATACCCCTAGCACACAAATATATCACCGGTAGATACCCCAACACACAAATATATCACTGGTAGATACCCCTAACACACAAATATATCATCGGTAGATACTCCCAACACACAAATATGTCACCAGTAGATACCCCAACACACAAATATATCACCAGTAGATACCCCCAACACACAAATATATCACAAGTAGATATCCCCAACACTCAAATATATCACCAGTAGATACTCCTAACACACAAATATATGACCAGTAGATACCCCAACACACAAATATATCACCGGTAGATACCCCTAACACACAAATATATCACCAATAGATACCCCCAACACACAAATATATCACCAGTAGATACCCCCAACACACAAATATATCTCCAGTAGATACCCCCAACACACAAATATATCACCGGTAGATACCCCAACACACAAATATATCACCAATAGATACCCCCAACACACAAATATATCAGCAGTAGATACCCCCAACACACAAATATATCAGCAGTAGATATCCCCAACACACAAATATATCACCAGTAGATACTCCTAACACACAAATATATCACCGGTAGATACCCCAACACACAAATATATAACCGGTAGATTCCCCTAACACACAAATATATCACCGGTAGATACTCCCAACACAAAAATAGATCACCGGTAGATACCCCCAACACACAAATATATCACCAGTAGATACCCCCAACACACAAATATATCACCAGTAGATACCCCCAACACACAAATATATCACCGGTAGATACCCCCAACACACAAATATATCACCGGTAGATACCCCCAACACACAAATATATCACCAGTTGATACCCCCAACACACAAATATATCACCGGTAGATACTGCCAACACACAAATATATCACCAGTAGATAACCCCAACACACAAATATATCATCGGTAGATACCCCCAACACACAAATATATCACCAGTAGATACCCCCAACACACAAATATATCACGGGTAGATACCCCCAACACACAAATATATCACCGGTAGATACCCCCAACACACAAATATATCACCAGTAGATACCCCCAACACCCAAATATATCACCGGTAGATACCCCCAACACACAAATATATCACCAGTAGATAACCCCAACACACAAATATATCATCGGTAGATACCTCCAACACACAAATATATCACCGGTAGATACCCCCAACACACAAATTATCATCGGTAGATACCCCCAACACAGAAATATATCACCGGTAGATACCCCCAACACACAAATATATCACCGGTAGATACCCGCAACACACAAATATATCACCAGCAGATACCCCAACACACAAATATACCATCGGTAGATACCCCAACACACAAATATATCACCAGTAGATACCCCCAATACACAAATATACCACCGGTAGATACCCCAACGCACAAATATATCACCAGTAGATACCCCCAACACACAAATATATCACCAGTAGATACCCCCAACACACAAATATATTACCAGTAGATACCCCAACACACAAATATATCACCAGTAGATACCCCCAACACACAAATATATCACCAGTAGATACCCCTAACACACAAATATATCACCGGTAGATACCCCCAACAAACAAATATATCACCGATAGATACCCCCAACACATAAATATGTCACCTGTAGATACCCCCAACACACAAATATATCACCGGTAGATACCGCCAACACACAAATATATCACCAGTAGATACCCCCAACACACAAATATATCATCGGTAGATACCCCCAACACACAAATATATCACTGGTAGATACCCCCAACACACAAATATATCACCGGTAGATACCCCCAACACACAAATATATCACCGGTAGATACCCCCAACACACAAATATATCACCAGTAGATACTCCCAAGACACAAATATATCACCGGTAGATAACCCCAACACACAAATATATCACCGGTAGATAATCCCAACACACAAATATATCACCAGTAGATACTCCTAACACACAAATATATCACCAGTAGATACCCCTAACACACAAATATATCACCGGTAGATACCCGCAACACACAAATATATCACCGGTAGATACCCCCAACACACAAATATATCACCGGTAGATACCCCCAACACACGAATATATCACCAGTAGATAACCCCAACACACAAATATACCACCAGTAGATAACCCCAACACACAAATATATCACCGGTAGATACCCCCAACACACAAATATATCACCAGTAGATACTCCCAACACACAAATATATCACCAGTAGATACCCCAACACACAAATATATCACCGGTAGATACCCCAACACACAAAATATATCACCGGTAGATACCCCCAACACACAAATATATCACCGGTAGATACCCCCAACACACAAATATATCACCGGTATATACCCGCAACACAAATATATCACCGGTAGATACTCCCAACACACAAATATATCACCGATAGATACCCCCAACACACAAATATATCACCAGTAGATACCCCCAACACACAAATATATCACCAGTAGATACCCCAACACACAAATATATCACCGGTAGATACCCCCAACACACAAATATATCAGCAGTAGATACTCCTAACACACAAATATATCACCAGTAGATACCCCCAACACACAAATATATCACCGGTAGATACCCCTAACACACAAATATATCACCGGTAGATACTCCCAACACACAAATATATCACCGATAGATACCCCCAACACACAAATATATCACCAGTAGATACCCCCAACACACAAATATATCACCAGTAGATACCCCCAACACACAAATATATCACCGGTAGATTCCCCCAACACACAAATATATCAGCAGTAGATACTCCTAACACACAAATATATCACCAGTAGATACCCCCAACACACAAATATATCACCGGTAGATACCCCAACACACAAATATATCACCAATAGATACCCCCAACACACAAATATATCAGCAGTAGATACCCCCAACACACAAATATATCAGCAGTAGATATCCCCAACACACAAATATATCACCAGTAAATACTCCTAACACACAAATATATCACCGGTAGATTCCCCTAACACACAAATATATCACCGGTAGATACTCCCAACACACAAATAGATCACCGGTAGATACCCCCAACACACAAATATATCACCAGTAGATACCCCCAACACACAAATATATCACCGGTAGATACCCCCAACACACAAATATATCACCGGTAGATACCCCCAACACACAAATATATCACCGGTAGATACCCCCAAGACACAAATATATCACCAGTTGATACCCCAACACACAAATATATCACCGGTAGATAACCCCAACACACAAATATATTACCAGTAGATAACCCCAACACACAAATATATCACCGGTAGATACCCCCAACACACAAATATATCACCGGTAGATACCCCAACACACAAATATATCACCAGTAGATACCCCCAACACACAAATATATCACCAGTAGATGCCCCCAACACACAAATATATCACCGGTAGATACCTCCAACACACAAATATATCACCGGTAGATACCCCAACACACAAATATATCACCGGTAGATACCCCCAACACACAAATATATCACCAGTAGATACCCCCAACACCCAAATATATCACCGGTAGATACCCCCAACACACAAATATATCACCAGTAGATACCCCCAACACACAAATATATCATCGGTAGATACCCCCAACACACAAATATATCACCGGTAGATACCCCCAACACACAAATATATCATCGGTAGATACCCCCAACACAGAAATATATCACCGGTAGATACTCCCAACACACAAATATATCACTGGTAGATACCCGCAACACACAAATATATCACCAGCAGATACCCCCAACACACAAATATACCATCGGTAGATACCCCAACACACAAATATATCACCAGTAGATACCCTCAATGCACAAATATACCACCGGTAGATACCCCAACACACAAATATATCACCAGTAGATACCCTCAAGACACAAATATATCACCAGTAGATACCCCCAACACACAAATATATCACCAGTAGATACCCCAACACACAAATATATCACCAGTAGATACCCCAACACACAAATATATCACCGGTAGATACCCCCAACACATAAATATGTCACCGGTAGATACCCCCAACACACAAATATATCACCGGTAGATACCGCCAACACACAAATATATCACCAGTAGATACCCCCAACACACAAATATATCATCGGTAAATACACCCAACACACAAATATATCACTGGTAGATACCCCAACACACAAATATATCACCAGTAGATTCCCCTAACACACAAATATATCACCTGTAGATACTCCCAACACACAAATATATCACCGATAGATACCCCCAATACACAAATATATCACCAGTAGATACCCCCAACACACAAATATATCACCAGTAGATACCCCCAACACACAAATATATCACCGGTAGATACCCCCAACACACAAATATATCAGCAGTAGATACTCCTAACACACAAATATATCACCAGTAGATACCCCCAACACACAAATATATCACCGGTAGATACCCCAACACACAAATATATCACCAATAGATACCCCCAACACACAAATATATCAGCAGTAGATACCCCCAACACACAAATATATCAGCAGTAGATATCCCCAACACACAAATATATCACCAGTAGATACTCCTAACACACAAATATATCACCGGTAGATTCCCCTAACACACAAATATATCACCGGTAGATACTCCCAACACACAAATAGATCACCGGTAGATACCCCCAACACACAAATATATCACCAGTAGATACCCCCAACACACAAATATATCACCGGTAGATACCCCCAACACACAAATATATCACCGGTAGATACCCCCAACACACAAATATATCACCGGTAGATACCCCCAACACACAAATATATCACCAGTTGATACCCCCAACACACAAATATATCACCGGTAGATAACCCCAACACACAAATATATCACCAGTAGATAACCCCAACACACAAATATATCACCGGTAGATACCCCCAACACACAAATATATCACCAGTAGATACCCCAACACACAAATATATCACCAGTAGATACCCCCAACACACAAATATATCACCAGTAGATGCCCCCAACACACAAATATATCACCGGTAGATACCTCCAACACACAAATATATCACCGGTAGATACCCCAACACACAAATATATCACCGGTAGATACCCCCAACACACAAATATATCACCAGTAGATACCCCCAACACCCAAATATATCACCGGTAGATACCCCCAACACACAAATATATCACCAGTAGATACCCCCAACACACAAATATATCATCGGTAGATACCCCCAACACACAAATATATCACCGGTAGATACCCCCAACACACAAATATATCATCGGTAGATACCCCCAACACAGAAATATATCACCAGCAGATTCCCCCAACACACAAATATACCATCGGTAGATACCCCAACACACAAATATATCACCAGTAGATACCCTCAATGCACAAATATACCACCGGTAGATACCCCAACACACAAATATATCACCAGTAGATACCCTCAACACACAAATATATCACCAGTAGATACCCCCAACACACAAATATATCACCAGTAGATACCCCAACACACAAATATATCACCAGTAGATACCCCCAACACACAAATATATCACCAGTAGATACCCCCAACACACAAATATATCACCGGTAGATACCCCCAACACACAAATATATCACCGGTAGATACCCCCAACACATAAATATGTCACCGGTAGATACCCCCAACACACAAATATATCACCGGTAGATACCGCCAACACACAAATATATCATCAGTAGATACCCCAACACACAAATATATCATCGGTAGATACCCCCAACACACAAATATATCACAGGTAGATACCCCCAACACACAAATATATCACCGGTAGATAACCCCAACACACAAATATATCACTGGTAGATACCCCCAACACACAAATATATCACCAGTAGATACCCCCAACACACAAATATACCACCAATAGATACCCCAACACACAAATATATCACCAGTAGATACTCCCAACACACAAATATACCATCGATAGATACCCCCAACACACAAATATATCACCGGTAGATACCCCCAACACACAAATATATCACCGGTAGATACCCCCAACACACAAATATATCACCGGTAGATACCCCCAACACACAAATATATCACCAGTAGATACCCCCAACGCACAAATATATCACCGGTAGATACCCCCAACGCACAAATATATCACCGGTTGATACCCCCAACACACAAATATATCACCAGTAGATACCCCCAACACACAAATATATCACCGGTAGATACCGCCAATACACAAATATATCACTAGTAGAAACCCCCAACACACAAATATATCATTGGTAGATACCCCCAACACACAAATATATCACCGATAGATACCCGCAACACACTAATATATCACCGGTAGATACCCCCAACACACAAATATATCACCGGTAGATACCCCCAACACACAAATATATCACCAGTAGATACCCCCAACACACAAATATATCATCGGTAGATACCCCCAACACACAAATATATCACCGGTAGATAGCCCCAACACACAAATATATCATCGGTAGATACCCCAACACAAATATATCACCGGTAGATACCCCCAATACACAAATATGTCACCGGTAGATACCCCCAACACACAAATATATCACCGGTAGATACCCCTAGCACACAAATATATCACCGGTAGATACCCCAACACACAAATATATCACTGGTAGATACCCCTAACACACAAATATATCATCGGTAGATACTCCCAGCACACAAATATGTCTCCAGTAGATACCCCAACACACAAATATATCACCAGTAGATACCCCCAACACACAAATATATCACAAGTAGATATCCCCAACACACAAATATATCACCAGTAGATACTCCTAACACACAAATATATCACCAGTAGATACCCCCAACACACAAATATATCACCGGTAGATACACCTAACACACAAATATATCACCGATAGATACCCCCAACACACAAATATATCACCAGTAGATACCCCAACACACAAATATATCTCCAGTAGATACCCCCAACACACAAATATATCACCGGTAGATACCCCCAACACACAAATATATCACCGGTAGATACCCCAACACACAAATATATCAGCAGTAGATACCCCCAACACACAAATATATCAGCAGTAGATATCCCCAACACACAAATATATCACCAGTAGATACTCCTAACACACAAATATATCACCGGTAGATACCCCAACACACAAATATATCACCGGTAGATTCCCCTAACACACAAATATATCACCGGTAGATACTCCCAACACAAAAATAGATCACCGGTAGATACCCCCAACACACAAATATATCACCAGTAGATACCCCCAACACACAAATATATCACCAGTAGATACCCCCAACACACAAATATATCACCGGTAGATACCCCCAACACACAAATATATCACCGGTAGATACCCCCAACACACAAATATATCACCAGTTGATACCCCCAACACAAATATATCACCGGTAGATACTGCCAACACACAAATATATCACCAGTAGATAACCCCAACACACAAATATATCATCGGTAGATACCCCCAACACACAAATATATCACCAGTAGATACCCCCAACACACAAATATATCACCAGTAGATACCGCTAACACACAAATATATCACCGGTAGATACCCCCAACAAACAAATATATCACCGATAGATACCCCCAACACATAAATATGTCACCTGTAGATACCCCCAACACACAAATATATCACCGGTAGATACCGCCAACACACAAATATATCACCAGTAGATACCCCCAACACACAAATATATCATCGGTAGATACCCCCAACACACAAATATATCACTGGTAGATACCCCCAACACACAAATATATCACCGGTAGATACCCCCAACACACAAATATATCACCGGTAGATACCCCCAACACACAAATATATCACCAGTAGATACTCCCAAGACACAAATATATCACCGGTAGATACCCCCAACACACAAATATATCACCAGTAGATAACCCCAACACACAAATATATCACCAGTAGATACTCCTAACACACAAATATATCACCAGTAGATACCCCCAACACACAAATATATCACCGGTAGATACCCGCAACGCACAAATATATCACCGGTAGATACCCCCAACACACAAATATATCACCGGTAGATACCCCCAACACACGAATATATCACCAGTAGATAACCCCAACACACAAATATACCACCAGTAGATACCCCCAACACACAAATATATCACCGGTAGATACCCCAACACACAAATATATCACCGGTAGATACCCCCAACACACAAATATATCACCGGTAGATACCCCCAACACACAAATATATCACCGGTAAATACCCCCAACACACAAATATATCACCAGTAGATACCCCCAGCACACAAATATATCACCGGTAGATACCCCCAACACACAAATATATCACCGGTAGATACCCGCAACACACAAATATATCACCGGTAGATACCCGAAACTCACAAATATATCACCGTTAGATACCCGCAACACACAAATATATCACCGGTAGATACCCGCAACACACAAATATATCACCGGTAGATACCCGCAACACACAAATATATCACCGGTAGATACCCCAACACACAAATATATCACCAGTAGATACCCCCAACACACAAATATATCACCAGTAGATACCCCCAACACACAAATATATCACCAGTAGATAACCCCAACACACAAATATATCACCAGTAGATACCCCCAAAACACAAATATATCACCGGTAGATACCCCCAACACACAAATATATCACCGGTAGATACCCGCAACACACAAATATATCACCAGTAGATACCCCCAACACACAAATATATCACCGGTAGATACCCCCAACACACAAATATATCAGCAGTAGATACTCCTAACACACAAATATATCACCAGTAGATACCCCAACACACAAATATATCACCGGTAGATACCCCAACACACAAATATATCACCAATAGATACCCCCAACACACAAATATATCAGCAGTAGATACCCCCAACACACAAATATATCAGCAGTAGATATCCCCAACACACAAATATATCACCAGTAGATACTCCTAACACACAAATATATCACCGGTAGATTCCCCTAACACACAAATATATCACCGGTAGATACTCCCAACACACAAATAGATCACCGGTAGATACCCCCAACACACAAATATATCACCAGTAGATACCCCCAACACACAAATATATCACCAGTAGATACCCCCAACACACAAATATATCACCGGTAGATACCCCCAACACACAAATATATCACCGGTAGATACCCCCAACACACAAATATATCACCAGTTGATACCCCCAACACACAAATATATCACCGGTAGATAACCCCAACACACAAATATATCACCAGTAGATAACCCCAACACACAAATATATCACCGGTAGATACCCCCAACACACAAATATATCACCAGTAGATACCCCAACACACAAATATATCACCAGTAGATACCCCCAACACACAAATATATCACCAGTAGATGCCCCCAACACACAAATATATCACCGGTAGATACCTCCAACACACAAATATATCACCGGTAGATACCCCAACACACAAATATATCACCGGTAGATACCCCCAACACACAAATATATCACCAGTAGATACCCCCAACACCCAAATATATCACCGGTAGATACCCCCAACACACAAATATATCACCAGTAGATACCCCCAACACACAAATATATCATCGGTAGATACCCCCAACACACAAATATATCACCGGTAGATACCCCCAACACACAAATATATCATCGGTAGATACCCCCAACACAGAAATATATCACCAGCAGATTCCCCCAACACACAAATATACCATCGGTAGATACCCCAACACAAAAATATATCACCAGTAGATACCCTCAATGCACAAATATACCACCGGTAGATACCCCAACACACAAATATATCACCAGTAGATACCCTCAACACACAAATATATCACCAGTAGATACCCCCAACACACAAATATATCACCAGTAGATACCCCAACACACAAATATATCACCAGTAGATACCCCCAACACACAAATATATCACCAGTAGATACCCCCAACACACAAATATATCACCGGTAGATACCCCCAACACACAAATATATCACCGGTAGATACCCCCAACACATAAATATGTCACCGGTAGATACCCCCAACACACAAATATATCACCGGTAGATACCGCCAACACACAAATATATCACCAGTAGATACCCCAACACACAAATATATCATCGGTAGATACCCCCAACACACAAATATATCACTGGTAGATACCCCCAACACACAAATATATCACCGGTAGATAACCCCAACACACAAATATATCACTGGTAGATACCCCCAACACACAAATATATCACCAGTAGATACTCCCAACACACAAATATACCACCAATAGATACCCCAACACACAAATATATCACCAGTAGATACTCCCAACACACAAATATACCATCGATAGATACCCCCAACACACAAATATATCACCGGTAGATACCCCCAACACACAAATATATCACCGGTAGATACCCCCAACACACAAATATATCACCGGTAGATACCCCCAACACACAAATATATCACCAGTAGATACCCCCAACGCACAAATATATCACCGGTAGATACCCCCAACACACAAATATATCACCGGTTGATACCCCCAACACACAAATATATCACCAGTAGATACCCCCAACACACAAATATATCACCGGTAGATACCGCCAATACACAAATATATCACTAGTAGAAACCCCCAACACACAAATATATCATTGGTAGATACCCCCAACACAGTAATATATCACCGGTAGATACCCCCAACACACAAATATATCACCGGTAGATACCCCCAACACACAAATATATCACCAGTAGATACCCCCAACACACAAATATATCATCGGTAGATACCCCCAACACACAAATATATCACCGGTAGATAGCCCCAACACACAAATATATCATCGGTAGATACCCCAACACAAATATATCACCGGTAGATACCCCCAATGCACAAATATGTCACCGGTAGATACCCCCAACACACAAATATATCACCGGTAGATACCCCTAGCACACAAATATATCACCGGTAGATACCCCAACACACAAATATATCACTGGTAGATACCCCTAACACACAAATATATCATCGGTAGATACTCCCAGCACACAAATATGTCACCAGTAGATACCCCAACACACAAATATATCACCAGTAGATACCCCCAACACACAAATATATCACAAGTAGATATCCCCAACACACAAATATATCACCAGTAGATACTCCTAACACACAAATATATCACCAGTAGATACCCCCAACACACAAATATATCACCGGTAGATACCCCTAACACACAAATATATCACCGATAGATACCCCCAACACACAAATATATCACCAGTAGATACCCCCAACACACAAATATATCTCCAGTAGATACCCCCAACACACAAATATATCACCGGTAGATACCCCCAACACACAAATATATCACCGGTAGATACCCCAACACACAAATATATCAGCAGTAGATACCCCCAACACACAAATATATCAGCAGTAGATATCCCCAACACACAAATATATCACCAGTAGATACTCCTAACACACAAATATATCACCGGTAGATACCCCAACACACAAATATATCACCGGTAGATTCCCCTAACACACAAATATATCACCGGTACATACTCCCAACACAAAAATAGATCACCGGTAGATACCCCCAACACACAAATATATCACCAGTAGATACCCCCAACACACAAATATATCACCAGTAGATACCCCCAACACACAAATATATCACCGGTAGATACCCCCAACACACAAATATATCACCGGTAGATACCCCCAACACACAAATATATCACCAGTTGATACCCCCAACACAAATATATCACCGGTAGATACTGCCAACACACAAATATATCACCAGTAGATAACCCCAACACACAAATATATCATCGGTAGATACCCCCAACACACAAATATATCACCAGTAGATACCCCCAACACACAAATATATCACCAGTAGATACCGCTAACACACAAATATATCACCGGTAGATACCCCCAACAAACAAATATATCACCGATAGATACCCCCAACACATAAATATGTCACCTGTAGATACCCCCAACACACAAATATATCACCGGTAGATACCGCCAACACACAAATATATCACCAGTAGATACCCCCAACACACAAATATATCATCGGTAGATACCCCCAACACACAAATATATCACTGGTAGATACCCCCAACACACAAATATATCACCGGTAGATACCCCCAACACACAAATATATCACCGGTAGATACCCCCAACACACAAATATATCACCAGTAGATACTCCCAAGACACAAATATATCACCGGTAGATACCCCCAACACACAAATATATCACCAGTAGATAACCCCAACACACAAATATATCACCAGTAGATACTCCTAACACACAAATATATCACCAGTAGATACCCCCAACACACAAATATATCACCGGTAGATACCCGCAACGCACAAATATATCACCGGTAGATACCCCCAACACACAAATATATCACCGGTAGATACCCCCAACACACGAATATATCACCAGTAGATAACCCCAACACACAAATATACCACCAGTAGATACCCCCAACACACAAATATATCACCGGTAGATACCCCAACACACAAATATATCACCGGTAGATACCCCCAACACACAAATATATCACCGGTAGATACCCCCAACACACAAATATATCACCGGTAAATACCCCCAACACACAAATATATCACCAGTAGATACCCCCAGCACACAAATATATCACCGGTAGATACCCCCAACACACAAATATATCACCGGTAGATACCCGCAACACACAAATATATCACCGGTAGATACCCGCAACTCACAAATATATCACCGTTAGATACCCGCAACACACAAATATATCACCGGTAGATACCCGCAACACACAAATATATCACCGGTAGATACCCGCAACACACAAATATATCACCGGTAGATACCCCAACACACAAATATATCACCAGTAGATACCCCCAACACACAAATATATCACCAGTAGATACCCCCAACACACAAATATATCACCAGTAGATAACCCCAACACACAAATATATCACCAGTAGATACCCCCAAAACACAAATATATCACCGGTAGATACCCCCAACACACAAATATATCACCGGTAGATACCCGCAACACACAAATATATCACCAGTAGATACCCCCAACACACAAATATATCACCGGTAGATATCCCCAACACACAAATATATCACTAGTAGATACCCCCAACACACAAATATATCACCGGTTTATACCCCCAACACACAAATATATCACCGGTAGATACCCCCAACACACAAATATATCACCGGTAGATGCTCCCAACACACAAATATATCACCGGTAGATACCCCAACACACAAATATATCATCGGTAGATGCTCCCAACACACAAATATATCACCGGTAGATACCCCAACACACAAATATATCACCGGTAGATGCTCCCAACACACAAATATATTACCAGTAGATACCCCCAACACACAAATATATCACCGGTAGATACCCCCAACACATAAATATGTCACCGGTAGATAACCCCAACACACAAATATACCATCGGTAGATACCCCCAACACACAAATATATCACCGGTAGATACCCCCAACACACAAATATATCACCAGTAGATAACCCCAACACACAAATATATCACCAGTAGATACCCCCAACACACAAATATATCACCGGTAGATGCTCCCAACACACAAATATATCACCAGTAGATACCCCCAACACATAAATATATCATCGGTAGATGCTCCCAACACACAAATATATCACCAGTAGATACCCCCAACACACAAATATATCATCGGTAGTTGCTCCCAACACACAAATATATCACCAGTAGATAACCCCAACACACAAATATATCACCAGTAGATACCCCCAACACACAAATATATCACCGGTAGATGCTCCCAACACACAAATATATCACCGGTAGATACCCCCAACACAAATATATCACCGGTAGATACCACAACACACAAATATATCACCAGTAGATACCCTCAACACATAAATATGTCACCGGTAGATACCCCCAACACACAAATATATCACCGGTAGATACCCTCAACACACAAATATGTCACCGGTAGATACCCTCAACACACAAATATATCACCGGTAGATACCCCCAACACAAAAATATACCACCGGTAGATACCCCAAACACACAAATATATCACCAATAGATAACCCCAACACACAAATATATCATCGGTAGATACCCCCAACACACAAATATATAACCAGTAGATACCCCCAACACACAAATATATCATCAGTAGATACCCCCAACACACAAATATATCACCAGTAGATACCCCCAACACACAAATATATCACCAGTAGATACCCCAACACACAAATATATCACCAGTAGATAACCCCAACAGACAAATATATCATCGGTAGATACCCCCAACACACAAATATATCACCAGTAGATAACCCCAACACACAAATATATCATCGGTAGATACCCCCAACACACAAATATATCACCAGTAGATAACCCCAACACACAAATATATCATCGGTAGATACCCCCAACACACAAATATATCACCAGTAGATACCCTCAACACACAAATATATCATCAGTAGATACCCCCAACACACAAATATATCACCAGTAGATACCCCCAACACACAAATATATCACCAGTAAGATAACCCCAACACACAAATATATCATCGGTAGATACCCCCAACACACAAATATATCACTAGTAGATACCCCAACACACAAATATATCATTAGTAGATACCCCCAACACACAAATATATCACCAGTAGATACCCCCAACACACAAATATATCACCAGTAGATACCCCCAACACACAAATATATCACCGGTAGATACCCCCAACACACAAATATATCACCGGTAGATACCCGCAACACACAAATATATCATCGGTAGATACCCCAACACACAAATATGTCACCGGTAGATACCCCTAACACACAAATATATCACCGGCAGATACCCCTAACACAAATATATCACTGGTAGATACCTCTAACACACAAATATATCATCGGTAGATACTGCCAACACACAAATATGTCACCAGTAGATACCCCCAACACGCAAATATATCATTAGTAGATACCCCCAACACACAAATATATCACCAGTAGATACCCCCAACACACAAATATATCACCAGTAGATAACCCCAACACACAAATATATCACCAGTAGATACTCCCAACACACAAATATACCATCGATAGATACCCCCAACACACAAATATATCACCGGTAGATACCCCCAACACCCAAATATATCACCGGTAGATACCCCCAACACACAAATATATCACCAGTAGATAACCCAACACCCAAATATATCACTAGTAGATACCCCAACACACAAATATACCACCGGTAGATACCCCCAACACACAAATATATCACCGGTAGATACCGCCAACACACAAATATATCACCAGTAGATACCCCCAACACACAAATATATCATCGGTAGATACCCCCAACACACAAATATATCACTGGTAGATACCCCCAACACACAAATATATCACCGGTAGATACCCCCAACACACAAATATATCACCGGTAGATACCCCCAACACACAAATATATCACCAGTAGATACTCCCAAGACACAAATATATCACCGGTAGATACCCCCAACACACAAATATATCACCAGTAGATAACCCCAACACACAAATATATCACCAGTAGATACTCCTAACACACAAATATATCACCAGTAGATACCCCCAACACACAAATATATCACCGGTAGATACCCGCAACGCACAAATATATCACCGGTAGATACCCCCAACACACAAATATATCACCGGTAGATACCCCCAACACACGAATATATCACCAGTAGATAACCCCAACACACAAATATACCACCAGTAGATACCCCCAACACACAAATATATCACCGGTAGATACCCCCAACACACAAATATATCACCAGTAGATACTCCCAACACACAAATATATCACCATTAGATACCCCAACACACAAATATATCACCGGTAGATACCCCAACACACAAATATATCACCGGTAGATACCCCCAACACACAAATATATCACCGGTAGATACCCCCAACACACAAATATATCACCGGTAGATACCCCCAACACACAAATATATCACCAGTAGATACCCCCAGCACACAAATATATCACCGGTAGATACCCCCAACACACAAATATATCACCGGTAGATACCCGCAACACACAAATATATCACCGGTAGATACCCGCAACTCACAAATATATCACCGTTAGATACCCGCAACACACAAATATATCACCGGTAGATACCCGCAACACACAAATATATCACCGGTAGATAGCCGCAACACACAAATATATCACCGGTAGATACCCCAACACACAAATATATCACCAGTAGATACCCCCAACACACAAATATATCACCAGTAGATACCCCCAACACACAAATATATCACCAGTAGATAACCCCAACACACAAATATATCACCAGTAGATACCCCCAAAACACAAATATATCACCGGTAGATACCCCCAACACACAAATATATCACCGGTAGATACCCGCAACACACAAATATATCACCAGTAGATACCCCCAACACACAAATATATCACCGGTAGATATCCCCAACACACAAATATATCACTAGTAGATACCCCCAACACACAAATATATCACCGGTTTATACCCCCAACACACAAATATATCACCGGTAGATACCCCCAACACACAAATATATCACCGGTAGATGCTCCCAACACACAAATATATCATCGGTAGATACCCCAACACACAAATATATCATCGGTAGATGCTCCCAACACACAAATATATCACCGGTAGATACCCCAACACACAAATATATCACCGGTAGATGCTCCCAACACACAAATATATTACCAGTAGATACCCCCAACACACAAATATATCACCGGTAGATACCCCCAACACATAAATATGTCACCGGTAGATAACCCCAACACACAAATATACCACCGGTAGATACCCCCAACACACAAATATATCACCGGTAGATACCCCCAACACACAAATATATCACCAGTAGATAACCCCAACACACAAATATATCACCAGTAGATACCCCCAACACACAAATATATCACCGGTAGATGCTCCCAACACACAAATATATCACCAGTAGATACCCCCAACACATAAATATATCATCGGTAGATGCTCCCAACACACAAATATATCACCAGTAGATACCCCCAACACACAAATATATCATCGGTAGATGCTCCCAACACACAAATATATCACCAGTAGATAACCCCAACACACAAATATATCACCAGTAGATACCCCCAACACACAAATATATCACCGGTAGATGCTCCCAACACACAAATATATCACCGGTAGATACCCCCAACACAAATATATCACCGGTAGATACCCCAACACACAAATATATCACCAGTAGATACCCTCAACACATAAATATGTCACCGGTAGATACCCCCAACACACAAATATATCACCGGTAGATACCCTCAACACACAAATATGTCACCGGTAGATACCCTCAACACACAAATATATCACCGGTAGATACCCCCAACACAAAAATATACCACCGGTAGATACCCCAAACACACAAATATATCACCAATAGATAACCCCAACACACAAATATATCATCGGTAGATACCCCCAACACACAAATATATAACCGGTAGATACCCCCAACACACAAATATATCATCAGTAGATACCCCAACACACAAATATATCACCAGTAGATAACCCCAACAGACAAATATATCATCGGTAGATACCCCCAACACACAAATATATCACCAGTAGATAACCCCAACACACAAATATATCATCGGTAGATACCCCCAACACACAAATATATCACCAGTAGATAACCCCAACACACAAATATATCATCGGTAGATACCCCCAACACACAAATATATCACCAGTAGATACCCTCAACACACAAATATATCATCAGTAGATACCCCCAACACACAAATATATCACCAGTAGATACCCCCAACACACAAATATATCACCAGTAAGATAACCCCAACACACAAATATATCATCGGTAGATACCCCCAACACACAAATATATCACTAGTAGATACCCCAACACACAAATATATCATTAGTAGATACCCCCAACACACAAATATATCACCAGTAGATACCCCCAACACACAAATATATCACCAGTAGATACCCCCAACACACAAATATATCACCGGTAGATACCCCCAACACACAAATATATCACCGGTAGATACCCGCAACACACAAATATGTCACCGGTAGATACCCCTAACACACAAATATATCATCGGTAGATACCCCAACACACAAATATGTCACCGGTAGATACCCCTAACACACAAATATATCACCGGTAGATACCCCTAACACAAATATATCACTGGTAGATACCTCTAACACACAAATATATCATCGGTAGATACTGCCAACACACAAATATGTCACCAGTAGATACCCCCAACACGCAAATATATCATTAGTAGATACCCCCAACACACAAATATATCACCAGTAGATACCCCCAACACACAAATATATCACCAGTAGATAACCCCAACACACAAATATATCACCAGTAGATACTCCCAACACACAAATATACCATCGATAGATACCCCCAACACACAAATATATCACCGGTAGATACCCCCAACACACAAATATATCACCGGTAGATACCCCCAACACACAAATATATCACCAGTAGATAACCCAACACCCAAATATATCACTAGTAGATACCCCAACACACAAATATACCACCGGTAGATACCCCCAACACACAAATATATCACTGGTAGATACCCCCAACACACAAATATATCACCAGTAGATAACCCAACACACAAATATACCACCAGTAGATACCCCCAACACACAAATATATCACCAGTAGATACTCCCAACACACAAATATACCATCGATAGATACCCCAACACACAAATATATCACCGGTAGATACCCCCAACACACAAATCTATCACCGGTAGATACCCCCAACACACAAATATATCACCGGTAGATACCCCCAACACACAAATATATCACCAGTAGATACCCCCAACGCACAAATATATCACCGGTAGATACCCCCAACACACAAATATATCACCGGTTGATACCCCCAACACACAAATATATCACCAGTAGATACCCCCAACACACAAATATATCACCGGTAGATACCGCCAATACACAAATATATCACCAGTAGATACCCCCAACACACAAATATATCATTGGTAGATACCTCCAACACACAAATATATCACCGATAGATACCCGCAACACACTAATATATCACCGGTAGATACACCCAACACACAAATATATCACCGGTAGATACCCCCAACACACAAATATATCACCGGTAGATACCCCCAACACACAAATATATCATCGGTAGATACCCCCAACACACAAATATATCACCGGTAGATAGACCCAACACACAAATATATCATCGGTAGATACCCCAACACAAATATATCACCGGTAGATACCCCCAATACACAAATATATCACCGGTAGATACCCCCCACACACAAATATATCACCGGTAGATACCCCTAACACACAAATATATCTCCGGTAGATACCCCAACACACAAATATATCACTGGTAGATACCCCTAACACACAAATATATCATCGGTAGATACTCCCAACACACAAATATATCACCGATAGATACCCCCAACACACAAATATATCACCAGTAGATACCCCCAACACACAAATATATCACCAGTAGATACCCCCAACACACAAATATATCACCAGTAGATACCCCCAACACACAAATATATCACCAGTAGATACCCCCAACACACAAATATATCACCGGTAGATACCCCAACACACAAATATATCACCAATAGATACCCCCAACACACAAATATATCAGCAGTAGATACCCCCAACACACAAATATATCAGCAGTAGATATCCCCAACACAAATATATCACCAGTAGATACTCCTAACACACAAATATATCACCGGTAGATACCCCAACACACAAATATATCACCGGTAGATTCCCCTAACACACAAATATATCACCGGTAGATACTCCCAACACACAAATAGATCACCGGTAGATACCCCCAACACACAAATATATCACCAGTAGATACCCCCAACATACAAGTATATCACCAGTAGATACCCCCAACACACAAATATATCACCGGTAGATACCCCCAACACACAAATATATCACCGGTAGATACCCCCAACACACAAATATATCACCAGTTGATACCCCCAACACACAAATATATCACCGGTAGATACTGCCAACACACAAATATATCACCAGTAGATAACCCCAACACACAAATATATCATCGGTAGATACCCTCAACACACAAATATATCACCAGTAGATACCCCCAACACACAAATATATCACCGGTAGATACCCCCAACACACAAATATATCACCGGTAGATACCCCCAACACACAAATATATCACCGGTAGATACCCCCAACACCCAAATATTTCACCGGTAGATACCCCCAACACACAAATATATCACCAGTAGATACCCCCAACACACAAATATATCATCGGTAGATACCCCCAACACACAAATATATCACCGGTAGATACCCCCAACACACAAATATATCATCGGTAGATACCCCCAACACAGAAATATCACCGGTAGATACCCCCAACACACAAATTTATCACCGGTAGATACCCGCAACACACAAATATATCACCAGCAGATACCCCCAACACACAAATATACCATCGGTAGATACCCCAACACACAAATATATCACCAGTAGATACCCCCAATACACAAATATACCACCGGTAGATACCTCAACACACAAATATATCACCAGTAGATACCCCAACACACAAATATATCACCAGTAGATACCCCCAACACACAAATATATCACCAGTAGATACCCCAACACACAAATATATCACCAGTAGATACCCCCAACACACAAATATATCACCAGTAGATACCCCCAACACACAAATATATCACCGGTAGATACCCCCAACACACAAATATATCACCGGTAGATACCCCAACACATAAATATGTCACCGGTAGATACCCCCAACACACAAATATATCACCGGTAGATACCGCCAACACACAAATATATCACCAGTAGATACCCCCAACACACAAATATATCATCGGTAGATACCCCCAACACACAAATATATCACTGGTAGATACCCCCAACACACAAATATATCACCGGTAGATACCCCCAACACACAAATATATCACCGGTAGATACCCCCAACACACAAATATATCACCAGTAGATACTCCCAACACACAAATATACCATCGATAGATACCCCAACACACAAATATATCACCGGTAGATACCCCCAACACACAAATATATCACCGGTAGATACCCCCAACACACAAATATATCACCAGTAGATACCCCCAACGCACAAATATATCACCGGTAGATACCCCCAACACACAAATATATCACCGGTTGATACCCCCAACACACAAATATATCACCAGTAGATACCCCCAACACACAAATATATCACCGGTAGATACCGCCAATACACAAATATATCACCAGTAGATACCCCCAACACACAAATATATCATTGGGAGATACCTCCAACACACAAATATATCACCGATAGATACCCGCAACACACTAATATATCACCGGTAGATACACCCAACACACAAATATATCACCGGTAGATACCCCCAACACACAAATATATCACCGGTAGATACCCCCAACACACAAATATATCATCGGTAGATACCCCCAACACACAAATATATCACCGGTAGATAGACCCAACACACAAATATATCATCGGTAGATACCCCAACACAAATATATCACCGGTAGATACCCCCAATACACAAATATATCACCGGTAGATACCCCCAACACACAAATATATCACCGGTAGATACCCCTAACACACAAATATATCTCCGGTAGATACCCCAACACACAAATATATCACTGGTAGATACCCCTAACACACAAATATATCATCGGTAGATACTCCCAACACACAAATATATCACCGATAGATACCCCCAACACACAAATATATCACCAGTAGATACCCCCAACACACAAATATATCACCAGTAGATACCCCCAACACACAAATATATCACCAGTAGATACCCCCAACACACAAATATATCACCAGTAGATACCCCCAACACACAAATATATCACCGGTAGATACCCCAACACACAAATATATCACCAATAGATACCCCCAACACACAAATATATCAGCAGTAGATACCCCCAACACACAAATATATCAGCAGTAGATATCCCCAACACACAAATATATCACCAGTAGATACTCCTAACACACAAATATATCACCGGTAGATACCCCAACACACAAATATATCACCGGTAGATTCCCCTAACACACAAATATATCACCGGTAGATACTCCCAACACACAAATAGATCACCGGTAGATACCCCAACACACAAATATATCACCAGTAGATACCCCCAACATACAAGTATATCACCAGTAGATACCCCCAACACACAAATATATCACCGGTAGATACCCCCAACACACAAATATATCACCGGTAGATACCCCCAACACACAAATATATCACCAGTTGATACCCCCAACACACAAATATATCACCGGTAGATACTGCCAACACACAAATATATCACCAGTAGATAACCCCAACACACAAATATATCATCGGTAGATACCCTCAACACACAAATATATCACCAGTAGATACCCCCAACACACAAATATATCACCGGTAGATACCCCCAACACACAAATATATCACCGGTAGATACCCCCAACACACAAATATATCACCGGTAGATACCCCCAACACCCAAATATTTCACCGGTAGATACCCCCAACACACAAATATATCACCAGTAGATACCCCCAACACACAAATATATCATCGGTAGATACCCCCAACACACAAATATATCACCGGTAGATACCCCCAACACACAAATATATCATCGGTAGATACCCCCAACACAGAAATATCACCGGTAGATACCCCCAACACACAAATTTATCACCGGTAGATACCCGCAACACACAAATATATCACCAGCAGATACCCCCAACACACAAATATACCATCGGTAGATACCCCAACACACAAATATATCACCAGTAGATACCCCCAATACACAAATATACCACCGGTAGATACCTCAACACACAAATATATCACCAGTAGATACCCCAACACACAAATATATCACCAGTAGATACCCCCAACACACAAATATATCACCAGTAGATACCCCAACACACAAATATATCACCAGTAGATACCCCCAACACACAAATATATCACCAGTAGATACCCCCAACACACAAATATATCACCGGTAGATACCCCCAACACACAAATATATCACCGGTAGATACCCCAACACATAAATATGTCACCGGTAGATACCCCCAACACACAAATATATCACCGGTAGATACCGCCAACACACAAATATATCACCAGTAGATACCCCCAACACACAAATATATCATCGGTAGATACCCCCAACACACAAATATATCACTGGTAGATACCCCCAACACACAAATATATCACCGGTAGATACCCCCAACACACAAATATATCACCGGTAGATACCCCCAACACACAAATATATCACCAGTAGATACTCCCAAGACACAAATATATCACCGGTAGATACCCCAACACACAAATCTATCACCAGTAGAAAACCCCAACACACAAATATATCACCAGTAGATACTCCTAACACACAAATATATCACCAGTAGATACCCCCAACACACAAATATATCACCGGTAGATACCCGCAGCACACAAATATATCACCGGTAGATACCCCCAACACACAAATATATCACCGGTAGATACCCCCAACACACGAATATATCACCAGTAGATACCCCCAACACACAAATATACCACCAGTAGATACCCCCAACACACAAATATATTACTGGTAGATACCCCCAACACACAAATATATCACCAGTAGATACTCCCAACACACAAATATATCACCAGTAGATACCCCAACACACAAATATATCACCGGTAGATACCCCCAACACACAGATATATCACCGGTAGATACCCCCAACACACAAATATATCACCGGTAGATACCCCCAACACACAAATATATCACCGGTAGATACACGCAACACAAATATATCATCGGTAGATACCCGCAACACACAAATATATCACCGGTAGATACCCGCAACACACAAATATATCACCAGTAGATACTCCCAACACACAAATATATCACCAGTAGATACCCCAACACACAAATATATCACCGGTAGATACCCCCAACAAACAAATAAATCACCGGTAGATACCCCCAACACACAAATATATCACCGGTAGATACCCCCAACACACAAATATATCACCGGTAGATACCCGCAACACACAAATATATCACCGGTAGATACCCGCAACACACAAATATATCACCGGTAGATACCCGCAACACACAAGTATATCACCGGTAGATACCTGCAACACACAAATATATCACCGGTAGATACCCCCAACACACAAATATATCACCAGTAGATACCCCAACGCACAAATATATCACCAGTAGATACCCCCAACACACAAATATATCACCAATAGATAACCCCAACACACAAATATATCACCAGTATATACCCCCAACACACAAATATATCACCGGTAGATACCCCCAACACACAAATATATCACCGGTAGATACCCGCAAAACACAAATATATCACCAGTAGATACCCCCAACACACAAATATATCACCGGTAGATACCACCAACACACAAATATATCACCAGTAGATACCCCCAACACAGAAATATATCACCGGTAGATACCCCCAACACACAAATATATCACCAGTAGATACCCCCAACACACAAATATATCATCGGTAGATACCCCCAACACACAAATATATCACCGGTAGATACCCCCAACACACAAATATATCATCGGTAGATACCCCCAACACAGAAATATCACCGGTAGATACCCCCAACACACAAATTTATCACCGGTAGATACCCGCAACACACAAATATATCACCAGCAGATACCCCCAACACACAAATATACCATCGTTAGATACCCCAACACACAAATATATCACCAGTAGATACCCCCAATACACAAATATACCACCGGTAGATACCTCAACACACAAATATATCACCAGTAGATACCCCAACACACAAATATATCACCAGTAGATACCCCCAACACACAAATATATCACCAGTAGATACCCCAACACACAAATATATCACCAGTAGATACCCCCAACACACAAATATATCACCAGTAGATACCCCCAACACACAAATATATCACCGGTAGATACCCCCAACACACAAATATATCACCGGTAGATACCCCAACACATAAATATGTCACCGGTAGATACCCCCAACACACAAATATATCACCGGTAGATACCGCCAACACACAAATATATCACCAGTAGATACCCCCAACACACAAATATATCATCGGTAGATACCCCCAACACACAAATATATCACTGGTAGATACCCCCAACACACAAATATATCACCGGTAGATACCCCCAACACACAAATATATCACCGGTAGATACCCCCAACACACAAATATATCACCAGTAGATACTCCCAACACACAAATATACCATCGATAGATACCCCAACACACAAATATATCACCGGTAGATACCCCCAACACACAAATCTATCACCGGTAGATACCCCCAACACACAAATATATCACCGGTAGATACCCCCAACACACAAATATATCACCAGTAGATACCCCCAACGCACAAATATATCACCGGTAGATACCCCCAACACACAAATATATCACCGGTTGATACCCCCAACACACAAATATATCACCAGTAGATACCCCCAACACACAAATATATCACCGGTAGATACCGCCAATACACAAATATATCACCAGTAGATACCCCCAACACACAAATATATCATTGGGAGATACCTCCAACACACAAATATATCACCGATAGATACCCGCAACACACTAATATATCACCGGTAGATACACCCAACACACAAATATATCACCGGTAGATACCCCCAACACACAAATATATCACCGGTAGATACCCCCAACACACAAATATATCATCGGTAGATACCCCCAACACACAAATATATCACCGGTAGATAGACCCAACACACAAATATATCATCGGTAGATACCCCAACACAAATATATCACCGGTAGATACCCCCAACACACAAATATATCACCGGTAGATACCCCTAACACACAAATATATCTCCGGTAGATACCCCAACACACAAATATATCACTGGTAGATACCCCTAACACACAAATATATCATCGGTAGATACTCCCAACACACAAATATATCACCGATAGATACCCCCAACACACAAATATATCACCAGTAGATACCCCCAACACACAAATATATCACCAGTAGATACCCCCAACACACAAATATATCACCAGTAGATACCCCCAACACACAAATATATCACCAGTAGATACCCCCAACACACAAATATATCACCGGTAGATACCCCAACACACAAATATATCACCAATAGATACCCCCAACACACAAATATATCAGCAGTAGATACCCCCAACACACAAATATATCAGCAGTAGATATCCCCAACACACAAATATATCACCAGTAGATACTCCTAACACACAAATATATCACCGGTAGATACCCCAACACACAAATATATCACCGGTAGATTCCCCTAACACACAAATATATCACCGGTAGATACTCCCAACACACAAATAGATCACCGGTAGATACCCCAACACACAAATATATCACCAGTAGATACCCCCAACATACAAGTATATCACCAGTAGATACCCCCAACACACAAATATATCACCGGTAGATACCCCCAACACACAAATATATCACCAGTTGATACCCCCAACACACAAATATATCACCGGTAGATACTGCCAACACACAAATATATCACCAGTAGATAACCCCAACACACAAATATATCATCGGTAGATACCCTCAACACACAAATATATCACCAGTAGATACCCCCAACACACAAATATATCACCGGTAGATACCCCCAACACACAAATATATCACCGGTAGATACCCCCAACACACAAATATATCACCGGTAGATACCCCCAACACCCAAATATTTCACCGGTAGATACCCCCAACACACAAATATATCACCAGTAGATACCCCCAACACACAAATATATCATCGGTAGATACCCCCAACACACAAATATATCACCGGTAGATACCCCCAACACACAAATATATCATCGGTAGATACCCCCAACACAGAAATATCACCGGTAGATACCCCCAACACACAAATTTATCACCGGTAGATACCCGCAACACACAAATATATCACCAGCAGATACCCCCAACACACAAATATACCATCGGTAGATACCCCAACACACAAATATATCACCAGTAGATACCCCCAATACACAAATATACCACCGGTAGATACCTCAACACACAAATATATCACCAGTAGATACCCCAACACACAAATATATCACCAGTAGATACCCCCAACACACAAATATATCACCAGTAGATACCCCAACACACAAATATATCACCAGTAGATACCCCCAACACACAAATATATCACCAGTAGATACCCCCAACACACAAATATATCACCGGTAGATACCCCCAACACACAAATATATCACCGGTAGATACCCCAACACATAAATATGTCACCGGTAGATACCCCCAACACACAAATATATCACCGGTAGATACCGCCAACACACAAATATATCACCAGTAGATACCCCCAACACACAAATATATCATCGGTAGATACCCCCAACACACAAATATATCACTGGTAGATACCCCCAACACACAAATATATCACCGGTAGATACCCCCAACACACAAATATATCACCGGTAGATACCCCCAACACACAAATATATCACCAGTAGATACTCCCAAGACACAAATATATCACCGGTAGATACCCCAACACACAAATCTATCACCAGTAGAAAACCCCAACACACAAATATATCACCAGTAGATACTCCTAACACACAAATATATCACCAGTAGATACCCCCAACACACAAATATATCACCGGTAGATACCCGCAGCACACAAATATATCACCGGTAGATACCCCCAACACACAAATATATCACCGGTAGATACCCCCAACACACGAATATATCACCAGTAGATACCCCCAACACACAAATATACCACCAGTAGATACCCCCAACACACAAATATATTACTGGTAGATACCCCCAACACACAAATATATCACCAGTAGATACTCCCAACACACAAATATATCACCAGTAGATACCCCAACACACAAATATATCACCGGTAGATACCCCCAACACACAGATATATCACCGGTAGATACCCCCAACACACAAATATATCACCGGTAGATACCCCCAACACACAAATATATCACCGGTAGATACACGCAACACAAATATATCATCGGTAGATACCCGCAACACACAAATATATCACCGGTAGATACCCGCAACACACAAATATATCACCAGTAGATACTCCCAACACACAAATATATCACCAGTAGATACCCCAACACACAAATATATCACCGGTAGATACCCCCAACAAACAAATAAATCACCGGTAGATACCCCCAACACACAAATATATCACCGGTAGATACCCCCAACACACAAATATATCACCGGTAGATACCCGCAACACACAAATATATCACCGGTAGATACCCGCAACACACAAATATATCACCGGTAGATACCCGCAACACACAAGTATATCACCGGTAGATACCTGCAACACACAAATATATCACCGGTAGATACCCCCAACACACAAATATATCACCAGTAGATACCCCAACGCACAAATATATCACCAGTAGATACCCCCAACACACAAATATATCACCAATAGATAACCCCAACACACAAATATATCACCAGTATATACCCCCAACACACAAATATATCACCGGTAGATACCCCCAACACACAAATATATCACCGGTAGATACCCGCAAAACACAAATATATCACCAGTAGATACCCCCAACACACAAATATATCACCGGTAGATACCACCAACACACAAATATATCACCAGTAGATACCCCCAACACAGAAATATATCACCGGTAGATACCCCCAACACACAAATATATCACCGGTAGATACCCCCAACACACAAATATATCACTGGTAGATAACCCCAACACACAAATATATCATCGGAAGATACCCCCAACACACAAATATATCACTAGTAGATACCCCAACACACAAATATATCACCAGTAGATACCCCCAACACACAAATATATCACCGGTAGATGCTCCCAACACACAAATATAACACCGGTAGATACCCCCAACACACAAATATATCACCGGTATATGCTCCCAGCACACAAATATATCACCAGTAGATACGCCCAACACACAAATATATCACCGGTAGATACCCCCAACACATAAATATGTCACCGGTAGATAACCCCAACACACAAATATACCACCGGTAGATACCCCCAACACACAAATATATCACCGGTAGATACCCCCAACACACAAATATATCACCAGTAGATAACCCCAACACACAAATATATCACCAGTAGATACCCCCAACACACAAATATATCACCGGTAGATGCTCCCAACACACAAATATATCATCGGTAGATACCCCAACACACAAATATATCACCAGTAGATAACCGCAACACACAAATATATCATCGTTAGATACCCCCAACACACAAATATATCACCAGTAGATAACCCCAACACAAATATATCATCGGTAGATACCCCCAACACACAAATATATCACCAGTAGATACCCCCAACACACAAATATATCATCAGTAGATACCCCCAACACACAAATATATCACCAGTAGATACCCCCAACACACAAATATATCACCAGTAAGATAACCCCAACACACAAATATATCATCGGTAGATACCCCCAACACACAAATATATCACTAGTAGATACCCCAACACACAAATATATCACTAGTAGATACCCCCAACACACAAATATATCACCAGTAGATACCCCCAACACACAAATATATCACCGTTAGATACCCCCAACACACAAATATATCACCGGTAGATACCCCCAACACACAAATATATCACCAGTAGATACCGCCAACACACAAATATATCATCGGTAGATACCCCCAACACACAAATATATCACCGGTAGATACCCCCAATACACAAATATGTCACCGGTAGATACCCCTAACACAAATATATCACTGGTAGATACCTCTAACACACAAATATATCATCGGTAGATACTGCCAACACACAAATATGTCACCAGTAGATACCCCCAACACACAAATATATCACCGGTAGATACCCCCAACACACAAATATATCACCGGTAGATACCCCCAACACACAAATATATCACTGGTAGATAACCCCAACACACAAATATATCATCGGAAGATACCCCCAACACACAAATATATCACTAGTAGATACCCCAACACACAAATATATCACCAGTAGATACCCCCAACACACAAATATATCACCGGTAGATGCTCCCAACACACAAATATAACACCGGTAGATACCCCCAACACACAAATATATCACCGGTAGATGCTCCCAACACACAAATATATCACCGGTAGATACCCCCAACACACAAATATATCACCGGTAGATGCTCCCAACACACAAATATATCACCAGTAGATACCCCCAACACACAAATATATCACCGGTAGATACCCCCAACACATAAATATGTCACCGGTAGATAACCCCAACACACAAATATACCACCGGTAGATACCCCCAACACACAAATATATCACCGGTAGATACCCCCAACACACAAATATATCACCAGTAGATAACCCCAACACACAAATATATCACCAGTAGATACCCCCAACACACAAATATATCACCGGTAGATGCTCCCAACACACAAATATATCACCGGTAGATACCCCCAACACATAAATATATCATCGGTAGATGCTCCCAACACACAAATATATCACCAGTAGATACCCCCAACACACAAATATATCATCGGTAGATGCTCACAACACACAAATATATCACCAGTAGATAACCCCAACACACAAATATATCACCAGTAGATACCCCCAACACACAAATATATCACCGGTAGATGCTCCCAACACACAAATATATCACCGGTAGATACCCCCAACACACAAATATATCACCGGTAGATACCCCAACACACAAATATATCACCAGTAGATACCCTCAACACACAAATATGTCACCGGTAGATACCCCCAACACACAAATATATTACCGGTAGATGCCCTCAACACACAAATATGTCACCGGTAGATACCCTCAACACACAAATATATCACCGGTAGATACCCCCAATACAAAAATATACCACCGGTAGATACCCCAAACACACAAATATATCACCAGTAGATAACCCCAACACACAAATATATCATCGGTAGATACCCCCAACACACAAATATATCACCAGTAGATACCCCCAACACACAAATATATCATCAGTAGATACCCCCAACGCACAAATATATCACCAGTAGATACCCCCAACACACAAATATATCACCAGTAGATACCCCCAACGCACAAATATATCACCAGTAGATAACCCCAACACACAAGTATATCATCGGTAGATACCCCAACACAAAAATATATCACCAGTAGATAACCCCAACACACAAATATATCATCGGTAGATACCCCCAACACACAAATATATCACAGTAGATAACCCCAACACACAAATATATCATCGGTAGATAACCGCAACACACAAATATATCACCAGTAGATACCCCCAACACACAAATATATCATCAGTAGATACCCCCAACACACAAATATATCACCAGTAGATACCCCCAACACACAAATATATCACCAGTAAGATAACCCCAACACACAAATATATCATCGGTAGATACCCCCAACACACAAATATATCACTAGTAGATACCCCAACACACAAATATATCACTAGTAGATACCCCCAACACACAAATATATCACCAGTAGATACCCCCAACACACAAATATATCACCGGTAGATACCCCCAACACACAAATATATCACCGGTAGATACCCCCAACACACAAATATATCACCAGTAGATACCGCCAACACACAAATATATCATCGGTAGATACCCCCAACACACAAATATATCACCGGTAGATACCCCCAATACACAAATATGTCACCGGTAGATACCCCTAACACAAATATATCACTGGTAGATACCTCTAACACACAAATATATCATCGGTAGATACTGCCAACACACAAATATGTCACCAGTAGATACCCCCAACACACAAATATATCACCGGTAGATACCCCCAACACACAAATATATCACCGGTAGATACCCCCAACACACAAATATATCACTGGTAGATAACCCCAACACACAAATATATCATCGGAAGATACCCCCAACACACAAATATATCACTAGTAGATACCCCAACACACAAATATATCACCAGTAGATACCCCCAACACACAAATATATCACCGGTAGATGCTCCCAACACACAAATATAACACCGGTAGATACCCCCAACACACAAATATATCACCGGTAGATGCTCCCAACACACAAATATATCACCGGTAGATACCCCCAACACACAAATATATCACCGGTAGATGCTCCCAACACACAAATATATCACCAGTAGATACCCCCAACACACAAATATATCACCGGTAGATACCCCCAACACATAAATATGTCACCGGTAGATAACCCCAACACACAAATATACCACCGGTAGATACCCCCAACACACAAATATATCACCGGTAGATACCCCCAACACACAAATATATCACCAGTAGATAACCCCAACACACAAATATATCACCAGTAGATACCCCCAACACACAAATATATCACCGGTAGATGCTCCCAACACACAAATATATCACCGGTAGATACCCCCAACACATAAATATATCATCGGTAGATGCTCCCAACACACAAATATATCACCAGTAGATACCCCCAACACACAAATATATCATCGGTAGATGCTCACAACACACAAATATATCACCAGTAGATAACCCCAACACACAAATATATCACCAGTAGATACCCCCAACACACAAATATATCACCGGTAGATGCTCCCAACACACAAATATATCACCGGTAGATACCCCCAACACACAAATATATCACCGGTAGATACCCCAACACACAAATATATCACCAGTAGATACCCTCAACACACAAATATGTCACCGGTAGATACCCCCAACACACAAATATATTACCGGTAGATGCCCTCAACACACAAATATGTCACCGGTAGATACCCTCAACACACAAATATATCACCGGTAGATACCCCCAATACAAAAATATACCACCGGTAGATACCCCAAACACACAAATATATCACCAGTAGATAACCCCAACACACAAATATATCATCGGTAGATACCCCCAACACACAAATATATCACCAGTAGATACCCCCAACACACAAATATATCATCAGTAGATACCCCCAACGCACAAATATATCACCAGTAGATACCCCCAACACACAAATATATCACCAGTAGATACCCCCAACGCACAAATATATCACCAGTAGATAACCCCAACACACAAGTATATCATCGGTAGATACCCCAACACACAAATATATCACCAGTAGATAACCCCAACACACAAATATATCATCGGTAGATACCCCCAACACACAAATATATCACAGTAGATAACCCCAACACACAAATATATCATCGGTAGATAACCGCAACACACAAATATATCACCAGTAGATACCCCCAACACACAAATATATCATCAGTAGATACCCCCAACACACAAATATATCACCAGTAGATACCCCCAACACACAAATATATCACCAGTAAGATAACCCCAACACACAAATATATCATCGGTAGATACCCCCAACACACAAATATATCACTAGTAGATACCCCAACACACAAATATATCACTAGTAGATACCCCCAACACACAAATATATCACCAGTAGATACCCCCAACACACAAATATATCACCGGTAGATACCCCCAACACACAAATATATCACCGGTAGATACCCCCAACACACAAATATATCACCAGTAGATACCGCCAACACACAAATATATCATCGGTAGATACCCCCAACACACAAATATATCACCGGTAGATACCCCCAATACACAAATATGTCACCGGTAGATACCCCTAACACACAAATATATCACCGGTAGATACCCCTAACACAAATATATCACTGGTAGATACCTCTAACACACAAATATATCATCGGTAGATACTGCCAACACACAAATATGTCACCAGTAGATACCCCCAACACGCAAATATACCACCGGTAGATATCCCCAACACACAAATATATCACCAGTAGATACCCCCAACACACAAATATATCACTAGTAGATACCCCAACACACAAATATATCACCAGTAGATACCCCCAACACACAAATATATCACCAGTAGATACCCCCAACACACAAATATATCACCGGTAGATACCCCCAACACACAAATATATCACCGGTAGATACCCGCAATACACAAATATATCATCGGTAGATACCCCAACACACAAATATATCACCGGTAGATACCCCCAATACACAAATACGTCACCGGTAGATACCCCTAACACACAAATATATCACCGGTAGATACCCCTAACACAAATATATCACTGGTAGATACCTCTAACACACAAATATATCATCGGTAGATACTGCCAACACACAAATATGTCACCAGTAGATACCCCCAACACGCAAATATATCATTAGTAGATACCCCCAACACACAAATATATCACCAGTAGATACCCCCAACACACAAATATATCACCAGTAGATAACCCCAACACACAAATATATCACCAGTAGATACTCCCAACACACAAATATACCATGGATAGATACCCCCAACACACAAATATATCACCGGTAGATACCCCCAACACACAAATATATCACCGGTAGATACCCCCAACACACAAATATATCACCAGTAGATAACCCAACACCCAAATATATCACTAGTAGATACCCCAACACACAAATATACCACCGGTAGATACCCCCAACACACAAATATATCACTTGTAGATACCCCCAACACACAAATATATCACCAGTAGATACCCCAACACACAAATATACCACCAGTAGATACCCCCAACACACAAATATATCACCAGTAGATACTCCCAACACACAAATATACCATCGATAGATACCCCAACACACAAATATATCACCGGTAGATACCCCCAACACACAAATATATCACCGGTAGATACCCCCAACACACAAATATATCACCGGTAGATACCCCCAACACACAAATATATCACCAGTAGATACCCCCAACGCACAAATATATCACCGGTAGATACCCCCAACACACAAATATATCACCGGTTGATACCCCCAACACACAAATATATCACCAGTAGATACCCCCAACACACAAATATATCACCGGTAGATACCGCCAATACACAAATATATCACCAGTAGATACCCCCAACACACAAATATATCATTGGTAGATACCCCCAACACACAAATATATCACCGATAGATACCCCCAACACACAAATATATCACCGGTAGATACCCCCAACACACAAATATATCACCAGTAGATACCCCCAACACACAAATATATCATCGGTAGATACCCCCAACACACAAATATATCACGGAAGATAGCCCCAACACACAAATATATCATCGGTAGATACCCCAACACAAATATATCACCGGTAGATACCCCCAATACACAAATATGTCACCGGTAGATACCCCCAACACACAAATATATCACCGGTAGATACCCCTAACACACAAATATATCACCGGTAGATACCCCAACACACAAATATATCACTGGTAGATACCCCTAACACACAAATATATCATCGGTAGATACTCCCAACACACAAATATATCACCGATAGATACCCCCAACACACAAATATATCACCAGTAGATACCCCCAACACACAAATATATCACCAGTAGATACCCCCAACACACAAATATATCACCGGTAGATACCCCCAACACACAAATATATCACCGGTAGATACCCCAACACACAAATATATCACCAATAGATATCCCCAACACACAAATATATCAGCAGTAGATACCCCCAACACACAAATATATCAGCAGTAGATGTCCCCAACACACAAATATATCACCAGTAGATACTCCTAACACACAAATATATCACCGGTAGATACCCCAACACACAAATATATCACCGGTAGATTCCCCTAACACACAAATATATCACCGGTAGATACTCCCAACACACAAATAGATCACCGGTAGATACCCCCAACACACAAATATATCACCAGTAGATACCCCCAATATACAAATATATCACCAGTAGATAACCCCAACACACAAATATATCATCGGTAGATACCCTCAACACACAAATATATCACCAGTAGATACCCCCAACACACAAATATATCACCGGTAGATACCCCCAACACACAGATATATCACCGGTAGATACCCCCAACACACAAATATATCACCGGTAGATACCCCCAACACACAAATATATCACCGGTAGATACCCCCAACACCCAAATATTTCACCGGTAGATACCCCCAACACACAAATATATCACCGGTAGATACCCCCAACACACAAATATATCATCGGTAGATACCCCAACACACAAATATATCACCGGTAGATACCCCCAACACACAAATATATCATCAGTAGATACCCCCAACACAGAAATATCACCGGTAGATACCCCCAACACACAAATATATCACCGGTAGATACCCGCAACACACAAATATATCACCAGCAGATACCCCCAACACACAAATATACCATCGGTAGATACCCCAACACACAAATATATCACCAGTAGATACCCCCAATGCACAAATATACCACCGGTAGATACCCCAACACACAAATATATCACCAGTAGATACCCCAACACACAAATATATCACCAGTAGATACCCCCAACACACAAATATATCACCAGTAGATACCCCAACACACAAATATATCACCAGTAGATACCCCCAACAGACAAATATATCACCAGTAGATACCCCCAACACACAAATATATCACCGGTAGATACCCCAACACATAAATATGTCACCGGTAGATACCCCCAACACACAAATATATCACCGGTAGATACCGCCAACACACAAATATATCACCAGTAGATACCCCCAACACACAAATATATCATGGGTAGATACCCCCAACACACAAATATATCACTGGTAGATAATCCCAACACACAAATATATCACCGGTAGATACCCCCAACACACAAATATATCACCGGTAGATACCCCCAACACACAAATATATCACCAGTAGATACTCCCAAGACACAAATATATCACCGGTAGATACCCCAACACACAAATATATCACCAGTAGATAACCCCAACACACAAATATATCACCAGTAGATACTCCTAACACACAAATATATCACCGGTAGATACCCCCAACACACAAATATATCACCGGTAGATACCCCCAACACACGAATATATCACCAGTAGATACCCCCAACACACAAATATACCACCAGTAGATACCCCCAACACACAAATATATCACCGGTAGATACCTCCAACACACAAATATATCACCAGTAGATACTCCCAACACACAAATATATCACCAGTAGATACCCCAACACACAAATATATCACCGGTAGATACCCCCAACACACAGATATATCACCGGTAGATACCCACAACACACAAATATATCACCGGTAGATACCCCCAACACACAAATATATCACCGGTAGATACACGAAACACAAATATATCACCGGTAGATACCCGCAACACACAAATATATCACCGGTAGATACCCGCAACACACAAATATATCACCAGTAGATACTCCCAACACACAAATATATCACCAGTAGATACCCCAACACACAAATATATCACCGGTAGATACCCCCAACACACAAATATATCACCGGTAGATACCCCCAACACACAAATATATCACCGGTAGATACCCCCAACACACAAATATATCACCGGTAGATACCCGCAACACACAAATATATCACCGGTAGATACCCGCAACACACCAATATATCACCGGTAGATACCCGCAACACACAAATATATCACCGGTAGATACCCGAAACACACAAATATATCAGCGGTAGATACCCGCAACACACAAATATATCACCGGTAGATACCCCCAACACACAAATATATCACCAGTAGATACCCCAACGCACAAATATATCACCAGTAGATACCCCCAACACACAAATATATCACCAGTAGATAACCCCAACACACAAATATATCACCAGTAGATACCCCCAACACACAAATATATCACCGGTAGATACCCCCAACACACAAATATATCACCGGTAGATACCCGCAACACACAAATATATCACCAGTAGATACCCCCAACACACAAATATATCACCGGTAGATACCCCCAACACACAAATATATCACCAGTAGATACCCCCAACACACAAATATATCACCGGTAGATACCCCCAACACACAAATATATCACTGGTAGATAACCCCAACGCACAAATATATCATCGGAAGATACCCCCAACACACAAATATATCACTAGTAGATACCCCAACACACAAATATATCACTAGTAGATACCCCCAACACACAAATATATCACCGGTAGATGCTCCCAACACACAAATATATCACCGGTAGATACCCCCAACACACAAATATATCACCGGTAGATGCTCCCAACACACAAATATATCACCGGTAGATACCCCCAACACACAAATATATCACCGGTAGATGCTCCAAACACACAATTATATCACCAGTAGATACCCCCAACACACAAATATATCACCGGTAGATACCCCCAACACATAAATATGTCACCGGTAGATAACACCAACACACAAATATACCACCGGTAGATACCCCCAACACACAAATATATCACCGGTAGATACCCCCAACACACAAATATATCACCAGTAGAAAACCCCAACACACAAATATATCACCAGTAGATACCCCCAACACACAAATATATCACCGGTAGATGCTCCCAACACACAAATATATCACCGGTAGATACCCCCAACACATAAATATATCATCGGTAGATGCTCCCAACACACAAATATATCACCAGTAGATACCCCCAACACACAAATATATCATCGGTAGATGCTCCCAACACACAAATATATCACCAGTAGATAACCCCAACACACAAATATATCACCAGTAGATACCCCCAACACACAAATATATCACCGGTAGATGCTCCCAACACAAAAATATATCACCGGTAGATACCCCCAACACACAAATATATCACCGGTAGATACCCCAACACACAAATATATCACCAGTAGATACCCTCAACACACAAATATGTCACCGGTAGATACCCCCAACACACAAATATATTACCGGTAGATACCCTCAACACACAAATATGTCACCGGTAGATACCCTCAACACACAAATATATCACCGGTAGATACCCCCAATACAAAAATATACCACCGGTAGATACCCCAAGCACACAAATATATCACCAGTAGATAACCCCAACACACAAATATATCATCGGTAGATACCCCCAACACACAAATATATTACCAGTAGATACCCCCAACACACAAATATATCATCAGTAGATACCCCCAACGCACAAATATATCACCAGTAGATACCCCCAACACACAAATATATCACCAGTAGATACCCCCAACGCACAAATATATCACCAGTAGATAACCCCAACACACAAATATATCATCGGTAGATACCCCCAACACACAAATATATCACCAGTAGATAACCCCAACACACAAATATATCATCTGTTGAGACCCCCAACACACAAATATATCACCAGTAGATAACCCCAACACACAAATATATCATCGGTAGATACCCCCAACACACAAATATATCACCAGTAGATACCCCCAACACACAAATATATCATCAGTAGATACACCCAACACACAAATATATCACCAGTAGATAACCCCAACACACAAATATATCATCGGTAGATACCCCCAACACACAAATATATCACTAGTAGATACCCCAACACACAAATATATCACTAGTAGATACCCCAACACACAAATATATCACCAGTAGATACCCCCAACACACAAATATATCACGGGTAGATACCCCCAACACACAAATATATCACCGATAGATACCCCCAACACACAAATATATCACCAGTAGATACCGCCAACACACAAATATATCATCGGTAGATACCCCCAACACACAAATATATCACCGGTAGATACCGCCAATACACAAATATGTCACCGGTAGATTCCCCTAACACACAAATATATCACCGGTAGATACCCCTAACACAAATATATCACTGGTAGATACCTCTAACACACAAATATATCATCGATAGATACTGCCAACACACAAATATGTCACCAGTAGATACCCCCAACACGCAAATATACCACCGGTAGATATCCCCAACACACAAATATATCACCAGTAGATACCCCCAACACACAAATATATCAACAGTAGATAACCCCAACACACAAATATATCACCAGTAGATACCCCAACACACAAATATATCACTAGTAGATACCCCCAACACACAAATATATCACCAGTAGATACCCCCAACACGCAAATATATCATCAGTAGATAACCCCAACACACAAATATATCACCAGTAGATACCCCCAACACACAAATATATCACCGGTAGATGCTCCCAACACACAAATATATCACCAGTAGATACCCCCAACACACAAATATATCATCGGTAGATGTTCCCAACACACAAATATATCACCAGTAGATAACCCCAACACACAAATATATCACCAGTAGATACCCCCAACACACAAATATATCACCGGTAGATACTCCCAACACACAAATATATCACCGGTAGATACCCCCAACACACAAATATATCACCGGTAGATACCCCAACACACAAATATATCACCAGTAGATACCCTCAACACACAAATATGTCACCGGTAGATACCCCCAACACATAAATATATTACCGGTAGATTCCCTCAACACACAAATATGTCACCGGTAGATACCCTCAACACACAAATATATCACCGGTAGATACCCCAATACAAAAATATACCACCGGTAGATACCCCAAACACACAAATATATCACCAGTAGATAACCCCAACACACAAATATATCATCGGTAGATACCCCCAACACACAAATATATTACCAGTAGATACCCCAACACACAAATATATCATCAGTAGATACCCCCAACGCACAAATATATCACCAGTAGATACCCCCAACAAACAAATATATCACCAGTAGATACCCCCAACGCACAAATATATCACCAGTAGATAACCCCAACACACAAATATATCATCGGTAGATACCCCCAACACACAAATATATCACCAGTAGATAACCCCAACACACAAAAATATCATCGGTAGATACCCCCAACACACAAATATATCACCAGTAGTTAACCCCAACACACAAATATATCATCGGTAGATACCCCCAACACACAAATATATCACCAGTAGATACCCCCAACACACAAATATATCATCAGTAGATACCCCCAACACACAAATATATCACCAGTAGATACCCCCAACACACAAATATATCACCAGTAAGATAACCCCAACACACAAATATATCATCGGTAGATACCCCCAACACACAAATATATCACTAGTAGATACCCCAACACACAAATATATCACTAGTAGATACCCCCAACACACAAATATATCACCAGTAGATACCCCCAACACACAAATATATCACCGGTAGATACCCCCAACACACAAATATATCACCGGTAGATACCCCCAACACACAAATATATCACCAGTAGATACCCCCAACACACAAATATATCATCGCTAGATACCCCCAACACACAAATATATCACCGGTAGATACCCCCAATATACAAATATGTCACCGGTAGATACCCCTAACACACAAATATATCACCGGTAGATACCCCTAACACAAATATATCACTGGTAGATACCTCTAACACACAAATATATCATCGGTAGATACTGCCAACACACAAATATGTCACCAGTAGATATCCCCAACACGCAAATATACCACCGGTAGATACCCCCAACACAAAAATATATCACCAGTAGATACCCCCAACACACAAATATATCACCAGTAGATAACCCCAACACACAAATATATCACCAGTAGATACCCCAACACACAAATATATCACTAGTAGATACCCCCAACACACAAATATATCACCAGTAGATACCCCCAACACGCAAATATATCATCAGTAGATAACCCCAACAAACAAATATATCACCGGTAGATATCCCCAACACACAAATATATCACCGGTAGATACCCCCAACACACAAATATATCACCAGTAGATACCCCCAACACGCAAATATATCATCAATTGATACCCCCAACACACAAATATATCACCGGTAGATAACCCCAACACACAAATATATCACCAGTAGATAACCCCAACACACAAATATATCACCAGTAGATACCCCCAACACACAAATATACCATCGGCAGATACCCGCAACACACAAATATATCACTGGTAGATACCCCCAACACACAAATATATCACCAGTAGATACCCCCCAACACACAAATATATCACCAGTAGATACCCCAACACACAAATATATCACTAGTAGATACCCCCAACACACAAATATATCACCAGTAGATACCCCCAACACACAAATATATCATCAGTAGATACACCCAACACACAAATATATCACCAGTAGATAACCCCAACACACAAATATATCATCGGTAGATACCCCCAACACACAAATATATCACTAGTAGATACCCCAACACACAAATATATCACTAGTAGATACCCCAACACACAAATATATCACCAGTAGATACCCTCAACACACAAATATATCACCGGTAAATACCCCCAACACACAAATATATCACCGGTAGATACCCCCAACACACAAATATATCACCAGTAGATACCGCCAACACACAAATATATCATCGGTAGATACCCCCAACACACAAATATATCACCGGTAGATACCGCCAATACACAAATATGTCACCGGTAGATTCCCCTAACACACAAATATATCACCGGTAGATACCCCTAACACAAATATATCACTGGTAGATACCTCTAACACACAAATATATCATCGATAGATACTGCCAACACACAAATATGTCACCAGTAGATACCCCCAACACGCAAATATACCACCGGTAGATATCCCCAACACACAAATATATCACCAGTAGATACCCCCAACACACAAATATATCACCAGTAGATAACCCCAACACACAAATATATCACCAGTAGATACCCCAACACACAAATATATCACTAGTAGATACCCCCAACACACAAATATATCACCAGTAGATACCCCCAACACGCAAATATATCATCAGTAGATAACCCCAACACACAAATATATCACCAGTAGATACCCCCAACACACAAATATATCACCGGTAGATGCTCCCAACACACAAATATATCACCAGTAGATACCCCCAACACACAAATATATCATCGGTAGATGTTCCCAACACACAAATATATCACCAGTAGATAACCCCAACACACAAATATATCACCAGTAGATACCCCCAACACACAAATATATCACCGGTAGATACTCCCAACACACAAATATATCACCGGTAGATACCCCCAACACACAAATATATCACCGGTAGATACCCCAACACACAAATATATCACCAGTAGATACCCTCAACACACAAATATGTCACCGGTAGATACCCCCAACACACAAATATATTACCGGTAGATTCCCTCAACACACAAATATGTCACCGGTAGATACCCTCAACACACAAATATATCACCGGTAGATACCCCCAATACAAAAATATACCACCGGTAGATACCCCAAACACACAAATATATCACCAGTAGATAACCCCAACACACAAATATATCATCGGTAGATACCCCCAACACACAAATATATTACCAGTAGATACCCCAACACACAAATATATCATCAGTAGATACCCCCAACGCACAAATATATCACCAGTAGATACCCCCAACAAACAAATATATCACCAGTAGATACCCCCAACGCACAAATATATCACAAGTAGATAACCCCAACACACAAATATATCATCGGTAGATACCCCCAACACACAAATATATCACCAGTAGATAACCCCAACACACAAATATATCATCGGTAGATACCCCCAACACACAAATATATCACCAGTAGATAACCCCAACACACAAATATATCATCGGTAGATACCCCCAACACACAAATATATCACCAGTAGATACCCCCAACACACAAATATATCATCAGTAGATACCCCCAACACACAAATATATCACCAGTAGATACCCCCAACACACAAATATATCACCAGTAAGATAACCCCAACACACAAATATATCATCGGTAGATACCCCCAACACACAAATATATCACTAGTAGATACCCCAACACACAAATATATCACTAGTAGATACCCCCAACACACAAATATATCACCAGTAGATACCCCCAACACACAAATATATCACCGGTAGATACCCCCAACACACAAATATATCACCGGTAGATACCCCCAACACACAAATATATCACCAGTAGATACCCCCAACACACAAATATATCATCGCTAGATACCCCCAACACACAAATATATCACCGGTAGATACCCCCAATATACAAATATGTCACCGGTAGATACCCCTAACACACAAATATATCACCGGTAGATACCCCTAACACAAATATATCACTGGTAGATACCTCTAACACACAAATATATCATCGGTAGATACTGCCAACACACAAATATGTCACCAGTAGATATCCCCAACACGCAAATATACCACCGGTAGATACCCCCAACACAAAAATATATCACCAGTAGATACCCCCAACACACAAATATATCACCAGTAGATAACCCCAACACACAAATATATCACCAGTAGATACCCCAACACACAAATATATCACTAGTAGATACCCCCAACACACAAATATATCACCAGTAGATACCCCCAACACGCAAATATATCATCAGTAGATAACCCCAACACACAAATATATCACCGGTAGATATCCCCAACACACAAATATATCACCGGTAGATACCCCCAACACACAAATATATCACCGGTAGATACCCCCAACACACAAATATATCACCAGTAGATACCCCCAACACGCAAATATATCATCAGTTGATACCCCCAACACACAAATATATCACCGGTAGATAACCCCAACACACAAATATATCACCAGTAGATAACCCCAACACACAAATATATCACCAGTAGATACCCCCAACACACAAATATACCATCGGCAGATACCCGCAACACACAAATATATCACTGGTAGATACCCCCAACACACAAATATATCACCAGTAGATACCCCCCAACACACAAATATATCACCAGTAGATACCCCAACACACAAATATATCACTAGTAGATACCCCCAACACACAAATATATCACCAGTAGATACCCCCAAAACGCAAATATATCATCAGTAGATAACCCCAACACACAAATATACCACCGGTAGATACCCTCAACACACAAATATATCATCGTTAGATACCCCCAACACACAAATATACCAACGGTAGATACACCCAACACACAAATATATCACCGGTAGATACCCCCAACACACAAATATATCATCGGTAGATACCCCCAACACACAAATATATCACCGGTAGATACCCCCAACACACAAATATACCACTGGTAGATACCCCCAACACACAAATATATCACCAGTAGATACTCCCAACACACAAATATATCACCAGTAGATACCCCCAACACACAAATATACCACCAGTAGATACCCCCAACACACGAATATATCACCAGTAGATACCCTAACACACAAATGTATCATCAGTAGATAACCCCAACACACAAATATATCACCGGTAGATACCCCCAACACACAAATATATCACCAGTAGATACCCTCAACACACAAATATATCACCAGTAGATACCCCAACACACAAATATATCACCGGTAGATACCCCAACACACAAATATATCACCAGTAGATACTCCCAACACACAAATATATCACCAGTAGATAACCCCAACACACAAATATATCACCAGTAGATACCCCAACACACAAATATATCACCAGTAGATACCCTCAACACACAAATATATCACCGGTAGATAACCCCAACACACAAATATATCACCAGTAGATACCCTCAACACACAAATATATCACCAGTAGATACCCTCAACACACAAATATATCACCGGTAGATACCCCAACTCACAAATATATCACCGGTAGATACCCCCAACACACAAATATATCACCAGTAGATACCCTCAACACACAAATATATCACCAGTAGATACCCCCAACACACAAATATATCATCAGTAGATAACCCCAACACACAAATATATCACCGGTAGATACCCCCAACACACAAATATATCACCAGTAGATACCCTCAACACACAAATATATCACCAGTAGATACCCCCAACACACAAATATATCACCGGTAGATACCCCAACACACAAATATATCACCGGTAGATAACCCCAACACACAAATATATCACCAGTAGATACCCTCAACACACAAATATATCACCAGTAGATAACCCCAACACACAAATATATCACCAGTAGATACCCTCAACACACAAATATATCACCAGTAGATACCCTCAACACACAAATATATCACCGGTAGATACTCCCAACACACAAATATATCACCAGTAGATACCCTCAACACACAAATATATCACCAGTAGATACCCCCAACACACAAATATATCACCAGTAGATACTCCCAACACACAAATATATCATCAGTAGATAACCCCAACACACAAATATATCACTAGTAGATACCCGAACACACAAATATATCACTAGTAGATACCCTCAACACACAAATATGTCACCGGTAGATACCCTCAACACACAAATATATCACCGGTAGATACCCCCAACACAAAAATATACCACCGGTAGATACCCCAAACACAAAAATATACCACCAGTAGATACCCCAAACACACAAATATATCACCAGTAGATAACCCCAACACACAAATATATCATCGATAGATACCCCCAACACACAAATATATCACCAGTAGATACCCCCAACACACAAATATATCATCAGTAGATACCCCCAACACACAAATATATCACCAGTAGATACCCCCAACACACAAATATATCACCAGTAGATACCCCCAACACACAAATATATCACAAGTAGATAACCCCAACACACAAATATATCATCGGTAGATACCCCCAACACACAAATATATCACCAGTAGATAAACCCAACACACAAATATATCATCGGTAGATACCCCCAACACACAAATATATTACCAGTAGATAACACCAACATACAAATATATCATCGGTAGATACCCCCAACACACAAATATATCACCAGTAGATACCCCCAACACACAAATATATCATCAGTAGATACCCCCAACACACAAATATATCACCAGTAGATACCCCAACACACAAATATATCACTAGTAAGATAACCCCAACACACAAATATATCATCGGTAGATACCCCCAACACACAAATATATCACTAGTAGATACCCCAACACACAAATATATCACTAGTAGATACCCCCAATACACAAATATATCACCAGTAGATACCCCCAACACACAAATATATCACCGGTAGATACCCCCAACACACAAATATATCACCGGTAGATACCCCCAACACACAAATATATCACCGGTAGATACCCGCAACACACAAATATATCACCAGTAGATACCCCCAACACACAAATATATCATCGGTAGATATCCCCAACACACAAATATATCACCGGTAGATACCCCCAATACACAAATATGTCACCGGTAGATACCCCTAACACACAAATATATCACCGGTAGATACCCCTAACACAAATATATCACTGGTAGATACCCCCAACACAAAAATATACCACCGGTAGATACCCCAAACACAAAAATATACCACCGGTAGATACCCCAAACACACAAATATATCACCAGTAGATAACCCCAACACACAAATATATCATCTATAGATACCCCCAACACACAAATATATCACCAGTAGATACCCCCAACACACAAATATATCATCAGTAGATACCCCCAACACACAAATATATCACCAGTAGATACCCCCAACGCACAAATATATCACCAGTAGATAACCCCAACACACAAATATATCATCGGTAGATACCCCCAACACACAAATATATCACCAGTAGATAACCCCAACACACAAATATATCATCGGTAGATACCCCCAACACACAAATATATCACCAGTAGATAACACCAACACACAAATATATCATCGATAGATACCCCCAACACACAAATATATCACCAGTAGATACCCCCAACACACAAATATATCATCAGTAGATACCCCCAACACACAAATATATCACCAGTAGATACCCCAACACACAAATATATCACCAGTAAGATAACCCCAACACCCAAATATATCATCGGTAAATACCCCCAACACACAAATATATCACTAGTAGATACCCCAACACACAAATATATCACTAGTAGATACCCCAACACACAAATATATCACCAGTAGATACCCCAACACACAAATATATCACCGGTAGATACCCCCAACACACAAATATATCACCGGTAGATACCCCCAACACACAAATATATCACCGGTAGATACCCGCAACACACAAATATATCACCAGTAGATACCCCCAACACACAAATATATCATCGGTAGATATCCCCAACACACAAATATATCACCGGTAGATACCCCCAATACACAAATATGTCACCGGTAGATTCCCCTAACACACAAATATATCACCGGTAGATACCCCTAACACAAATATATCACTGGTAGATACCTCTAACACACAAATATATCATCGGTAGATACTGCCAACACACAAATATGTCACCAGTAGATACCCCCAACACGCAAATATATCATTAGTAGATACCCCCAACACACAAATATATCACCAGTAGATACCCCCAACACACAAATATATCACCAGTAGATAACCCCAACACACAAATATATCACCAGTAGATACCCCCAACACACAAATATATCACCGGTAGATACCCTCAACACACAAATATGTCACCGTTAGATACCCTCAACACACAAATATATCACCGGTAGATACCCCCAATACACAAATATATCATCAGTAGATACCCCCAACACACAAATATATCACCGGTAGATACCCCAACACACAAATATATCACCAGTAAGATAACCCCAACACACAAATATATCATCGGTAGATACCCCCAACACACAAATATATCACTAGTAGATACCCCAACACACTAATATATCACTAGTAGATACACCCAACACACAAATATATCACCGGTAGATACCCCCAACACACAAATATATCACCGGTAGATACCCGCAACACACAAATATATCACCAGTAGATACCCCCAACACACAAATATATCATCGGTAGATATCCCCAACACACAAATATATCACCGGTAGATACCCCCAATACACAAATATGTCACCGGTAGATTCCCCTAACACACAAATATATCACCGGTAGATACCCCTAACACAAATATATCACTGGTAGATACCTCTAACACACAAATATATCATCGGTAGATACTGCCAACACACAAATATGTCACCAGTAGATACCCCCAACACGCAAATATATCATTAGTAGATACCCCCAACACACAAATATATCACCAGTAGATACCCCCAACACACAAATATATCACCAGTAGATAACCCCAACACACAAATATATCACCAGTAGATACCCCCAACACACAAATATATCACCGGTAGATACCCTCAACACACAAATATGTCACCGTTAGATACCCTCAACACACAAATATATCACCGGTAGATACCCCCAATACACAAATATATCATCAGTAGATACCCCCAACACACAAATATATCACCGGTAGATACCCCAACACACAAATATATCACCAGTAAGATAACCCCAACACACAAATATATCATCGGTAGATACCCCCAACACACAAATATATCACTAGTAGATACCCCAACACACTAATATATCACTAGTAGATACACCCAACACACAAATATATCACCGGTAGATACCCCCAACACACAAATATATCACCGGTAGATACCCCCAACACACAAATATATCACCGGTAGATACCCCCAACACACAAATATATCACCGGTAGATACCCGCAACACACAAATATATCACCAGTAGATACCCCCAACACACAAATATATCATCGGTAGATATCCCCAACACACAAATATATCACCGGTAGATACCCCCAATACACAAATATGTCACCGGTAGATACCCCTAACACACAAATATATCACCGGTAGATACCCCTAACACAAATATATCACTGGTAGATACCCCCAACACAAAAATATACCACCGGTAGATACCCCAAACACAAAAATATACCACCGGTAGATACCCCAAACACACAAATATATCACCAGTAGATAACCCCAACACACAAATATATCATCGATAGATACCCCCAACACACAAATATATCACCAGTTGATACCCCCAACACACAAATATATCATCAGTAGATACCCCCAACACACAAATATATCACCAGTAGATACCCCCAACACACAAATATATCACCAGTAGATACCCCCAACACACAAATATATCAGCAGTAGATAACCCCAACACACAAATATATCATCGGTAGATACCCCCAACACACAAATATATCACCAGTAGATAACCCCAACACACAAATATATCATCGGTAGATACCCCCAACACACAAATATATCACCAGTAGATAACACCAACACACAAATATATCATCGGTAGATACCCCCAACACACAAATATATCACCAGTAGATACCCCCAACACACAAATATATCATCAGTAGATACCCCCAACACACAAATATATCACCAGTAGATACCCCAACACACAAATATATCACCAGTAAGATAACCCCAACACACAAATATATCATCGGTAGATACCCCCAACACACAAATATATCACTAGTAGATACCCCAACACACAAATATATCACTAGTAGATACCCCCAACAAACAAATATATCACCAGTAGATACCCCCAACACACAAATATATCACCGGTAGATACCCCCAACACACAAATATATCACCGGTAGATACCCCCAACACACAAATATATCACCGGTAGATACCCGCAACACACAAATATATCACCAGTAGATACCCCCAACACACAAATATATCATCGGTAGATATCCCCAACACACAAATATATCACCGGTAGATACCCCCAATACACAAATATGTCACCGGTAGATACCCCTAACACACAAATATATCACCGGTAGATACCCCTAACACAAATATATCACTGGTAGATACCTCTAACACACAAATATATCATCGGTAGATACTGCCAACACACAAATATGTCACCAGTAGATACCCCCAACACGCAAATATATCATTAGTAGATACCCCCAACACACAAATATATCACCAGTAGATACCCCCAACACACAAATATATCACCAGTAGATAACCCCAACACACAAATATATCACCAGTAGATACCCCCAACACACAAATATATCACTAGTAGATACCCCCAACACACAAATATATCACCAGTAGATACCCCCAACACGCAAATATATCATCAGTAGATAACCCCAACACACAAATATATCACCAGTAGATAACCCCAACACACAAATATATCACCAGTAGATACCCCCAACACACAAATATATCACCGGTAGATATCCCCAACACACCGGTAGATACCCCCAACACACAAATATATCACCGGTAGATACCCCCAACACACAAATATATCACCAGTAGATACCCCCAACACGCAAATATATCATCAGTAGATACCCCCAACACACAAATATATCACCGATAGATAACCCCAACACACAAATATATCACCAGTAGATAACCCCAACACACAAATATATCACCAGTAGATACCCCCAACATACAAATATACCATCGGCAGATACCCGCAACACACAAATATATCACTGGTAGATACCCCCAACACACAAATATATCACCAGTAGATACCCCCAACACACAAATATATCACCAGTAGATACCCCAACACACAAATATATCACCAGTAGATACCCCCAACACACAAATATATCAGCAGTAGATAACCCCAACACACAAATATATCATCGGTAGATACCCCCAACACACAAATATATCACCAGTAGATAACCCCAACACACAAATATATCATCGGTAGATACCCCCAACACACAAATATATCACCAGTAGATAACACCAACACACAAATATATCATCGGTAGATACCCCCAACACACAAATATATCACCAGTAGATACCCCCAACACACAAATATATCATCAGTAGATACCCCCAACACACAAATATATCACCAGTAGATACCCCAACACACAAATATATCACCAGTAAGATAACCCCAACACACAAATATATCATCGGTAGATACCCCCAACACACAAATATATCACTAGTAGATACCCCAACACACAAATATATCACTAGTAGATACCCCCAACAAACAAATATATCACCAGTAGATACCCCCAACACACAAATATATCACCGGTAGATACCCCCAACACACAAATATATCACCGGTAGATACCCCCAACACACAAATATATCACCGGTAGATACCCGCAACACACAAATATATCACCAGTAGATACCCCCAACACACAAATATATCATCGGTAGATATCCCCAACACACAAATATATCACCGGTAGATACCCCCAATACACAAATATGTCACCGGTAGATACCCCTAACACACAAATATATCACCGGTAGATACCCCTAACACAAATATATCACTGGTAGATACCTCTAACACACAAATATATCATCGGTAGATACTGCCAACACACAAATATGTCACCAGTAGATACCCCCAACACGCAAATATATCATTAGTAGATACCCCCAACACACAAATATATCACCAGTAGATACCCCCAACACACAAATATATCACCAGTAGATAACCCCAACACACAAATATATCACCAGTAGATACCCCCAACACACAAATATATCACTAGTAGATACCCCCAACACACAAATATATCACCAGTAGATACCCCCAACACGCAAATATATCATCAGTAGATAACCCCAACACACAAATATATCACCAGTAGATAACCCCAACACACAAATATATCACCAGTAGATACCCCCAACACACAAATATATCACCGGTAGATATCCCCAACACACCGGTAGATACCCCCAACACACAAATATATCACCGGTAGATACCCCCAACACACAAATATATCACCAGTAGATACCCCCAACACGCAAATATATCATCAGTAGATACCCCCAACACACAAATATATCACCGATAGATAACCCCAACACACAAATATATCACCAGTAGATAACCCCAACACACAAATATATCACCAGTAGATACCCCCAACATACAAATATACCATCGGCAGATACCCGCAACACACAAATATATCACTGGTAGATACCCGCAACACACAAATATATCACCAGTAGATACCCCCAACACACAAATATATCACCAGTAGATACCCCAACACACAAATATATCACTAGTAGATACCCCCAACACACAAATATATCACCAGTAGATACCCCCAACACGCAAATATATCATCAGTAGATAACCCCAACACACAAATATACCACCGGTAGATACCCCCAACACACAAATATATCATCGGTAGATACCCCCAACACACAAATATACCAACGGTAGATACCCCCAACACACAAATATATCACCGGTAGATACCCCCAACACACAAATATATCATCGGTAGATACCCCCAACACACAAATATATCACCGGTAGATACCCTCAACACACAAATATACCACTGGTAGATACCCCAACACACAAATATATCACCAGTAGATACTCCCAACACACAAATATATCACCAGTAGATACCCCCAACACACAAATATACCACCAGTAGATACCCCCAACACACGAATATATCACCAGTAGATACCCCCAACACACAAATATATCACCAGTAGATACTCCCAACAAACAAATATATCACCAGTAGATAACCCCAACACACAAATATATCACCAGTAGATACCCCAACACACAAATATATCACCAGTAGATACCCTCAACACACAAATATATCACCAGTAGATAACCCCAACACACAAATATATCACCAGTAGATACCCTCAACACACAAATATATCACCAGTAGATACCCTCAACACACAAATATATCACCGGTAGATACCCCCAACTCACAAATATATCACCGGTAGATACCGCAACACACAATTATATCACCAGTAGATACCCTCAACACACAAATATATCACCAGTAGATACCCCCAACACACAAATATATCACCAGTAGATACTCCCAACACACAAATATATCATCAGTAGATAACCCCAACACACAAATATATCACTAGTAGATACCCGAACACACAAATATATCACCGGTAGATACCCCCAACACACAAATATATCACCAGTAGATAACCCCAACACACAAATATATCATCGGTAGATACCCCAACACACAAATATATCACCAGTAGATACCCCCAATACACAAATATATCACCGGTAGATACCCGCAACACACAAATATATCACCGGTAGATACCCTCAACACACAAATATGTCACCGGAAGATACCACCAACACACAAATATATCACTAGTAGATACCCCAACACACAAATATATCACTAGTAGATACCCCAACACACAAATATAGCACTAGTAGATACCCCCAACACACAAATATATCACCAGTAGATACCCCCAACACACAAATATATCACCGGTAGATACACCCAACACACAAATATATCACCGGTAGATACCCCCAACACACAAATATATCACCGATAGATACCCGCAACACACAAATATATCACTAGTAGATACCCCCAACACACAAATATATCACCAGTAGATACCCCCAACACACAAATATATCACCGGTAGATACCCCCAACACACAAATATATCACCGGTAGATACCCCCAACACACAAATATATCACCGGTAGATACCCGCAACACACAAATATATCACCAGTAGATACCCCCAACACACAAATATATCATCGGTAGATACCCCCAACACACAAATATATCACCGGTAGATACCCCCAATACACAAATATGTCACCGGTAGATACCCCTAACACAAATATATCACCGGTAGATACCTCTAACACACAAATATATCACCAGTAGATACCCCCAACACACAAATATATCACAAGTAGATACCCCCAACACACAAATATATCACCAGTAGATACCCCCAACACACAAATATATCACCGGTAGATACCCCCAACACACAAATATATCACCGGTAGATACCCCCAACACACAAATATATCACCGGTAGATACCCGCAACACACAAATATATCACCAGTAGATACCCCCAACACACAAATATATCATCGGTAGATACCCCCAACACACAAATATATCACCGGTAGATACCCCCAATACACAAATATGTCACCGGTAGATACCCCTAACACAAATATATCACCGGTAGATACCTCTAACACACAAATATATCACCAGTAGATACCCCCAACACACAAATATATCACCGGTAGATACCCCCAACACACAAATATATCACCGGTAGATACCCGCAACACACAAATATATCACCAGTAGATACCCCCAACACACAAATATATCATCGGTAGATACCCACAACACACAAATATATCACCGGTAGATACCCCCAATACACAAATATGTCACCGGTAGATACCCCTAACACAAATATATCACCGGTAGATACCTCTAACACACAAATATATCACCAGTAGATACCCCCAACACACAAATATATCACAAGTAGATATCCCCAACACACAAATATATCACCAGTAAATACTCCTAACACACAAATATATCACCGGTAGATACCCCCAACACACAAATATATCACCGGTAGATACCCCTAACACACAAATATATCACCGGTAGATACTCCGAGCACACAAATATATCACCGGTAGATACCCCCAACAAACAAATATATCACCAGTAGATACCCCCAACACACAAATATATCACCAGTAGATACCCCCAACACACAAATATATCACCAGTAGATACCCCCAACACACAAATATATCACCGGTAGATACCCCCAACACACAATTATATCACCAGTAGATACCCCCAACACACAAATATATCACCGCTCATTTTCTTGGTTTGGTGCAGGCACCTCAACAAAAAGACAAAGTGGCGGGCTAAAGCTGTTTTTTTGGTCCCAAACCCCCCTTTTAGTGAAATGATGGGATCATTCAAGCGTTTCCCACATATAAGTCAGATATAACAAGTGCATCAGTGGTGTAACGGTTAGCGTGCTCATCTCGAGGTCGGTAGATCGTGGGTTCGAGTCTCGGTCGGGTCAAATCAAAGACTAAAAAATTGGTATTTAATGCCTTTGCTAAGCACCCAGTATTAAGGAGTAGAGGAAAGAATGGTAGGTTCGGAATCAGAATAATGTGTCCGAATGGAGCAACTTGTCAATCCGCGGACTGTTATTTCAGTGAGCTAGCACTATAAAAACCCAGCTCGGCGCGTTGGTCTAGAACAAAGCCGACCTCATCATCATCTCATTGAAAATTAACTTGTTCTCGCCATGATATAGCTGAAAAATTGCTGAGTTGGTGTTAAACAACAATCACTCACTCACTCACATATAACCGGGCAAACAGATTTATTATAAAGAACGCTATAATATGTTTAATCTTCGTAACACAGAAGCTGTCATATTTACAAGATAAGAGTTTCAAAATACAAAAGGGGCATCGAAGGACAAACCATACATTGACCTACAGAAAAATAACAATAACAAAAACAAGGATCTACAAGAAGAGTTTGAAGATACTAAAGGGGTAACGAACATAGAAAAAGATACTAAAGGGGTAACTAAAATAGAAAAAGATACTAAAGGGGTAACTAAAATAGAAAAAGATACTAAAGGGGTAATTAAAATAGAAAAAGATACTAAAGGTGTAACTAAAATAGAAAAAGATACTAAAGGGGTAATTAAAATAGAAAAAGATACCAAAGGGGTAATTAAAATAGAAAAAGATACTAAAGGGGTAACTAAAATAGAAAAAGATACTAAAGGGGTAACTAAAATAGAAAAAGATACTAAAGGGGTAACTAAAATAGAAAAAGATACTAAAGGGGTAATTAAAATAGAAAAAGATACTAAAGGGGTAAATAAAATATAAAAAGATACTAAAGGGGAAATTAAAATAGAAAAAGATACTAAAGGGGTAACTAAAATAGAAAAAGATAGTAAAGAGGTAACTAAAATAGAAAAAGATACTAAAGGGGTAACTAAAATAGAAAAAGATACTAAAGGGGTAACTAAAATAGAAAAAGATACTAAAGGGGTAAATAAAATAGAAAAAGATACTAAAGGCGTAACTAAAATAGAAAACGATACTAAAGGGGTAATTAAAATAGAAAAAGATACTAAAGGTGTAACTAAAATAGAAAAAGATACTAAAGGGGTAACTAGAATAGAAAAAGATACTAAAGGGGTAACTAAAATAGAAAAAGATACTAAAGGGCTAACTAAAATAGAAAAAGATACTAAAGGGGTAACTAAAATAGAAAAAGATACTAAAGGGGTAATTAAAATAGAAAAAGATACTAAAGGGGTAACTAAAATAGAAAACGATACTAAAGGGGTAATTAAAATAGAAAAAGATACTAAAGGTGTAACTAAAATAGAAAAAGATACAAAAGGGATAACTAAAATAGAAAACGATACTAAAGGGGTAACTAAAATAGGAAAAGATACTAAAGGGGTAATTAAAATAGAAAAAGATACTAAAGGTGTAACTAAAATTGAAAAAGATACAAAAGGGATTACTAAAATAGAAAACGATACTAAAGGGGTAATTAAAATAGAAAAAGATACTAAAGGGGTAACTAAAATAGAAAAAGATACTAAAGGGATAACTAAAATAGAAAACGATACTAAAGGGGTAACTAAAATAGGAAAAGATACTTAAGGGGTAATTAAAATAGAAAAAGATACTAAAGGTGTAACTAAAATAGAAAACGATACTAAAGGGGTAATTAAAATAGAAAAAGATACTAAAGGGGTAACGAACATAGAAAAAATTACTAAAGGGGTAACTAAAATAGAAAAAGATACTAAAGGGGTAATTAAAATAGAAAAAAGATACTAAAGAGGTAACTAAAATAGAAAAAGATACTAAAGGGGTAATTAAAATAGAAAAAAGATACTAAAGAGGTAACTAAAATAGAAAAAGATACTAAAGGGGTAGTTAAAATAGAAAAAGATACTAAAGGGGTAATTAAAATAGAAAAAGATACTAAAGGGGTAATGAAAATAGAAAAAGATACTAAGGGGGTAACTAAAATAGAAAACGATACTAAAGGGGTAACTAACATAGAAAAAGATACTAAAGGGGTAACTAAAATAGAAAAAGATACTAAAGGGGTAATTAAAATAGAAAAAGATACTAAAGGTATAACTAAAATAGAAAAAGATACTAAAGGGGTAATTAAAATAGAAAAAGATACTAAAGGGGTAATTAAAATAGAAAAAGATACTAAAGGTGTAACTAAAATAGAAAAAGATACTAAAGGGGTAATTAAAATAGAAAAAGATACTAAAGGGGTAACTAAAATAGAAAAAGATACTAAAGGGGTAACTAAAATAGAAAAAGATACTAAAGGGGTAACTAGAATAGAAAAAGATACTAAAGGGGTAATTAAAATAGAAAAAGATACTAAAGGTGTAACTAAAATACAAAAAAGATACTAAAGGGATAATTAAAATAGAAAAAGATACTAAAGGGGTAATTAAAATAGAAAAAGATACTAAAGGGATAATTAAAATAGAAAAAGATACTAAAGGGCTAACTAAAATAGAAAAAGATACTAAAGGGGTAATTAAAATAGAAAAAGATACTAAAGGGGTAATTAAAATAGTAAAAGATACTAAAGAGGTAACTAAAATAGAAAAAGATACTAAAGGGGTAGTTAAAATAGAAAAAGATACTAAAGGGATAATTAAAATAGAAAAAGATACTAAAGGAGTAACTAACATAGAAAAAGATACAAAAGGGGTAATTAAAATAGAAAAAGATACTAAAGGGGTAATTAAATTAGAAAAAGATACTAAAGGGGTAATTAAAATAGAAAAAGATACTAAAGGTCTAACTAAAATAAAAAAAGATACTAAAGGGGTAACTAAAATAGAAAAAGATACTAAAGGGGTAATTAAAATAGAAAAAGATACTAAAGGTGTAATGAACATAGAAAAAGATACTAAAGGAGTAACTAAAATAGAAAAAGATACTAAAGAGGTAACTAAAATAGAAAAAGATATTAAAGGGGTAACTAAAATAGAAAACGATACTAAAGGTGTAATGAACATAGAAAAAGATACTAAAGGGCTAATTAAAATAGAAAAAGATACTAAAGGTGTAATGAACATAGAAAAAGATAATAAAGGGGTAATTAAAATAGAAAAAGATACTAAAGGGGTAACTAAAATAGAAAACGATACTAAAGGTGTAACTAGAATAGAAAAAGATACTAAAGGGGTAACGAACATAGAAAAAATTACTAAAGGGGTAACTAAAATAGAAAAAGTTACTAAAGGGGTAATTAAAATAGAAAAAAGATACTAAAGAGGTAACTAAAATAGAAAAAGATACTAAAGGGGTAGTTAAAATAGAAAAAGATACTAAAGGGGTAATTAAAATAGAAAAAGATACTAAAGGGGTAATTAAAATAGAAAAAGATAATAAGGGGGTAACTAAAATAGAAAACGATACTAAAGGGGTAACTAACATAGAAAAAGATACTAAAGGGGTAACTAAAATAGAAAAAGATAGTAAAGGGGTAACTAAAATAGAAAAAGATACCAAAGGGGTAACTAAAATAGAAAAAGATACTAAAGGGGTAACTAAAATAGAAAAAGATACTAAAGGGGTAATTAAAATAGAAAAAGATACTAAAGGGGTAACTAAAATAGAAAACGATACTAAAGGGGTAATTAAAATAGAAAAAGATACTAAAGGTGTAACTAACATAGAAAAAGATACAAAAGGGGTAATTAAAATAGAAAAAGATACTAAAGGGGTAATTAAATTAGAAAAAGATACTAAAGGGGTAATTAAAATAGAAAAAGATACTAAAGGTCTAACTAAAATAAAAAAAGATACTAAAGGGGTAACTAAAATAGAAAAAGATACTAAAAGGGTAATTACAATAGAAAAAGATAATAAAGGTGTAATGAACATAGAAAAAGATACTAAAGGGGTAGTTAAAATAGAAAAAGATACTAAAGGGGTAATTAAAATAGAAAACGATACTAAAGGGGTAACTAACATAGAAAAAGATACTAAAGGGGTAATTAAAATAGAAAAAGATACTAAAGGGGTAACTAAAATAGAAAAAGATAGTAAAGGGGTAACTAAAATAGAAAAAGATACCAAAGGGGTAACTAAAATAGAAAAAGATACTAAAGGGGTAACTAAAATAGAAAAAGATACTAAAGGGGTAATTAAAATAGAAAAAGATACTAAAGGGGTAACTAAAATAGAAAACGATACTAAAGGGGTAATTAAAATAGAAAAAGATACTAAAGGTGTAACTAAAATAGAAAAAGATACTAAAGGGGTAATTAAAATAGAAAAAGATACTAAAGGTGTAACTAAAATAGAAAAAGATACTAAAGGGGTAACTAGAATAGAAAAAGATACTAAAGGGGTAACTAAAATAGAAAAAAATACTAAAGGGCTAACTAAAATAGAAAAAGATACTAAAGGGGTAACTAAAATAGAAAAAGATACTAAAGGGGTAATTAAAATAGAAAAAGATACTAAAGGGGTAACTAAAATAGAAAACGATACTAAAGGGGTAATTAAAATAGAAAAAGATACTAAAGGTGTAACTAAAATAGAAAAAGATACAAAAGGGATAACTAAAATAGAAAACGATACTAAAGGGGTAACTAAAATAGGAAAAGATACTAAAGGGGTAATTAAAATAGAAAAAGATACTAAAGGTGTAACTAAAATTGAAAAAGATACAAAAGGGATAACTAAAATAGAATACGATACTAAAGGGGTAATTAAAATAGAAAAAGATACTAAAGGGGTAACTAAAATAGAAAAAGATACTAAAGGTGTAGCTAAAATAGAAAAAGATACTAAAGGGGTAACTAAAATAGAAAAAGATACAAAAGGGATAACTAAAATAGAAAACGATACTAAAGGGGTAACTAAAATAGGAAAAGATACTAAAGGGGTAATTAAAATAGAAAAAGATACTAAAGGTGTAACTAAAATAGAAAACGATACTAAAGGGGTAATTAAAATAGAAAAAGATACTAAAGGTGTAGCTAAAATAGAAAAAGATACTAAAGGGGTAACTAAAATAGAAAAAGATACAAAAGGGATAACTAAAATAGAAAACGATACTAAAGGGGTAACTAAAATAGGAAAAGATACTAAAGGGGTAATTAAAATAGAAAAAGATACTAAAGATGTAACTAAAATAGAAAAAGATACTAAAGGGGTAACTAAAATAGAAAAAGATACAAAAGGGATAATTAAAATAGAAAACGATTCTAAAGGGGTAACTAAAATAGGAAAAGATACTAAAGGGGTAATTAAAATAGAAAAAGATACTAAAGGTGTAACTAAAATAGAAAACGATACTAAAGGGGTAATTAAAATAGAAAAAGATACTAAAGGGGTAACGAACATAGAAAAATTTACTAAAGGGGTAACTAAAATAGAAAAAGATACTAAAGGGGTAATTAAAATAGAAAAAAGATACTAAAGAGGTAACTAAAATAGAAAAAGATACTAAAGGGGTAGTTAAAATAGAAAAAGATACTAAAGGGGTAATTAAAATAGAAAAAGATACTAAAGGGGTAATTAAAAGAGAAAAAGATAATAAGGGGGTAACTAAAATAGAAAACGATACTAAAGGGGTAACTAACATAGAAAAAGATACTAAAGGGGTAACTAAAATAGAAAAAGATACTAAAGGGGTAATTAAAATAGAAAAAGATACTAAAGGGGTAACTAAAATAGAAAAAGATACTAAAGGGGTAATTAAAATAGAAAAAGATACTAAAGGGGTAATTAAAATAGAAAAAGATACTAAAGGTGTAACTAAAATAGAAAACGATACTAAAGGGGTAATTAAAATAGAAAACGATACTAAAGGGGTAACGAACATAGAAAAAGATACTAAAGGGGTAACTAAAATAGAAAAAGATACTAAAGGGGTAATTAAAATAGAAAAAGATACTAAAGGGGTAACTAAAATAGAAAAAAGATACTAAAGGGGTAATTAAAATAGAAAAAGATACTAAAGGGGTAACTAAAATAGAAAAAGATACTAAAGGGGTAACTAGAATAGAAAAAGATACTAAAGGGGTAATTAAAATAGAAAAAGATACTAAAGGTGTAACTAAAATACAAAAAAGATAGTAAAGGGGTAATTAAAATAGAAAAAGATACTAAAGGGGTAATTAAAATAGAAAAAGATACTAAAGGGATAATTAAAATAGAAAAAGATACTAAAGGGCTAACTAAAATAGAAAAAGATACTAAAGGGGTAATTAAAATAGAAAAAGATACTAAAGGGGTAGTTAAAATAGTAAAAGATACTAAAGAGGTAACTAAAATAGAAAAAGATACTAAAGGGGTAGTTAAAATAGAAAAAGATACTAAAGGGATAATTAAAATAGAAAAAGATACTAAAGGGGTAACTAACATAGAAAACGATACAAAAGGGGTAATTAAAATAGAAAAAGATACTAAAGGGGTAATTAAATTAGAAAAAGATACTAAAGGTGTAACTAAAATAGAAAAAGATACTAAAGGGGTAATTAAAATAGAAAAAGATACTAAAGGTGTAACTAAAATAGAAAAAGATACTAAAGGGGTAACTAGAATAGAAAAAGATACTAAAGGGGTAACTAAAATAGAAAAAAATACTAAAGGGCTAACTAAAATAGAAAAAGATACTAAAGGGGTAACTAAAATAGAAAAAGATACTAAAGGGGTAATTAAAATAGAAAAAGATACTAAAGGGGTAACTAAAATAGAAAACGATACTAAAGGGGTAATTAAAATAGAAAAAGATACTAAAGGTGTAACTAAAATAGAAAAAGATACAAAAGGGATAACTAAAATAGAAAACGATACTAAAGGGGTAATTAAAATAGGAAAAGATACTAAAGGGGTAATTAAAATAGAAAAAGATACTAAAGGTGTAACTAAAATTGAAAAAGATACAAAAGGGATAACTAAAATAGAAAACGATACTAAAGGGGTAACTAAAATAGAAAACGATACTAAAGGGGTAATTAAAATAGAAAAAGATACTAAAGGGGTAACGAACATAGAAAAAATTACTAAAGGGGTAACTAAAATAGAAAAAGATACTAAAGGGGTAATTAAAATAGAAAAAAGATACTAAAGAGGTAACTAAAATAGAAAAAGATACTAAAGGGGTAGTTAAAATAGAAAAAGATACTAAAGGGGTAATTAAAATAGAAAAAGATACTAAAGGGGTAATTAAAATAGAAAAAAGATAATAAGGGGGTAACTAAAATAGAAAACGATACTAAAGGGGTAACTAACATAGAAAAAGATACTAAAGGGGTAACTAAAATAGAAAAAGATACTAAAGGGGTAATTAAAATAGAAAAAGATACTAAAGGGGTAACTAAAATAGAAAAAGATACTAAAGGGGTAATTAAAATAGAAAAAGATACTAAAGGGGTAATTAAAATAGAAAAAGATACTAAAGGTGTAACTAAAATAGAAAACGATACTAAAGGGGTAATTAAAATAGAAAAAGATACTAAAGGTGTAACTAAAATAGAAAAAGATACTAAAGGGGTAATTAAAATAGAAAAAGATACTAAAGGGGTAACTAAAATAGAAAAAGATACTAAAGGGGTAACTAAAATAGAAAACGATACTAAAGGGGTAACTAAAATAGAAAACTATACTAAAGGGGTAACGAACATAGAAAAAGATACTAAAGGGGTAACTAAAATAGAAAAAGATACTAAAGGGGTAATTAAAATAGAAAAAGATACTAAAGGGGTAACTAAAATAGAAAAAAGATACTAAAGGGGTAATTAAAATAGAAAAAGATCCTAAAGGGGTAACTAAAATAGAAAAAGATACTAAAGGGGTAACTAGAATAGAAAAAGATACTAAAGGGGTAATTAAAATAGAAAAAGATACTAAAGGTGTAACTAAAATACAAAAAAGATACTAAAGGGGTAATTAAAATAGAAAAAGATACTAAAGGGGTAATTAAAATAGAAAAAGATACTAAAGGGATAATTAAAATAGAAAAAGATACTAAAGGGCTAACTAAAATAGAAAAAGATACTAAAGGGGTAATTAAAATAGAAAAAGATACTAAAGGGGTAATTAAAATAGAAAAAAGATACTAAAGAGGTAACTAAAATAGAAAAAGATACTAAAGGGGTAGTTAAAATAGAAAAAGATACTAAAAGGATAATTAAAATAGAAAAAGATACTAAAGGAGTAACTAACATAGAAAAAGATACAAAAGGGGTAATTAAAATAGAAAAAGATACTAAAGGGGTAATTAAAATAGAAAAAGATACTAAAGGGGTAATTAAAATAGAAAAAGATACTAAAGGTCTAACTAAAATAGAAAAAGATATTAAAGGGGTAACTAAAATAGAAAACGATACTAAAGGTGTAATGAACATAGAAAAAGATACTAAAGGGCTAATTAAAATAGAAAAAGATACTAAAGGTGTAATGAACATAGAAAAAGATAATAAAGGGGTAATTAAAATAGAAAAACATACTAAAGGTGTAATGAACATAGAAAAAGATACTAAAGGTGTAATTAAAATAGAAAAAGATACTAAAGGGGTAACTAAAATAGAAAACGATACTAAAGGTGTAACTAGAATAGAAAAAGATACTAAAGGTGTAACTAAAATAGAAAAAAGACACTAAAGGTGTAATGAACATAGAAAAAGATACTAAAGGGGTAATTAAAATAGAAAAAGATAGTAAAGGGGTAACTAAAATAGAAAAAAGATACAAAAGAGGTAACTAAAATAGAAAAAGATACTAAAGGGGTAGTTAAAATAGAAAAAGATACTAAAGGGGTAACTAAAATAGAAAAAGACACTAAAGGTGTAATGAACATAGAAAAAGATACTAAAGGGGTAATTAAAATAGAAAAAGATACTAAAGGGGTAACTAAAATAGAAAAAAGATACAAAAGAGGTAACTAAAATAGAAAAAGATACTAAAGGGGTAGTTAAAATAGAAAAAAATACAAAAGGGGTAATTAAAATAGAAAACGATACTAAAGGGGTAACTAACATAGAAAAAGATACTAAAGGGGTAATTAAAATAGAAAAAGATACTAAAGGTGTAATTAAAATAGAAAAAGATACTAAAGGGGTAATTAAAATAGAAAAAGATACTAAAGGGGTAACTAAAATAGAAAAAGATACTAAAGGGGTAATTAAAATAGAAAAAGATACTAAAGGGGTAACTAACATAGAAAAAGATACTAAAGGGCTAACTAAAATAGAAAAAGATACTAAAGGGGTAATTAAAATAGAAAAAGATACTAAAGGGGTAACTAACATAGAAAAAGATACTAAAGGGCTAACTAAAATAGAAAAAGATACTAAAGGGGTAACTAAAATAGAAAAAGATACTAAAGGGGTAATTAAAATAGAATAAATTACTAAAGGGGTAACTAAAATAGAAAACGATACTAAAGGGGTAATTAAAATAGAAAAAGATACTAAAGGTGTAACTAAAATAGAAAAAGATACTAAAGGGGTAACTAAAATAGAAAAAGATACTAAAGGGGTAACTAAAATAGAAAAAGATGCTAAAGGGGTAATTAAAATAGAAAAAGATACTAAAGGGGTAACTAAAATAGAAAAAGATGCTAAAGGGGTAATTAAAATAGAAAAAGATACTAAAGAGGTAACTAAAATAGAAAAAGATATTAAAGGGGTAACTAAAATAGAAAACGATACTAAAGGTGTAATGAACATAGAAAAAGATGCTAAAGGGGTAATTAAAATAGAAAAAGATACTAAAGGTGTAATTAAAATAGAAAAAGATACTAAAGGGGTAACTAAAATAGAAAACGATACTAAAGGTGTAACTAGAATAGAAAAAGATACTAAAGGTGTAACTAAAATAGAAAAAAGACACTAAAGGTGTAATGAACATAGAAAAAGATACTAAAGGGGTAATTGAAATAGAAAAAGATACTAAAGGGGTAACTAAAATAGAAAAATTATACAAAAGAGGTAACTAAAATAGAAAAAGATACTAAAGGGGTAGTTAAAATAGAAAAAGATACTAAACTGGTAACTAAAATAGAAAAAGACACTAAAGGTGTAATGAACATAGAAAAAGATACTAAAGGGGTAATTAAAATAGAAAAAGATACTAAAGGGGTAACTAAAATAGAAAAAAGATACAAAAGAGGTAACTAAAATAGAAAAAGATACTAAAGGGGTAGATAAAATAGAAAAAAATACTAAAGGGGTAATTAAAATAGAAAACGATACTAAAGGGGTAACTAACATAGAAAAAGATACTAAAGGGGTAATTAAAATAGAAAAAGATACTAAAGGGGTAATTAAATTAGAAAAAGATACTAGGGGGTAACTAATATAGAAAACGATACTAAAGGGGTAATTAAAATAGAAAAAGATACTAAAGGTGTAATTAAAATAGAAAAAGATACTAAAGGGGTAATTAAAATAGAAAAAGATACTAAAGGGGTAACTAAAATAGAAAAAGATACTAAAGGGGTAATTAAAATAGAAAAAGATACTAAAGGGCTTGCTAAAATAGAAAACGATATTAAAGGTGTAATGAACATAGAAAAAGATACTAAAGGGGTAATTAAAATAGAAAAAGATACTAAAGGGGTAACTAACATAGAAAAAGATACTAAAGGGCTAACTAAAATAGAAAAAGATACTAAAGGGGTAACTAAAATAGAAAAAGATACTAAAGGGGTAATTAAAATAGAATAAATTACTAAAGGGGTAACTAAAATAGAAAACGATACTAAAGGGGTAATTAAAATAGAAAAAGATACTAAAGGTGTAACTAAAATAGAGAAAGATACTAAAGGGGTAACTAAAATAGAAAAAGATACTAAAGGGGTAACTAAAATAGAAAAAGATGCTAAAGGGGTAATTAAAATAGAAAAAGATACTAAAGGGGTAATTAAAATAGAAAAAGATACTAAAGGGGTAACTAAAATAGAAAAAGATACTAAAGAGGTAACTAAAATAGAAAAAGATATTAAAGGGGTAACTAAAATAGAAAACGATACTAAAGGTGTAATGAACATAGAAAAAGATGCTAAAGGGGTAATTAAAATAGAAAAAGATACTAAAGGTGTAATTAAAATAGAAAAAGATACTAAAGGGGTAACTAAAATAGAAAACGATACTAAAGGTGTAACTAGAATAGAAAAAGATACTAAAGGTGTAATGAACATAGAAAAAGATGCTAAAGGGGTAATTAAAATAGAAAAAGATACTAAAGGTGTAATTAAAATAGAAAAAGATACTAAAGGGGTAACTAAAATAGAAAAAGATACTAAAGGGGTAACTAAAATAGAAAAAGATGCTAAAGGGGTAATTAAAATAGAAAAAGATACTAAAGGGGTAATTAAAATAGAAAAAGATACTAAAGGGGTAACTAAAATAGAAAAAGATACTAAAGAGGTAACTAAAATAGAAAAAGATATTAAAGGGGTAACTAAAATAGAAAACGATACTAAAGGTGTAATGAACATAGAAAAAGATGCTAAAGGGGTAATTAAAATAGAAAAAGATACTAAAGGTGTAATTAAAATAGAAAAAGATACTAAAGGGGTAACTAAAATAGAAAACGATACTAAAGGTGTAACTAGAATAGAAAAAGATACTAAAGGTGTAACTAAAATAGAAAAAAGACACTAAAGGTGTAATGAACATAGAAAAAGATACTAAAGGGGTAATTGAAATAGAAAAAGATACTAAAGGGGTAACTAAAATAGAAAAATTATACAAAAGAGGTAACTAAAATAGAAAACGATACTAAAGGTGTAACTAGAATAGAAAAAGATACTAAAGGTGTAACTAAAATAGAAAAAAGACACTAAAGGTGTAATGAACATAGAAAAAGATACTAAAGGGGTAATTAAAATAGAAAAAGATACTAAAGGGGTCATTAAAATAGAAAACGATACTAAAGGGGTAATTAAAATAGAAAACGATACTAAATGTGTAACTAAAATAGAAAAAGATACTAAAGGGGTAATTAAAATAGAAAAAGATACTAAAGGGCTAACTAAAATAGAAAAAGATACTAAAGGGGTAATTAAAATAGAAAAAGATACTAAAGGGCTAACTAAAATAGAAAAAGATACTAAAGGGGTAATTAAAATAGAAAAAGATACTAAAGGGGTAACTAAAATAGAAAAAGATACTAAAGGGGTAATTAAAATAGAAAAAGATACTAAAGGGGTAATTAAAATAGAAAAAGATACTAAAGGGATAACTAACATAGAAAAAGATACTAAAGGGGTAACTAGAATAGAAAAAGATACTAAAGGGGTAACTAAAATAGAAAAAGATACTAAAGGTGTAACGAACATAGAAAAAAATACTAAAGGGGTAATTAAAATAGAAAAAGATACTAAAGGGGTAACTAAAATAGAAAATGATACTAAAGGTGTAACGAGCATAGAAAAAGATACTAAAGGGGTAATTAAAATAGAAAAAGATACTAAAGGTGTAATTAAAATAGAAAAAGATACTAAAGGGGTAATTAAAATAGAAAAAGATACTAAAGGGGTAACTAACATAGAAAAAGATACTAAAGGGGTAATTAAAATAGAAAAAGATACTAAAGGGGTAACTAAAATAGAAAATGATACTAAAGGTGTAACGAGCATAGAAAAAGATACTAAAGGGGTAATTAAAATAGAAAAAGATACTAAAGGTGTAATTAAAATAGAAAAAGATACTAAAGGGGTAATTAAAATAGAAAAAGATACTAAAGGGGTAACTAACATAGAAAAAGATACTAAAGGGGTAATTAAAATAGAAAAAGATACTAAAGGGGTAACTAAAATAGAAAATGATACTAAAGGTGTAACGAACATAGAAAAAGATACTAAAGGTATAATTAAAATAGAAAAAGATACTAAAGGGGTAAGTAAAATAGAAAAAGATACTAAAGGGGTAACTAACATAGAAAAAGATACTAAAGGGGTAATTAAAATAGAAAAAGATACTAAAGGGCTAACTAAAATAGAAAAAGATACTAAAGGGGTAACTAAAATAGAAAAAGATACTAAAGGGGTAACTAAAATAGAAAAAGATACTAAAGGTGTAACGAACATAGAAAAAAATACTAAAGGGGTAATTAAAATAGAAAAAGATACTAAAGGTGTAATTAAAATAGAAAAAGATACTAAAGGGGTAATTAAAATAGAAAAAGATACTAAAGGGGTAATTAAAATAGAAAAAGATACTAAAGGGGTAATTAAAATAGAAAAAGATACTAAAGGGGTAACTAGAATAGAAAAAGATACTAAAGGGGTAACTAAAATAGAAAAAGATACTAAAGGTGTAACGAACATAGAAAAAGATACTAAAGGGGTAATTAAAATAGAAAAAGATACTAAAGGGCTAACTAAAATAGAAAAAGATACTAAAGGGATAACTAAAATAGAAAAAGATACTAAAGGGGTAACTAAAATAGAAAAAGATACTAAAGGTGTAACTAACATAGAAAAAAATACTAAAGGGGTAATTAAAATAGAAAAAGATACTAAAGGTGTAATTAAAATAGAAAAAGATACTAAAGGTGTAATTAAAATAGAAAAAGATACTAAAGGGGTAATTAAAATAGAAAAAGATACTAAAGGGGTAATTAAAATAGAATAAGATACTTAAGGGGTAATTAAAATAGAAAAAGATACTAGGGGGTAACTAAAATAGAAAACGATACTAAAGGGGTAACTAACATAGAAAAAGATACTAAAGGGGTAATTAAAATAGAAAAAGATACTAAAGGGGTAATTAAAATAGAATAAGATACTTAAGGGGTAATTAAAATAGAAAAAGATACTAGGGGGTAACTAAAATAGAAAACGATACTAAAGGGGTAACTAACATAGAAAAAGATACTAAAGGGGTAATTAAAATAGAAAAAGATACTAAAGGTGTAATTAAAATAGAAAAAGATACTAAAGGGGTAATTAAAATAGAAAAAGATACTAAAGGGGTAACTAAAATAGAAAAAGATACTAAAGGGGTAATTAAAATAGAAAAAGATACTAAAGGGCTTGCTAAAATAGAAAACGATACTAAAGGTGTAATGAACATAGAAAAAGATACTAAAGGGGTAATTAAAATAGAAAAAGATACTAAAGGGGTAACTAACATAGAAAAAGATACTAAAGGGCTAACTAAAATAGAAAAGGATACTAAAGGGGTAACTAAAATAGAAAAAGATACTAAAGGGGTAATTAAAATAGAATACATTACTAAAGGGGTAACTAAAATAGAAAACGATACTAAAGGGGTAATTAAAATAGAAAAAGATACTAAAGGTGTAACTAAAATAGAAAAAGATACTAAAGGGGTAACTAAAATAGAAAAAGATACTAAAGGGGTAACTAAAATAGAAAAAGATGCTAAAGGGGTAATTAAAATAGAAAAAGATACTAAAGGGGTAACAAAAATAGAAAAAGATGCTAAAGGGGTAATTAAAATAGAAAAAGATACTAAAGGGCTAACTAAAATAGAAAAAGTTACTAAAGGGGTAACTAAAATAGAAAAAGATACTAAAGGGGTAACTAAAATAGAAAAAGATACTAAAGGGGTAATTAAAATAGAAAAAGATACTAAAGGCCTAACTAAAATAGAAAAAGATACTAAAGGGGTAACTAAAATAGAAAAAGATACTAAAGGGGTAATTAAAATAGAAAAAGATACTAAAGGGGTAACTAAAATAGAAAAAGATACTAAAGGGGTAATTAAAATAGAAAAAGATACTAAAGGGGTAACTAAAATAGAAAACGATACTAAAGGGGTAATTAAAATAGAAAAAGATACTAAAGGGGTAACGAACATAGAAAAAGATACTAAAGGGGTAACTAAAATAGAAAAAGATACTAAAGGGGTAACTAAAATAGAAAAAGATACTAAAGGGGTAATTAAAATAGAAAAAGATACTAAAGGGGTAACTAAAATACAAAACGATACTAAAGGGGTAATTAAAATAGAAAAAGATACTAAAGGGGTAACGAACATAGAAAAAGATACTAAAGGGGTAACTAAAATAGAAAAAGATACTAAAGGGGTAATTAAAATAGAAAAAGATACTAAAGGGGTAACTAAAATAGAAAAGAGATACTAAAGGGGTAATTAAAATAGAAAAAGATACTAAAGGGGTAGCTAAAAGAGAAAAAGATACTAAAGCGGTAACTAACATAGAAAAAGATACTAAAGGGATAATTAAAATAGAAAAGATACTAAAGGTGTAACTAAAATAGAAAAAGATACTAAAGGGGTAACTAAAATAGAAAAAGATACTAAAGGGGTAATTAAAATAGAAAAAGATACTAAAGGGGTAATTAAAATAGAAAAAGATACTAAAGAGGTAACTAAAATAGAAAAAGATACTAAAGGGGTAGATAAAATACAAAAAGATACTAAAGGGGTAATTAAAATAGAAAACGATACTAAAGGGGTAACTAACATAGAAAAAGATACTAAAGGGGTAATTAAAATAGAAAAAGATCCTAAAGGGGTAATTAAAATAGAAAAAGATACTAAAGGGGTCATTAAAATAGAAAACGATACTAAAGGGGTAATTAAAATAGAAAACGATACTAAAGGTGTAACTAAAATAGAAAAAGATACTAAAGGGGTAATTAAAATAGAAAAAGATACTAAAGGGCTAACTAAAATAGAAAAAGATACTAAAGGGGTAATTAAAATAGAAAAAGATACTAAAGGGCTAACTAAAATAGAAAAAGATACTAAAGGGGTAATTAAAATAGAAAAAGATACTAAAGGGGTAACTAAAATAGAAAAAGATACTAAAGGGGTAATTAAAATAGAAAAAGATACTAAAGGGCTAACTAAAATAGAAAAAGATACTAAAGGGGTAATTAAAATAGAAAAAGATACTAAAGGGGTAATTAAAATAGAAAAAGATACTAAAGGGGTAACTAACATAGAAAAAGATACTAAAGGGGTAACTAGAATAGAAAAAGATACTAAAGGGGTAACTAAAATAGAAAAAGATACTAAAGGTGTAACGAACATAGAAAAAAATACTAAAGGGGTAATTAAAATAGAAAAAGATACTAAAGGGGTAACTAAAATAGAAAATGATACTAAAGGTGTAACGAGCATAGAAAAAGATACTAAAGGGGTAATTAAAATAGAAAAAGATACTAAAGGTGTAATTAAAATAGAAAAAGATACTAAAGGGGTAATTAAAATAGAAAAAGATACTAAAGGGGTAACTAACATAGAAAAAGATACTAAAGGGGTAATTAAAATAGAAAAAGATACTAAAGGGGTAACTAAAATAGAAAATGATACTAAAGGTGTAACGAGCATAGAAAAAGATACTAAAGGGGTAATTAAAATAGAAAAAGATACTAAAGGTGTAATTAAAATAGAAAAAGATACTAAAGGGGTAACTAAAATAGAAAAAGATACTAAAGGGGTAACTAACATAGAAAAAGATACTAAAGGGGTAATTAAAATAGAAAAAGATACTAAAGGGGTAACTAAAATAGAAAATGATACTAAATGTGTAACGAACATAGAAAAAGATACTAAAGGTATAATTAAAATAGAAAAAGATACTAAAGGGGTAAGTAAAATAGAAAAAGATACTAAAGGGGTAACTAACATAGAAAAAGATACTAAAGGGGTAATTAAAATAGAAAAAGATACTAAAGGGCTAACTAATATAGAAAAAGATACTAAAGGGGTAACTAAAATAGAAAAAGATACTAAAGGGGTAACTAAAATAGAAAAAGATACTAAAGGTGTAACGAACATAGAAAAAAATACTAAAGGGGTAATTAAAATAGAAAAAGATACTAAAGGTGTAATTAAAATAGAAAAAGATACTAAAGGGGTAATTAAAATAGAAAAAGATACTAAAGGGGTAATTAAAATAGAAAAAGATACTAAAGGGGTAATTAAAATAGAAAAAGATACTAAAGGGGTAACTAGAATAGAAAAAGATACTAAAGGGGTAACTAAAATAGAAAAAGATACTAAAGGTGTAACGAACATAGAAAAAGATACTAAAGGGGTAATTAAAATAGAAAAAGATACTAAAGGGCTAACTAAAATAGAAAAAGATACTAAAGGGATAACTAAAATAGAAAAAGATACTAAAGGGGTAACTAAAATAGAAAAAGATACTAAAGGTGTAACTAACATAGAAAAAAATACTAAAGGGGTAATTAAAATAGAAAAAGATACTAAAGGTGTAATTAAAATAGAAAAAGATACTAAAGGTGTAATTAAAATAGAAAAAGATACTAAAGGGGTAATTAAAATAGAAGAAGATACTAAAGGGGTAATTAAAATAGAAAAAGATACTAAAGGGGTAACTAGAATAGAAAAAGATACTAAAGGGGTAACTAAAATAGAAAAAGATACTAAAGGTGTAACGAACATAGAAAAAAATACTAAAGGGGTAATTAAAATAGAAAAAGATACTAAAGGGGTAACTAAAATAGAAAATGATACTAAAGGTGTAACGAACATAGAAAAAGATACTAAAGGGGTAATTAAAATAGAAAAAGATACTAAAGGGGTAACTAAAATAGAAAACGATACCAAAGGGGTAACTAACATAGAAAAAGATACTAAAGGTGTAATTAAAATAGAAAAAGATACTAAAGGTGTAATTAAAATAGAAAAAGATACTAAAGGGGTAATTCAAATAGAAAAAGATACTAAAGGGGTAATTAAAATAGAAAAAGATACTAAAGGGGTAACTAGAATAGAAAAAGATACTAAAGGGGTAATTAAAATAGAAAAAGATACTAAAGGTGTAGCGAACATAGAAAAAGATACTAAAGGGGTAATTAAAATAGAAAAAGATACTAAAGGGCTAACTAATATAGAAAAAGATACTAAAGGGGTAACTAAAATAGAAAAAGATACTAAAGGGGTAACTAAAATAGAAAAAGATACTAAAGGTGTAACGAACATAGAAAAAAATACTAAAGGGGTAATTAAAATAGAAAAAGATACTAAAGGTGTAATTAAAATAGAAAAAGATACTAAAGGGGTAATTAAAATAGAAAAAGATACTAAAGGGGTAATTAAAATAGAAAAAGATACTAAAGGGGTAATTAAAATAGAAAAAGATACTAAAGGGGTAACTAGAATAGAAAAAGATACTAAAGGGGTAACTAAAATAGAAAAAGATACTAAAGGTGTAACGAACATAGAAAAAGATACTAAAGGGGTAATTAAAATAGAAAAAGATACTAAAGGGCTAACTAAAATAGAAAAAGATACTAAAGGGATAACTAAAATAGAAAAAGATACTAAAGGGGTAACTAAAATAGAAAAAGATACTAAAGGTGTAACTAACATAGAAAAAAATACTAAAGGGGTAATTAAAATAGAAAAAGATACTAAAGGTGTAATTAAAATAGAAAAAGATACTAAAGGTGTAATTAAAATAGAAAAAGATACTAAAGGGGTAATTAAAATAGAAGAAGATACTAAAGGGGTAATTAAAATAGAAAAAGATACTAAAGGGGTAACTAGAATAGAAAAAGATACTAAAGGGGTAACTAAAATAGAAAAAGATACTAAAGGTGTAACGAACATAGAAAAAAATACTAAAGGGGTAATTAAAATAGAAAAAGATACTAAAGGGGTAACTAAAATAGAAAATGATACTAAAGGTGTAACAAACATAGAAAAAGATACTAAAGGGGTAATTAAAATAGAAAAAGATACTAAAGGGGTAACTAAAATAGAAAACGATACCAAAGGGGAAACTAACATAGAAAAAGATACTAAAGGTGTAATTAAAATAGAAAAAGATACTAAAGGTGTAATTAAAATAGAAAAAGATACTAAAGGGGTAATTCAAATAGAAAAAGATACTAAAGGGGTAATTAAAATAGAAAAAGATACTAAAGGGGTAACTAGAATAGAAAAAGATACTAAAGGGGTAATTAAAATAGAAAAAGATACTAAAGGTGTAGCGAACATAGAAAAAAATACTAAAGGGGTAATTAAAATAGAAAAAGATACTAAAGGGGTAACTAAAATAGAAAATGATACTAAAGGTGTAACGAACATAGAAAAAGATACTAAAGGGGTAACTAAAATAGAAAAAGATACTAAAGGTGTAATTAAAATAGAAAAAGATACTAAAGGGGTAATTAAAATAGAAAAAGATACTAAAGGGGTAACTAACATAGAAAAAGATACTAAAGGGGTAATTAAAATAGAAAAAGATACTAAAGGGGTAATTAAAATAGAAAACGATACCAAAGGGGTAACTAACATAGAAAAAGATACTAAAGGGGTAATTAAAATAGAAAACGATACTAAAGGGGTAACTAAAATAGAAAAAGATACTAAAGGGGTAACTAACATAGAAAAAGATACTAAAGGGGTAATTAAAATAGAAAAAGATACTAAAGGGGTAACTAAAATAGAAAACGATACTAAAGGGGTAACTAACATAGAAAAAGATACTAAAGGGGTAATTAAAATAGAAAAAGATACTAAAGGGGTAAATAAAATAGAAAAAGATACTAAAGGGGTAACTAGAATAGAAAAAGATACTAAAGGGGTAACTAAAATAGAAAAAGATACTAAAGGGGTAACTAGAATAGAAAAAGATACTAAAGGGGTAATTAAAATAGAAAAAGATACTAAAGGGGTAATTAAAATAGAAAAAGATACTAAAGGGGTAACTAGAATAGAAAAAGATACTAAAGGGGTAACTAAAATAAAAAACGATACTAAAGGGGTAACTAACATAGAAAAAGATACTAAAGGGGTAATTAAAATAGAAAACGATACTAAAGGGGTAACTAAAATAGAAAAAGATACTAAAGGGGTAACTAAAATAGAAAAAGATACTAAAGGGGTAACTAAAATAGAAAAAGATACTAAAGGGGTAATTAAAATAGAAAAAGATACTAAAGGGGTATTAAAATAGAAAAAGATACTAAAGGGGTGACCAAAATAGAAAAAGATACTAAAGGGGTAACTAAAATAGAAAAAGATACTAAAGGGGTAATTAAAATAGAAAAAGATACTAAAGGGGTAACTAAAATAGAAAAAGATACTAAAGGGGTAACTAAAATAGAAAAAGATACTAAAGGGGTAACTAGAATAGAAAAAGATACTAAAGGGGTAACTAAAATAGAAAAAAGATACTAAAGGGGTAACTAAAATAGAAAAAGATATTAAAGGGGTAATTAAAATAGAAAAAGATACTAAAGGGGTAATTAAAATAGAAAAAGATACTAAAGGGGTGACTAAAATAAAAAAAGATACTAAAGGGGTAACTAAAATAGAAAAAGATACTAAAGGGGTAATTAAAATAGAAAAAGATACTAAAGGGGTAATTAAAATAGAAAAAGATACTAAAGGGGTAACTAACATAGAAAAAGATACTAAAGGGGTAATTAAAATAGAAAAAGATACTAAAGGGCTAACTAAAATAGAAAAAGATACTAAAGGGGTAACTAGAATAGAAAAAGATACTAAAGGGGTAACTAAAATAGAAAACGATACTAAAGGGGTAACTAACATAGAAAAAGATACTAAAGGGGTAATTAAAATAGAAAAAGATACTAAAGGGCTAACTAAAATAGAAAACGATACTAAAGGGGTAACTAACATAGAAAAAGATACTAAAGGGGTAACTAAAATAGAAAAAGATACTAAAGGTGTAACGAACATAGAAAAAAATACTAAAGGGGTAATTAAAATAGAAAAAGATACTAAAGGGGTAACTAAAATAGAAAATGATACTAAAGGTGTAACGAACATAGAAAAAGATACTAAAGGGGTAATTAAAATAGAAAAAGATACTAAAGGTGTAATTAAAATAGAAAAAGATACTAAAAGGGTAATTAAAATAGAAAAAGATACTAAAGGGGTAACTAAAATAGAAAAAGATACTAAAGGGGTAATTAAAATAGAAAAAGATACTAAAGGTGTAATTAAAATAGAAAGAGATACTAAAGGGGTGACTAAAATAGAAAAAGATACTAAAGGTGTAATTAAAATAGAAAAAGATACTAAAGGGGTAATTAAAATAGAAAAAGATACTAAAGGGGTAACTAACATAGAAAAAGATACTAAAGGGGTAACTAGAATAGAAAAAGATACTAAAGGCGTAACTAAAATAGAAAACGATACTAAAGGGGTAACTAACATAGAAAAAGATACTAAAGTGGTAATTAAAATAGAAAAAGATACTAAAGGGCTAACAAAAATAGAAAACGATACTAAAGGGGTAACTAACATAGAAAAAGATACTAAAGGGGTAACTAAAATAGAAAAAGATACTAAAGGTGTAACGAACATAGAAAAAAATACTAAAGGGGTAATTAAAATAGAAAAAGATACTAAAGGGGTAACTAAAATAGAAAATGATACTAAAGGTGTAACGAACATAGAAAAAGATACTAAAGGGGTAATTAAAATAGAAAAAGATACTAAAGGTGTAATTAAAATAGAAAAAGATACTAAAAGGGTAATTAAAATAGAAAAAGATACTAAAGGGGTAACTAACATAGAAAAAGATACTAAAGGTGTAATTAAAATAGAAAAAGATACTAAAGGGGTAACTAAAATAGAAAAAGATACTAAAGGGGTAATTAAAATAGAAAAAGATACTAAAGGTGTAATTAAAATAGAAAGAGATACTAAAGGGGTGACTAAAATAGAAAAAGATACTAAAGGTGTAATTAAAATAGAAAAAGATACTAAAGGGGTAATTAAAATAGAAAAAGATACTAAAGGGGTAACTAACATAGAAAAAGATACTAAAGGGGTAATTAAAATAGAAAAAGATACTAAAGGGGTAACTAAAATAGAAAACGATACCAAAGGGGTAACTAACATAGAAAAAGATACTAAAGGGGTAATTAAAATAGAAAAAGATACTAAAGGGGTAACTAAAATAGAAAACGATACCAAAGGGGTAACTAACATAGAAAAAGATACTAAAGGGGTAATTAAAATAGAAAAAGATACTAAAGGGGTAACTAAAATAGAAAAAGATACTAAAGGGGTAATTAAAATAGAAAAAGATACTAAAGGGGTAATTAAAATAGAAAAAGATACTAAAGGGGTAATTAAAATAGAAAAAGATACTAAAGGGGTGACCAAAATAGAAAAAGATACTAAAGGGGTAACTAAAATAGAAAAAGATACTAAAGGGGTAACTAAAATAGAAAAAGATACTAAAGGGGTAATTAAAATAGAAAAAGATACTAAAGGGGTAATTAAAATAGAAAAAGATACTAAAGGGGTAACTAAAATAGAAAAAGATACTAAAGGAGTAACTAAAATAGAAAAAGATACTAAAGGGGTAACTAAAATAGAAAATGATACTAAAGGTGTAACGAACATAGAAAAAGATACTAAAGGGGTAATTAAAATAGAAAAAGATACTAAAGGTGTAATTAAAATAGAAAAAGATACTAAAGGGGTAATTAAAATAGAAAAAGATACTAAAGGGGTAACTAACATAGAAAAAGATACTAAAGGGGTAATTAAAATAGAAAAAGATACTAAAGGGGTAACTAAAATAGAAAATGATACTAAAGGTGTAACGAACATAGAAAAAGATACTAAAGGGGTAATTAAAATAGAAAAAGATACTAAAGGTGTAATTAAAATAGAAAAAGATACTAAAGAGGTAATTAAAATAGAAAAAGATACTAAAGGGGTAATTAAAATAGAAAAAGATACTTAAGGGGTAACTAACATAGAAAAAGATACTAAAGGGGTAATTAAAATAGAAAAAGATACTAAAGGGCTACCTAAAATAGAAAAAGATACTAAAGGGGTAATTAAAATAGAAAAAGATACTAAAGGGGTAATTAAAATAGAAAAAGATACTAATGGTGTAACGAACATAGAAAAAAATACTAAAGGGTTAATTAAAATAGAAAAAGATACTAAAGGTGTAATTAAAATAGAAAAAGATACTAAAGGTGTAATTAAAATAGAAAAAGATACTAAAGGGGTAATTAAAATAGAAAAAGATACTAAAGGGGTAACTAACATAGAAAAAGATACTAAAGGGGTAATTAAAATAGAAAAAGATACTAAAGGGCTAACTAAAATAGAAAAAGATACTAAAGGGGTAATTAAAATAGAAAAAGATACTAAAGGGGTAACTAAAATAGAAAAAGATACTAAAGATGTAACGAACATAGAAAAAAATACTAAAGGGGTAATTAAAATAGAAAAAGATACTAAAGGTGTAATTAAAATAGAAAAAGATACTAAAGGTGTAATTAAAATAGAAAAAGATACTAAAGGGGTAATTAAAATAGAAAAAGATACTAAAGGGGTAACTAGAATAGAAAAAGATACTAAAGGGGTAACTAAAATAGAAAAAGATTCTAAAGGTGTAACGAACATAGAAAAAAATACTAAAGGGGTAATTAAAATAGAAAAAGATACTAAAGGGGTAATTAAAATAGAAAATGATACTAAAGGTGTAACGAACATAGAAAAAGATACTAAAGGGGTAAATAAAATAGAAAAAGATACTAAAGGTGTAATTAAAATAGAAAAAGATACTAAAGGGGTAATTAAAATAGAAAAAGATACTAAAGGGGTAACTAACATAGAAAAAGATACTAAAGGGGTAATTAAAATAGAAAAAGATACTAAAGGGGTAACTAAAATAGAAAACGATACCAAAGGGGTAACTAACATAGAAAAAGATACTAAAGGTGTAATTAAAATAGAAAAAGATACTAAAGGTGTAATTAAAATAGAAAAAGATACTAAAGGGGTAATTAAAATAGAAAAAGATACTAAAGGGGTTATTAAAATAGAAAAAGATACTAAAGGGGTAACTAGAATAGAAAATGATACTAAAGGGGTAACTAAAATAGAAAAAGATACTAAAGGTGTAGCGAACATAGAAAAAAATACTAAAGGGGTAATTAAAATAAAAAAAGATACTAAAGGGGTAACTAAAATAGAAAATGATACTAAAGGTGTAACTAACATAGAAAAAGATACTAAAGGGGTAATTAAAATAGAAAAAGATACTAAAGGTGTAATTAAAATAGAAAAAAGATACTAAAGGGGTAATTAAAATAGAAAAAGATACTAAAGGGGTAACTAACATAGAAAAAGATACTAAAGGGGTAATTGAAATAGAAAAAGATACTAAAGGGGTAACTAACATAGAAAAAGATACTAAAGGGGTAATTAAAATAGAAAAAGATACTAAAGGGGTAACTAAAATAGAAAACGATACTAAAGGGGTAACTAACATAGAAAAAGATACTAAAGGGGTAATTAAAATAGAAAAAGATACTAAAGGGGTAAATAAAATAGAAGAAGATACTAAAGGGGTAACTAGAATAGAAAAAGATACTAAAGGGGTAACTAAAATAGAAAAAGATACTAAAGGGGTAACTAGAATAGAAAAAGATACTAAAGGGGTAATTAAAATAGAAAAAGATACTAAAGGGGTAATTAAAATAGAAAAAGATGCTAAAGGGGTAACTAGAATAGAAAAAGATACTAAAGGGGTAACTAAAATAGAAAACGATACTAAAGGGGTAACTAACATAGAAAAAGATACTAAAGGGGTAATTAAAATAGAAAACGATACTAAAGGGGTAACTAAAATAGAAAAAGATACTAAAGGGGTAACTAAAATAGAAAAAGATACTAAAGGGGTAACTAAAATAGAAAAAGATACTAAAGGGGTAATTAAAATAGAAAAAGATACTAAAGGGGTATTAAAATAGAAAAAGATACTAAAGGGGTGACCAAAATAGAAAAAGATACTAAAGGGGTAACTAAAATAGAAAAAGATACTAAAGGGGTAACTAGAATAGAAAAAGATACTAAAGGGGTAACTAAAATAGAAAAAAGATACTAAAGGGGTAACTAAAATAGAAAAAGATATTAAAGGGGTAATTAAAATAGAAAAAGATACTAAAGGGGTAATTAAAATAGAAAAAGATACTAAAGGGGTAACTAGAATAGAAAAAGATACTAAAGGGGTAACTAAAATAAAAAACGATACTAAAGGGGTAACTAACATAGAAAAAGATACTAAAGGGGTAATTAAAATAGAAAACGATACTAAAGGGGTAACTAAAATAGAAAAAGATACTAAAGGGGTAACTAAAATAGAAAAAGATACTAAAGGGGTAACTAAAATAGAAAAAGATACTAAAGGGGTAATTAAAATAGAAAAAGATACTAAAGGGGTATTAAAATAGAAAAAGATACTAAAGGGGTGACCAAAATAGAAAAAGATACTAAAGGGGTAACTAAAATAGAAAAAGATACTAAAGGGGTAATTAAAATAGAAAAAGATACTAAAGGGGTAACTAAAATAGAAAAAGATACTAAAGGGGTAACTAAAATAGAAAAAGATACTAAAGGGGTAACTAGAATAGAAAAAGATACTAAAGGGGTAACTAAAATAGAAAAAAGATACTAAAGGGGTAACTAAAATAGAAAAAGATATTAAAGGGGTAATTAAAATAGAAAAAGATACTAAAGGGGTAATTAAAATAGAAAAAGATACTAAAGGGGTGACTAAAATAAAAAAAGATACTAAAGGGGTAACTAAAATAGAAAAAGATACTAAAGGGGTAATTAAAATAGAAAAAGATACTAAAGGGGTAATTAAAATAGAAAAAGATACTAAAGGGGTAACTAACATAGAAAAAGATACTAAAGGGGTAATTAAAATAGAAAAAGATACTAAAGGGCTAACTAAAATAGAAAAAGATACTAAAGGGGTAACTAGAATAGAAAAAGATACTAAAGGGGTAACTAAAATAGAAAACGATACTAAAGGGGTAACTAACATAGAAAAAGATACTAAAGGGGTAATTAAAATAGAAAAAGATACTAAAGGGCTAACTAAAATAGAAAACGATACTAAAGGGGTAACTAACATAGAAAAAGATACTAAAGGGGTAACTAAAATAGAAAAAGATACTAAAGGTGTAACGAACATAGAAAAAAATACTAAAGGGGTAATTAAAATAGAAAAAGATACTAAAGGGGTAACTAAAATAGAAAATGATACTAAAGGTGTAACGAACATAGAAAAAGATACTAAAGGGGTAATTAAAATAGAAAAAGATACTAAAGGTGTAATTAAAATAGAAAAAGATACTAAAAGGGTAATTAAAATAGAAAAAGATACTAAAGGGGTAACTAAAATAGAAAAAGATACTAAAGGGGTAATTAAAATAGAAAAAGATACTAAAGGTGTAATTAAAATAGAAAGAGATACTAAAGGGGTGACTAAAATAGAAAAAGATACTAAAGGTGTAATTAAAATAGAAAAAGATACTAAAGGGGTAATTAAAATAGAAAAAGATACTAAAGGGGTAACTAACATAGAAAAAGATACTAAAGGGGTAACTAGAATAGAAAAAGATACTAAAGGCGTAACTAAAATAGAAAACGATACTAAAGGGGTAACTAACATAGAAAAAGATACTAAAGTGGTAATTAAAATAGAAAAAGATACTAAAGGGCTAACAAAAATAGAAAACGATACTAAAGGGGTAACTAACATAGAAAAAGATACTAAAGGGGTAACTAAAATAGAAAAAGATACTAAAGGTGTAACGAACATAGAAAAAAATACTAAAGGGGTAATTAAAATAGAAAAAGATACTAAAGGGGTAACTAAAATAGAAAATGATACTAAAGGTGTAACGAACATAGAAAAAGATACTAAAGGGGTAATTAAAATAGAAAAAGATACTAAAGGTGTAATTAAAATAGAAAAAGATACTAAAAGGGTAATTAAAATAGAAAAAGATACTAAAGGGGTAACTAACATAGAAAAAGATACTAAAGGTGTAATTAAAATAGAAAAAGATACTAAAGGGGTAACTAAAATAGAAAAAGATACTAAAGGGGTAATTAAAATAGAAAAAGATACTAAAGGTGTAATTAAAATAGAAAGAGATACTAAAGGGGTGACTAAAATAGAAAAAGATACTAAAGGTGTAATTAAAATAGAAAAAGATACTAAAGGGGTAATTAAAATAGAAAAAGATACTAAAGGGGTAACTAACATAGAAAAAGATACTAAAGGGGTAATTAAAATAGAAAAAGATACTAAAGGGGTAACTAAAATAGAAAACGATACCAAAGGGGTAACTAACATAGAAAAAGATACTAAAGGGGTAATTAAAATAGAAAAAGATACTAAAGGGGTAACTAAAATAGAAAACGATACCAAAGGGGTAACTAACATAGAAAAAGATACTAAAGGGGTAATTAAAATAGAAAAAGATACTAAAGGGGTAACTAAAATAGAAAAAGATACTAAAGGGGTAATTAAAATAGAAAAAGATACTAAAGGGGTAATTAAAATAGAAAAAGATACTAAAGGGGTAATTAAAATAGAAAAAGATACTAAAGGGGTGACCAAAATAGAAAAAGATACTAAAGGGGTAACTAAAATAGAAAAAGATACTAAAGGGGTAACTAAAATAGAAAAAGATACTAAAGGGGTAATTAAAATAGAAAAAGATACTAAAGGGGTAATTAAAATAGAAAAAGATACTAAAGGGGTAACTAAAATAGAAAAAGATACTAAAGGAGTAACTAAAATAGAAAAAGATACTAAAGGGGTAACTAAAATAGAAAATGATACTAAAGGTGTAACGAACATAGAAAAAGATACTAAAGGGGTAATTAAAATAGAAAAAGATACTAAAGGTGTAATTAAAATAGAAAAAGATACTAAAGGGGTAATTAAAATAGAAAAAGATACTAAAGGGGTAACTAACATAGAAAAAGATACTAAAGGGGTAATTAAAATAGAAAAAGATACTAAAGGGGTAACTAAAATAGAAAATGATACTAAAGGTGTAACGAACATAGAAAAAGATACTAAAGGGGTAATTAAAATAGAAAAAGATACTAAAGGTGTAATTAAAATAGAAAAAGATACTAAAGAGGTAATTAAAATAGAAAAAGATACTAAAGGGGTAATTAAAATAGAAAAAGATACTTAAGGGGTAACTAACATAGAAAAAGATACTAAAGGGGTAATTAAAATAGAAAAAGATACTAAAGGGCTACCTAAAATAGAAAAAGATACTAAAGGGGTAATTAAAATAGAAAAAGATACTAAAGGGGTAATTAAAATAGAAAAAGATACTAATGGTGTAACGAACATAGAAAAAAATACTAAAGGGTTAATTAAAATAGAAAAAGATACTAAAGGTGTAATTAAAATAGAAAAAGATACTAAAGGTGTAATTAAAATAGAAAAAGATACTAAAGGGGTAATTAAAATAGAAAAAGATACTAAAGGGGTAACTAACATAGAAAAAGATACTAAAGGGGTAATTAAAATAGAAAAAGATACTAAAGGGCTAACTAAAATAGAAAAAGATACTAAAGGGGTAATTAAAATAGAAAAAGATACTAAAGGGGTAACTAAAATAGAAAAAGATACTAAAGATGTAACGAACATAGAAAAAAATACTAAAGGGGTAATTAAAATAGAAAAAGATACTAAAGGTGTAATTAAAATAGAAAAAGATACTAAAGGTGTAATTAAAATAGAAAAAGATACTAAAGGGGTAATTAAAATAGAAAAAGATACTAAAGGGGTAACTAGAATAGAAAAAGATACTAAAGGGGTAACTAAAATAGAAAAAGATTCTAAAGGTGTAACGAACATAGAAAAAAATACTAAAGGGGTAATTAAAATAGAAAAAGATACTAAAGGGGTAATTAAAATAGAAAATGATACTAAAGGTGTAACGAACATAGAAAAAGATACTAAAGGGGTAAATAAAATAGAAAAAGATACTAAAGGTGTAATTAAAATAGAAAAAGATACTAAAGGGGTAATTAAAATAGAAAAAGATACTAAAGGGGTAACTAACATAGAAAAAGATACTAAAGGGGTAATTAAAATAGAAAAAGATACTAAAGGGGTAACTAAAATAGAAAACGATACCAAAGGGGTAACTAACATAGAAAAAGATACTAAAGGTGTAATTAAAATAGAAAAAGATACTAAAGGTGTAATTAAAATAGAAAAAGATACTAAAGGGGTAATTAAAATAGAAAAAGATACTAAAGGGGTTATTAAAATAGAAAAAGATACTAAAGGGGTAACTAGAATAGAAAATGATACTAAAGGGGTAACTAAAATAGAAAAAGATACTAAAGGTGTAGCGAACATAGAAAAAAATACTAAAGGGGTAATTAAAATAAAAAAAGATACTAAAGGGGTAACTAAAATAGAAAATGATACTAAAGGTGTAACTAACATAGAAAAAGATACTAAAGGGGTAATTAAAATAGAAAAAGATACTAAAGGTGTAATTAAAATAGAAAAAAGATACTAAAGGGGTAATTAAAATAGAAAAAGATACTAAAGGGGTAACTAACATAGAAAAAGATACTAAAGGGGTAATTGAAATAGAAAAAGATACTAAAGGGGTAACTAACATAGAAAAAGATACTAAAGGGGTAATTAAAATAGAAAAAGATACTAAAGGGGTAACTAAAATAGAAAACGATACTAAAGGGGTAACTAACATAGAAAAAGATACTAAAGGGGTAATTAAAATAGAAAAAGATACTAAAGGGGTAAATAAAATAGAAGAAGATACTAAAGGGGTAACTAGAATAGAAAAAGATACTAAAGGGGTAACTAAAATAGAAAAAGATACTAAAGGGGTAACTAGAATAGAAAAAGATACTAAAGGGGTAATTAAAATAGAAAAAGATACTAAAGGGGTAATTAAAATAGAAAAAGATGCTAAAGGGGTAACTAGAATAGAAAAAGATACTAAAGGGGTAACTAAAATAGAAAACGATACTAAAGGGGTAACTAACATAGAAAAAGATACTAAAGGGGTAATTAAAATAGAAAACGATACTAAAGGGGTAACTAAAATAGAAAAAGATACTAAAGGGGTAACTAAAATAGAAAAAGATACTAAAGGGGTAACTAAAATAGAAAAAGATACTAAAGGGGTAATTAAAATAGAAAAAGATACTAAAGGGGTATTAAAATAGAAAAAGATACTAAAGGGGTGACCAAAATAGAAAAAGATACTAAAGGGGTAACTAAAATAGAAAAAGATACTAAAGGGGTAACTAGAATAGAAAAAGATACTAAAGGGGTAACTAAAATAGAAAAAAGATACTAAAGGGGTAACTAAAATAGAAAAAGATATTAAAGGGGTAATTAAAATAGAAAAAGATACTAAAGGGGTAATTAAAATAGAAAAAGATACTAAAGGGGTAACTAAAATAGAAAAAGATACTAAAGGTGTAACTAAAATAGAAAAAGATACTAAAGGTGTAACTAAAATAGAAAAAGATATTAAAGGGGTAACTAAAATAGAAAAAGATACTAAAGGGGTAACTAAAATAGAAAAAGATACTAAAGGGGTAACTAAAATATAAAAAGATACTAAAGGGGTAATTAAAATAGAAAAAGATACTAAAGAGGTAATTAAAATAGAAAAAGATACTAAAGGGGTGACTAAAATAGAAAAAGATACTAAAGGGGAAACTAAAATAGAAAAAGATACTAAAGGGGTAACTAAAATAGAAAAAGATACTAAAGGGGTAATTAAAATAGAAAAAGATACTAAAGGGGTAACTAAAATAGAAAAAGATACTAAAGGGGTAACTAAAATAGAAAAAGATACTAAAGGGGTAACTAAAATAGAAAAAGATACTAAAGGGGTAACTAAAATAGAAAAAGATACTAAAGGGGTAATTAAAATAGAAAAAGATACTAAAGGGGTAACTAAAATAGAAAAAGATACTAAAGGGGTAACTAAAATAGAAAAAGATACTAAAGGGGTAACTAAAATAGAAAAAGATACTAAAGGGGTAACTAAAATAGAAAAAGCGGTAAATTTAAAAAGGACAACACAATGGTCGAAAGAAAAATGACAAAAACGATAATAATAAAGTTTTATTTAAAGTCGAAATTAATTAAACATTACAACACAAGCTCTAATGAGCTTTTCAAATCGACTACATACAAAATACATACATTCATCTCACAATCATGCACAAACACACCAATTTAATAAAGATAATGCATAGTAATATTAAAACATAATGTATATGGTGACTTAAAAACAACATAAATGCTTGTTAAGATCAAGAATTTATATAAATCCTTGTTAAGATAGAACCTAAAAATACATGGCAAAATAAAACATATAAAGCATGGTAAGATAATACAAGTCAAAGTAAAAAATGAAGTTTATAAATCAGATCGAGTTATGAACAAGCATACACTAAAAGTAGCAATGATAATACATGCAAAATAAAAACAAAATAATAATAAAAAGTCTATAAGCATAGCAATAGAAACAGGAAAATGTTTAGCACTGCACCATATTTCAACTAAAAATGGCAAGAATTTTTTTTTTTTAGAAAAAGCATAAGCTACGAAGCACTATATGCATGCACTGCACTGGCATGAGCTGTTCATTGGATCCCATGTTTGTATTAAATTTTTAAACTGCCCCAAAGATGTTTCCCTTCTACAGTGATTAGGCAGTTCATTCCAGATTTATGCAGCATTATAACAAAAGGATTTCAGGTCATACCTGGTAGTTCTGACTCGTGGTAAAACTGCTGTTTCCTGTGATCTAAAATTATAATTTTGAAGTTTAATATTGATTAGAATATAACCTACTTTTTCGACCAATCAGTTTTCGAGAAGTGACCCATTAAGTGCCACACTTAATCATTAAGTTTTTCAAAGTGACGCAGCTGAAATAGACGTCAGGTGACTGCTTTGATTGACAACTGCTGCTAAAAAAATAAACATTATGTACTTTCGAGACAACTTTAATATTACAAATATCTGGTGGTCAAAACAATATTCAGTGAGCTTTACCAAGCATTAAACATGAAAAAAATAATGAAAAAAAATCCATTAAGAAAATATAAATTTCCATGTCCGTTTTTTATATCACCTATATAATAGTATACTAAATCGTAAAAATAGCTTGATAGCAAAATGGCACAAATTGGTAAATAAATCAATATAGAGAGAAAGAAATAATAGATTTATGATTATTTGATACCAAAATTATGCTGAGAAGTGTATGAAAACAATTTGCAAAAAAAAAATGGGGGGGGGGGGGGGGGGGGGGGTAATGTAGGACATGACCCCATGTACCTGTGCTTTTACGATCACAATATTCCTTACGTTGTCAGGCACTTCAATTTTAAAAATTCCTTCGGCTTCGCGCACACGCGTTTCATTTTTAATGCAGCTGTTGTGTGGGGAGGTCAAGTAGTTGAGACAAAGATATATTATCGCTTTCGTCATTCAACACGTCCTCCATCATGCCGTGGTAAAATCCATGCCGCGCACTTTCCAGCAAACGTCTAGGGTGTGACGTAAGAAATGTCAGTTAGAGTATATTAAGTGAAATTTTATTGGTTAAGAAGGGGGTCGCATCGCTTCGCTCGCTCCGCCCCCTCTTAACCATTAAAATTTCACTAAATATACTCTAACTATAACTTAAGTCATGAAGATAACTTGGACTGATTAAGTCATGAAGATAACTTGGACTGATTAAGTCATGAAGATAACTTGGACTGTTTGTTGATTAATTCATGAAGATAACTTGGGCTGTTTGGATCTACAAAACACTACAAAGAAAAGTAAAATTGAGTAACACGAACCCCACTAAAACCAGGGATGAACTCAGGTGTCCGAAAGGGTACGTAATTCCTGTTCCATATATGGCACATGTCGTGTTACTCTGCAAACCGTGTGACAAGTCATGATTGAGGGAAGGACTGGAATGTGATTACAACAAATCCTGTGACAAGTCATGATTGAGGGAAGGACCGGAATGTGATTACAACAAACCCTGTGACAAGTCATGATTGAAAGAAGGACCGGAATGTGATTACAACAAACCCTGTGACAAGTCATGATTAAGGGAAGGACCGGAATGTGATTACATCAAACCCTGTGACAAGTCATGATTGAAGGAAGGACCAGAATGTGATAACAACAAACAGAACATATCCGTGGTGATCTATCACACAGATGTAGCGGTTAACAGAACATTTCCGTGGTGATCTATCACACAGATGTAGCGGTTAACAGAACATATCCGTGGTGATCTATCACACAGATGTAGCGGTTAACAGAACATATCCGTGGTGATCTATCACACAGATGTAGCGGTTAACAGAACATATCCGTGGTGATCTATCACACAGATGTAGCGGTTAACAGAACATATCCGTGGTGATCTATCACACAGATGTAGCGGTTAACAGAACATATCCGTGGTGATCTATCACACAGATGTAGCGGTTAACAGAACATATCCGTGGTGATCTATCACACAGATGTAGCGGTTAACAGAACATATCCGTGGTGATCTATCACACAGATGTAGCGGTTAACAGAACATATCCGTGGTGATCTATCACACAGATGTAGCGGTTAACCAAGTCATAATGGCGACCGTAAAACTTTCCACGTGATGATTCTAACTTAACATCTAGGAACCCTTTGTTCAGTATCTTCCTATCAAGTAATTCAGGATAAGAACCACAAGTTCTGAAATATTGTATGAACTGAGAGATATATACTCCATATACAGGTGTTGCTGGAATGTTGTATGAACTGAGAGATATATACTCCATATACAGGTGCTGCTGGAATGTTGTATGAACTGAGAGATATATACTCCATATACAGGTGCTGCTGGAATGTTGTATGAACTGAGAGATATATACTCCATATACAGGTGCTGCTGGAATGTTGTATGAACTGAGAGATATATACTCCATATACAGGTGCTGCTGGAATGTTGTATGAACTGAGAGATATATACTCCATATACAGGTGCTGCTGGAATGTTGTATGAACTGAGAGATATATACTCCATATACAGGTGCTGCTGGAATGTTGTATGAACTGAGAGATATATACTCCATATACAGGTGCTGCTGGAATGTTGTATGAACTGAGAGATATATACTCCATATACAGGTGCTGCTGGAATGTTGTATGAACTGAGAGATATATACTCCATATACAGGTGCTGCTGGAATGTTGTATGAACTGAGAGATATATACTCCATATACAGGTGCTGCTGGAATGTTGTATGAACTGAGAGATATATACTCCATATACAGGTGCTGCTGGAATGTTGTATGAACTGAGAGATATATACTCCATATACAGGTGCTGCTGGAATGTTGTATGAACTGAGAGATATATACTCCATATACAGGTGCTGCTGGAATGTTGTATGAACTGAGAGATATATACTCCATATACAGGTGCTGCTGGAATGTTGTATGAACTGAGAGATATATACTCCATATACAGGTGCTGCTGGAATGTTGTATGAACTGAGAGATATATACTCCATATACAGGTGCTGCTGGAATGTTGTATGAACTGAGAGATATATACTCCATATACAGGTGCTGCTGGAATGTTGTATGAACTGAGAGATATATACTCCATATACAGGTGCTGCTGGAATGTTGTATGAACTGAGAGATATATACTCCATATACAGGTGCTGCTGGAATGTTGTATGAACTGAGAGATATATACTCCATATACAGGTGCTGCTGGAATGTTGTATGAACTGAGAGATATATACTCCATATACAGGTGCTGCTGGAATGTTGTATGAACTGAGAGATATATACTCCATATACAGGTGCTGCTGGAATGTTGTATGAACTGAGAGATATATACTCCATATACAGGTGCTGCTGGAATGTTGTATGAACTGAGAGATATATACTCCATATACAGGTGCTGCTGGAATGTTGTATGAACTGAGAGATATATACTCCATATACAGGTGCTGCTGGAATGTTGTATGAACTGAGAGATATATACTCCATATACAGGTGCTGCTGGAATGTTGTATGAACTGAGAGATATATACTCCATATGCAGGTGCTGCTGGAATGTTGTATGAACTGAGAGATATATACTCCATATACAGGTGCTGCTGGAATGTTGTATGAACTGAGAGATATATACTCCATATACTGCTGGAATGTTGCTACATATGAATGGAAAGTTCACAAAGGGAAAATTGAAATCATCTCTTTTGTCGTAAATAATATGTGCTCCATCAAAGAGATTCGATGGCCTCAACCACCATTATGTAAATACATGGTATACAATGCCATAGTAAGACTTAATAGTGAAGCAATAGTCAAATTTATACCAAAATTGAATTGCCAATATCATATTTTGTTATCTGTACGTAATTGGTAGAATAGTGTGTTGCTATCTCCCGAAAAAACCTTTTTGAAAGATAAGATGAACGAATTTTGTTTAAAAACCATTGATCTAATAGTTTTGTACTCAGATTACAGTGACGTTATAAAAAAAATCTGAATACAAGGTCACGGGAACTGTTGGTAAATTACTATCAAGATGTGGAAAATTCATAGCGGCAAAATTGAAGTCGTCTCTATTGTCATACAATCTGGTAGGAAGTTGGACATTGGTATCAAATTTATTGCTTCTGATTACCTCTTTGGTATCTTCAAACTTTTTGTCTGGTAAATGTCAGGAAATGAGACATAAAAAGCTTTTATCTCAATTTATTTGGGGTGTATTAATGGAATCCAGTTAACAAAGATTGGATTATTAATTGCCAGAACATTATCAGCATAATATCACAAAAAAGAATGTCAACATAAACATGGACAGTACAATAGCAGTGTCAATGAATGACAACATAAACATGGACAGTACAATAGCAGTGTCAATGAATGACAACATAATCATGGACAGTACAATAGCAGTGTCAATGAATGACAACATAAACATGGACAGTACAATAGCAGTGTCAATGAATGACAACATAAACATGGACAGTACAATAGCAGTGTCAATGAATGACAACATAAACATGGACAGTACAATAGCAGTGTCAATGAATGACAACATAAACATGGACAGTACAATAGCAGTGTCAATGAATGACAACATAAACATGGACAGTACAATAGCAGTGTCAATGAATGACAACATAAACATGGACAGTACAATAGCAGTGTCAATGAATGACAACATAAACATGGACAGTACAACAGCAGTGTCAATGAATGACAACATAAACATGGACAGTACAATAGCAGTGTCAATGAATGACAACATAAACATGGACAGTACAATAGCAGTGTCAATGAATGACAACATAAACATGGACAGTACAATAGCAGTGTCAATGAATGACAACATAAGCATGGACAGTACAATAGCAGTGTCAATGAATGCTCGTAGTTAATTGACTACTAGCTAGGAAGGTAGAATATGTTAACTAAATACCATTACTCTAAGGACAAAGGTACATGTACCCTCTATCGTCTACATGTAATGTTGGATAGTCTCGCATGTTCATTTATATCCATATTCTTTCTTACTATAAATGTATTCTCTGTCCTATGTACATTCGTACTTCTCCATAATCTATCGAAAGTACATGTGTTTTCTCCAAATAACTGTTTTTATTTGATTTATTGTTGCTCAATCTTGTTCTGTGTAGTGTTTCTTCAACGGTCAAACAAGATGGAACAATTAGAAATTTAGTCTTTGACAACATGTAAATAAGTCACAAACACCAAACGTGAACGTCATCAATTTATTGAACGTAATCAGAACAGTGGTAAAATATTTCTATAATATACAAATACAAAAGATGAGAACATTCACAGACATCTAGTACGTCAGCTGTCATTACGACGTAGCCGATGATGCAAATGTATTGTATTATTGTGTAATAAAGCAGCGGAAGTTTATAGTGAATCAGTAAAGGTTATTTTAATGTTGCACATTTTTATGTACGATTGACACTTTTTTACATAATTTTGTGAATATATGTCACGGAATGTTGTAATTAGGACCATTTCAATTTGTTTCAAATAAAATCATGTAGCGGTAATTTTAGGCAATGTCAATAAATATTTGACAAATTTGATGACAACATGAGCGATGTTAATCGTGTGTTTTACTTGTATGTAAACATTTGTTTTACTGTTTCAGATGTTGTTACATTTGTGATGTTAAAGTTAAGGATGGGTACTTTTATAATAAACACGCAAACTAGAAAAAACAACTTTATAAGATATATAAATGTTCCTGTTTAGATTAGGTATTTACTTCTATATCTAACAAATATAGCCAACACTACCTGGAATATAGATACAAACTGTTCTACAAATAAACAAGTATATATATCTAGCTATCTAACGTGCTACAACAGTCGAATAACAACAACATAGTTACTAAGGCAGGGTATAATAGTTACCGTTACCATGGAGAAAGGCAATTGTAAAACAGCAGGCAATCTTAGTAATGTCGACATTAAAAATAGAACACAGTCGTTAAATGTGAACAGTCTGGGCTCAAAATATAGGATTCTTATTGTTATTCAAGATGATAAATGTGAAGAGAAATCCGATTCCTTGAAAGCACCGGACGGAAACTGGGGATGGATCATTGTTCTCAGTAGTTTCCTCATTCAGTTCATTATAATTGGTAAGAATATATATATTGTACAGAAATTTGCTTTATTGTCAAAAATAGTTGTAGAATATCTTGTAATTAACTAAATAATGCACAGTTCCAGCGAAACTTCAGTGAAATATCAATACAATAGTAGTCTAGTTTGAAGATGTTCACTAGAGTCAAAACAATAACAGTTTCATTTATAATAGTCCAGAAACCAGCAAACAGACAGACAGACAACAAATGTGTTTTATATGTATGTTTTGTAGATCGTTGTTTGTCTTTTGTCCTTTTTCTTTTTGCCATTGTGTTGTCTGTTCTTCTTTGGTATACGGATTCTGATTACCCCTTTGGTATCTTCAAACTCTTCTTATCGTTAAAAATGGCTGTTGTAAGTACTATTGAACGGTCACATCGTAATATACTCTCATTATAATTTGTATCTTGCTGTATACTGTTGTGTTTTGAACGGTCACATCGTAATATACTCTCATTATAATTTGTATCTTGCTGTATACTGTTGTGTTGTGAACGGTCACATCGTAATATACTCTCATTATAATTTGTATCTTTCTGTATTCTGTACGTTGTGTTGTGAACGGTCACATCGTAATATACTCTCATTATGATTTGTATCTTGCTGTATACTGTTGTGTTGTGAACGGTCACATCGTAATATACTCTCATTATAATTTGTATCTTGCTGTATACTGTTGTGTTGTGAACGGTCACATCGTAATATACTCTCATTATGATTTGTATCTTGATGTATACTGTTGTGTTGTGAACGGTCACATCGTAATATACTCTCATTATGATTTGTATCTTGCTGTATACTGTTGTGTTGTGAACGGTCACATCGTAATATACTCTCATTATAATTTGTATCTTTCTGTATTCTGTTGTGTTGTGAACGGTCACATTGTAATGTACTCTCATTATGATTTGTATCTTGCTGTATACTGTTGTGTTGTGAACGGTCACATCGTAATATACTCTCATTATGATTTGTATCTTGCTGTATACTGTTGTGTTGTGAACGGTCACATCGTAATATACTCTCATTATGATTTGTATCTTGCTGTATACTGTTGTGTTGTGAACGGTCACATCGTAATATACTCTCATTATGATTTGTATCTTGCTGTATACTGTTGTGTTGTGAACGGTCACATCGTAATATACTCTCATTATGATTTGTATCTTGCTGTATACTGTTGTGTTGTGAACGGTCACATCGTAATATACTCTCATTATGATTTGTATCTTGCTGTATACTGTTGTGTTGTGAACGGTCACATCGTAATATACTCTCATTATGATTTGTATCTTGCTGTATACTGTTGTGTTGTGAACGGTCACATCGTAATATACTCTCATTATGATTTATATCTTGCTGTATACTGTTGTGTTGTGAACGGTCACATCGTAATATGCTCTCATTATGATTTGTATCTTGCTGTATACTGTTGTGTTGTGAACGGTCACATCGTAATATACTCTCATTATGATTTGTATCTTGCTGTATACTGTTTTGTTGTGAACGGTCACATCGTAATATACTCTCATTATGATTTGTATCTTGCTGTATACTGTTGTGTTGTGAACGGTCACATCGTAATATACTCTCATTATGATTTGTATCTTGCTGTATACTGTTGTGTTGTGAACGGTCACATCGTAATATACTCTCATTATGATTTGTATCTTGCTGTATACTGTTGTGTTGTGAACGGTCACATCGTAATATACTCTCATTATGATTTGTATCTTGCTGTATACTGTTGTGTTGTGAACGGTCACATCGTAATATACTCTCATTATGATTTGTATCTTGCTGTATACTGTTGTGTTGTGAACGGTCACATCGTAATATACTCTCATTATGATTTGTATCTTGCTGTATACTGTTGTGTTGTGAACGGTCACATCGTAATATACTCTCATTATAATTTGTATCTTGCTGTATACTGTTGTGTTGTGAACGGTCACATCGTAATATACTCTCATTATAATTTGTATCTTGCTGTATACTGTTGTGTTGTGAACGGTCACATCGTAATATACTCTCATTATGATTTGTATCTTGCTGTATACTGTTGTGTTGTGAACGGTCACATCGTAATATACTCTCATTATGATTTGTATCTTGCTGTATACTGTTGTGTTGTGAACGGTCACATCGTAATATACTCTCATTATGATTTGTATCTTGCTGTATACTGTTGTGTTGTGAACGGTCACATCGTAATATACTCTCATTATGATTTGTATCTTGCTGTATACTGTTGTGTTGTGAACGGTCACATCGTAATATACTCTCATTATGATTTGTATCTTGCTGTATACTGTTGTGTTGTGAACGGTCACATCGTAATATACTCTCATTATGATTTGTATCTTGCTGTATACTGTTGTGTTGTGAACGGTCACATCGTAATATACTCTCATTATGATTTGTATCTTGCTGTATACTGTTGTGTTGTGAACGGTCACATCGTAATATACTCTCATTATAATTTGTATCTTTCTGTATTCTGTACGTTGTGTTGTGAACGGTCACATCGTAATATACTCTCATTATGATTTGTATCTTGCTGTATACTGTTGTGTTGTGAACGGTCACATCGTAATATACTCTCATTATAATTTGTATCTTGCTGTATACTGTTGTGTTGTGAACGGTCACATCGTAATATACTCTCATTATGATTTGTATCTTGATGTATACTGTTGTGTTGTGAACGGTCACATCGTAATATACTCTCATTATGATTTGTATCTTGCTGTATACTGTTGTGTTGTGAACGGTCACATCGTAATATACTCTCATTATAATTTGTATCTTTCTGTATTCTGTTGTGTTGTGAACGGTCACATTGTAATGTACTCTCATTATGATTTGTATCTTGCTGTATACTGTTGTGTTGTGAACGGTCACATCGTAATATACTCTCATTATGATTTGTATCTTGCTGTATACTGTTGTGTTGTGAACGGTCACATCGTAATATACTCTCATTATGATTTGTATCTTGCTGTATACTGTTGTGTTGTGAACGGTCACATCGTAATATACTCTCATTATGATTTGTATCTTGCTGTATACTGTTGTGTTGTGAACGGTCACATCGTAATATACTCTCATTATGATTTGTATCTTGCTGTATACTGTTGTGTTGTGAACGGTCACATCGTAATATACTCTCATTATGATTTGTATCTTGCTGTATACTGTTGTGTTGTGAACGGTCACATCGTAATATACTCTCATTATGATTTGTATCTTGCTGTATACTGTTGTGTTGTGAACGGTCACATCGTAATATACTCTCATTATGATTTATATCTTGCTGTATACTGTTGTGTTGTGAACGGTCACATCGTAATATGCTCTCATTATGATTTGTATCTTGCTGTATACTGTTGTGTTGTGAACGGTCACATCGTAATATACTCTCATTATGATTTGTATCTTGCTGTATACTGTTTTGTTGTGAACGGTCACATCGTAATATACTCTCATTATGATTTGTATCTTGCTGTATACTGTTGTGTTGTGAACGGTCACATCGTAATATACTCTCATTATGATTTGTATCTTGCTGTATACTGTTGTGTTGTGAACGGTCACATCGTAATATACTCTCATTATGATTTGTATCTTGCTGTATACTGTTGTGTTGTGAACGGTCACATCGTAATATACTCTCATTATGATTTGTATCTTGCTGTATACTGTTGTGTTGTGAACGGTCACATCGTAATATACTCTCATTATGATTTGTATCTTGCTGTATACTGTTGTGTTGTGAACGGTCACATCGTAATATACTCTCATTATGATTTGTATCTTGCTGTATACTGTTGTGTTGTGAACGGTCACATCGTAATATACTCTCATTATAATTTGTATCTTGCTGTATACTGTTGTGTTGTGAACGGTCACATCGTAATATACTCTCATTATAATTTGTATCTTGCTGTATACTGTTGTGTTGTGAACGGTCACATCGTAATATACTCTCATTATGATTTGTATCTTGCTGTATACTGTTGTGTTGTGAACGGTCACATCGTAATATACTCTCATTATGATTTGTATCTTGCTGTATACTGTTGTGTTGTGAACGGTCACATCGTAATATACTCTCATTATGATTTGTATCTTGCTGTATACTGTTGTGTTGTGAACGGTCACATCGTAATATACTCTCATTATGATTTGTATCTTGCTGTATACTGTTGTGTTGTGAACGGTCACATCGTAATATACTCTCATTATGATTTGTATCTTGCTGTATACTGTTGTGTTGTGAACGGTCACATCGTAATATACTCTCATTATGATTTGTATCTTGCTGTATACTGTTGTGTTGTGAACGGTCACATCGTAATATACTCTCATTATGATTTGTATCTTGCTGTATACTGTTGTGTTGTACTGATTATGTGAGCTCAATGAGTAAATACTGCTATAGCAGATTGTAGTTAAGTTTATGTGATATATGTGATTACACAACATCATTATAGTTGTTAAGTTTGTGTGATATATGTGATTACACAACATCATTATAGTTGTTAAGTTTGTGTGATATATGTGATTACACAACATCATTATAGTTGTTAAGTTTGTGTGATATATGTGATTACACAACATCATTATAGTTGTTAAGTTTATGTGATATATGTGATTACACAACATCATTACATGTAACTGTATTGTGACAGTATGCATCTCGGAAGGCAATTTAACGATCATAATACGTCCTTGTTATCTCATTAAAATTGTGTTAGTGGGGAAGAAATATCAATAAACCCTTTTGATGTTCTTACTCCCAAAAATCTTGGTCGACTTTGCCTGTCCTGGGTAGACCCTTTTTTTGGTAATCTTGGTCGACTTTGCCTGTCCTGGGTAGACCCTTTTCTTTGGTAATCTTGGTCGACTTTGCCTGTCCTGGATAGACCCTTTTCTAGGTAATCTTGGTCGACTTTGCCTGTCTCGGGTAGACCCTTTTTTTTGGTAATCTTGATCGACTTTGCCTGTCCTGGGTAGACCCTTTTTTTGGTAATCTTGGTCGACTTTGCCTGTCCTGGGTAGACCTTTTTTTTTGGTAATCTTGGTCGACTTTGCCTGTCCTGGATAGACCCTTTTATTTGGTAATATTGGTCGACTTTGCCTGTCCTGGGTAGACCCTTTTTATGGTATTCTTGGTCGACTTTGTTTGTCCTGGGTAGATCTTTTTATTGGTAATTTTGGTGGACTTTGCCTGTCTTGGGTAAATCCTTTGTTTGTTAATTTTGGTCGACTTTGCCTGTCCTGGGTAGACTCTTTTATTTGGTAATCTTGGTCGACTTTGCCTGTCCTGGGTAGACCCTTTTTTTTCGGTAATCTTGGTCGACTTTGCCTGTCCTGGGTAGACCTTTTTTTTCGGTAATCTTGGTCGACTTTGCCTGTCCTGGGTAGACCCTTTTTTTGGTAATCTTGGTCGACTTTGCCTGTCCTGGGTAGACCCTTTGTTTGGTAATCTTGGTCGACTTTGCCTGTCCTGGGTAGACCCTTTCTTTGGTAATCTTGGTCGACTTTGCCTGTCCTGGGTAGACCCTGTCTTTGGTAATCTTGGTCGACTTTGCCTGTCCTGGGTAGACCCTTTTTTTGGTAATCTTGGTCGACTTTGCCTGTCCTGGGTAGACCTTTTTTTTCGGTAATCTTGGTCGACTTTGCCTGTCCTGGGTAGACCCTTTGTTTGGTAATCTTGGTCGACTTTGCCTGTCCTGGGTAGACCCTTTGTTTGGTAATCTTGGTCGAATTTTTCTGTCCTGGGTAGACCCTTTTTTTTGGTAATCTTGGTCGACTTTGCTTCTCCTGGGTAGACCCTTTCTTTGGTCATCTTGGTCGAATTTGCCTGTCCCGGGTAGACCCTTTTTTTGGTAATCTTGATCGACTTTGCCTGTCCTGGGTAGACCCTTTTTTTTGGCAATCTTGGTCGACTTTGCCTGTCCTGGGTAGACCCTTTCTTTGGTAATCTTGGTCGACTTTGCCTGTCCTGGGTAGACCCTTTCTTTGGTAATCTTGGTCGACTTTGCCTGTCCTGGGTAGACCCTTTCTTTGGTAATCTTGGTCGACTTTTCCTGTCCTGGGTAGATCTTTTTTTCGGTCATCTTGGTCGACTTTGCCTGTTCTGGATAGACCCTTTTTTTTGGTAATCTTGGTCGACTTTGCCTGTCCTGGGTAGACCTTTTTTCTCGGTAATCTTGGTCGACTTTGCCTGACCTGGGTAGACCTTTTTTTTCGGTAATCTTGGTCGACTTTGCCTGTCCTGGGTAGACCCTTTCTTTGGTAATCGTGGTCGACTTTGTCTGTCCTGGGTAGACCCTTTTTTGGTAATCTTGGTCGACTTTGCCTGTCATGGGTAGACCCTTTTTTTGGTAATCTTGGTCGACTTTGCCTGTCATGGGTAGACCCTTTTTTTGGTAATCTTGGTCGACTTTGCCTGTCATGGGTAGACCCTTTTTTTGGTAATCTTGGTCGACTTTGCCTGTCATGGGTAGACCCTTTTTTTGGTAATCTTGGTCGACTTTGCCTGTCATGGGTAGACCCTTTTTTTGGTAATCTTGGTCGACTTTGCCTGTCATGGGTAGACCCTTTTTTTGGTAATCTTGGTCGACTTTGCCTGTCATGGGTAGACCCTTTCTTTGGTAATCTTGGTCGACTTTGCCTGTCATGGGTAGACCCTTTTTTTGGTAATCTTGGTCGACTTTGCCTGTCATGGGTAGACCCTTTTTTTGGTAATCTTGGTCGACTTTGCCTGTCATGGGTAGACCCTTTTTTTGGTAATCTTGGTCGACTTTGCCTGTCATGGGTAGACCCTTTTTTTGGTAATCTTGGTCGACTTTGCCTGTCATGGGTAGACCCTTTTTTTGGTAATCTTGGTCGACTTTGCCTGTCATGGGTAGACCCTTTTTTTGGTAATCTTGGTCGACTTTGCCTGTCATGGGTAGACCCTTTTTTTGGTAATCTTGGTCGACTTTGCCTGTCATGGGTAGACCCTTTTTTTGGTAATCTTGGTCGACTTTGCCTGTCATGGGTAGACCCTTTTTTTGGTAATCTTGGTCGACTTTGCCTGTCATGGGTAGACCCTTTTTTTGGTAATCTTGGTCGACTTTGCCTGTCATGGGTAGACCCTTTTTTTGGTAATCTTGGTCGACTTTGCCTGTCATGGGTAGACCCTTTTTTTGGTAATCTTGGTCGACTTTGCCTGTCATGGGTAGACCCTTTTTTTGGTAATCTTGGTCGACTTTGCCTGTCATGGGTAGACCCTTTTTTTGGTAATCTTGGTCGACTTTGCCTGTCATGGGTAGACCCTTTTTTTGGTAATCTTGGTCGACTTTGCCTGTCATGGGTAGACCCTTTTTTTGGTAATCTTGGTCGACTTTGCCTGTCATGGGTAGACCCTTTTTTTGGTAATCTTGGTCGACTTTGCCTGTCATGGGTAGACCCTTTTTTTGGTAATCTTGGTCGACTTTGCCTGTCATGGGTAGACCCTTTTTTTGGTAATCTTGGTCGACTTTGCCTGTCATGGGTAGACCCTTTTTTTGGTAATCTTGGTCGACTTTGCCTGTCATGGGTAGACCCTTTTTTTGGTAATCTTGGTCGACTTTGCCTGTCATGGGTAGACCCTTTTTTTGGTAATCTTGGTCGACTTTGCCTGTCATGGGTAGACCCTTTTTTTGGTAATCTTGGTCGACTTTGCCTGTCATGGGTAGACCCTTTTTTTGGTAATCTTGGTCGACTTTGCCTGTCATGGGTAGACCCTTTTTTTGGTAATCTTGGTCGACTTTGCCTGTCATGGGTAGACCCTTTTTTTGGTAATCTTGGTCGACTTTGCCTGTCATGGGTAGACCCTTTTTTTGGTAATCTTGGTCGACTTTGCCTGTCATGGGTAGACCCTTTTTTTGGTAATCTTGGTCGACTTTGCCTGTCATGGGTAGACCCTTTTTTTGGTAATCTTGGTCGACTTTGCCTGTCATGGGTAGACCCTTTTTTTGGTAATCTTGGTCGACTTTGCCTGTCTTCACTCTTTTAATGTTCTTACTCCCAAAGACTTTATATTACTTGGTTTTGAGTTTCGGTCGTTTGACTACTGGGTTATAATTCTGATCTCCTGTACTACAGACAATCACGACAATAAACAGAAGACTTGGTTTTGAGTTTCAGTCGTTTGACTACTGGGTTATAATTCTGTTCTCCTGTACTACAGACAATCACGACAATAAACAGGAGACTTGGTTTTGAGTTTCGGTCGTTTGACTACTGGGTTATAATTCTGTTCTCCTGTACTACAGACAATCACGACAATAAATATGCCAAGTAAATGTTTATGTTAATTTAAGAACATTTTATCGTTTGAAGGTTTTGATGGGTGTTCCGGCATTATGTTTCTCAAATTTCAAGATAAATATAAAACGTCGACAGCAATTACAGCATGGCTTGGATCACTGGCAACAGCTTTAAGATTGTTACTTGGTAAGTATGAACTAACATAGAAATCTAAGATCTATTTATTTACTCTTGTGTACTAATTAGATGTGAAATAAAGCTAAAATACCAATGAGTGAGGGAATTATAAGAACTAAACTAAAATCAATATCTGGATTTCTGAATCTATTATCACAATACCGATAGGCAAACAGTGCAGCTGAAAGCCAACGCAATTCAATGTATAACCGCCATGAAAGCCAGTCCCATCTTTCAGCATAGCTAATTGCATTAACTCCACAAAAGTCATAAATTATATTTCATTCCAATCCAATTTATTGTATAGGCATATATATAATATAGCCAAAAGGCAAGATATAAGCGACCATCAAGTCGAACTCTGGCCGAAGAGATTATCTATAAGCAAAACAAGACAACAGCGGTATAAACATACATACATGACCTTCTTCAAAAGTCGTTGGTGCTGCTAGGATTTAGGAAAGGGTTAATCATATCCTGTTTCACTTATGCTAGTCTGTGACGTCAAAGCCAGATAAGGAATTATACTTTCACTAGTTTATATTTGAAGCAAGTCTGCAACTGTTTTAGACACTGACAATCTGTGTGAGCCAACTAATTCATATATTTCCGTTCTGCACAAATTCAATACTGATTTCATGTTTTTTTTCTGATTTCACAGGTCCTTTGGCGAGTGGGCTAAGTAATAGATTTTCAGAGAGGACTGTCATAATGATGAGTGGCTTAGTACTAGCAGTATCCATGATTCTAACTGGACTGGCTCCCAATATATACTACACATTTCTCTCTTTTGGAATATTAGGAGGTATAGCTATATTGATAATCGTGGTGTAATAGTACCAGTATTTAAAAGATTGTCATTTTATCATTTTTCTTTAGTACATAAGAAATATAACCTATAAAGGAAATATACATTAAAGTATATACTAATTGTTAAGAAAAAACATAACAACAATAAATTCAGTATTCACTGGAGAATATCACTAAGAAAGGTTTAAAATATCATGTGACTTCTTGATTGTCACTACGATTAAATGTATTATGTATAAAGTTCAAGATTATGACCCAGTGTTCTGTACAACAACACTGCTCACCTAGTTATATGCGAGGGTTAGCATTTAACTCACATAAAGTTCAAGATTATGACCCAGTGTTCTGTACAACAACACTGCTCACCTAGTTATATGCGAGGGTTAGCATTTTACTCACATAACCCCCTCCCCCCCCCCCCCAAAAAAAAAACACGCTTGCATGACGGCATGAATAAGAGGCGAGGTTTGGGTTGATAAAATTACCTTAACTCTACCATTGTGTATTGAAGTGGCTGTACCAATGAAAACCAGAAAAGTGAACGGTCATGTGATAGGGGTATCGATTTTGTCTCTTTTTACGATTGTTCTGTTCTGATACCGTGGTATTTTGTGTTTTCCATTTGATTACATATGATTGATTGTTTCAGGAATAGGGAGGTCATTTGCATACTGTCCTGCCATAGTCATGGTGGGAATATATTTCAAGAAGAAGCAAGGATTAACCACTGGAATAGCGGCATCGGGTTGTGGAGTTGGTGGCTTTGCTCTGACCATCTTGGTGGCTCTTCTGTTTAAGCAATATGATTTCTTCGGAGCCTTTATTGTAATGGGTGGAATTGCTCTGGAGATAGTTGCACTCGGGGCATTGATGCGCCCTTTGTCTGTTCGTCAACACATTACAGATATAAGTAAAAGGTAAATACGTTGTTATATAATAGTAACATCCTCAAAGCTTTTCTCAGTCTTATTTGATTTTATGTAGAGTTGATTATATAATATGACCATCGATTTCATAGCATCAATAAACGTTAGAGAATACCGAAGTGGCAATCAAACAAGGAGGCAAACTGGCAACATAGGGTACAAAGGACGAAGACGAAGTGACAATCAAACAAGGGGGCAAACTGGCAACATAGGGTACAAAGGACGAAGACGAAGTGACAATCAAACAAGGGGGCAAACTGGCAACATAGGGTACAAAGGACGAAGACGAAGTGACAATCAAACAAGAGGGCAAACTGGCAACATAGGGTACAAAGGACGAAGACAAAGTGACAATCAAACAAGGGGGCAAACTGGCAACATAGGGTACAAAGGACGAAGACGAAGTGACAATCAAACAAGGAGGCAAACTGGCAACATAGGGTACAAAGGACGAAGACGAAGTGACAATCAAACAAGAGAGCAAACTGGCAACATAGGGTACAAAGGACGAAGACGAAGTGACAATCAAACAAGGAGGCAAACTGGCAACATAGGGTACAAAGGACGAAGACGAAGTGACAATCAAACAATAGGGCAAACTGGCAACATAGGGTACAAAGGACGAAGACGAAGTGACAATCAAACAAGAGGGCAAACTGGCAACATAGGGTACAAAAGACGAAGACGAAGTGACAATCAAACAAGGAGGCAAACTGGCAACATAGGGTACAAAGGACGAAGACGAAGTGACAATCAAACAAGGAGGCAAACTGGCAACATAGGGTACAAAGGACGAAGATGAAGTGACAATCAAACAAGAGGGCAAACTGACAACATAGGGTATAAAGGACGAAGACGAAGTGAAAATCAAACAAGGAGGCAAACTGGCAACATAGGGTACAAAGGACGAAGATGAAGTGACAATCAAACAAGAGGGCAAACTGGCATCATAGGGTACAAAGGACGAAGACGAAGTGGCAATCAAACAAGGGGGCAAACTGGCAACATAGGATATTAAGGACGAAGACGAAGTGACAATCAAACAAGGAGGCAAACTGGCAACATAGGGTACAAAGGACGAAGATGAAGTGACAATCAAACAAGAGGGCAAACTGGCAACATAGGGTACAAAGGACGAAGACGAAGTGACAATCAAACAAGGGGGCAAACTGGCAACATAGGGTACAAAGGACGAAGACGAAGTGAAAATCAAACAAGGAGGCAAACTGGCAACATAGGGTACAAAGGACGAAGACGAAGTGACAATCAAACAAGGGGGCAAACTGGCAACATAGGGTACAAAGGACGAAGACGAAGTGACAATCAAACAAGAGGGCAAACTGGCAACATAGGGTATAAAGGACGAAGACGAAGTGACAATCAAACAAGGGGGCAAACTGGCAACATAGGGTATAAAGGACGAAGACGAAGTGACAATCAAACAAGGGGGCAAACTGGCAACATAGGGTATAAAGGACGAAGACGAAGTGAAAATCAAACAAGGAGGCAAACTGGCAACATAGGGTACAAAGGACGAAGACGAAGTGACAATCAAACAAGGGGGCAAACTGGCAACATAGGGTACAAAGGACGAAGACGAAGTGACAATCAAACAAGGGGGCAAACTGGCAACATAGGGTACAAAGGACGAAGACGAAGTGACAATCAAACAAGGAGGCAAACTGGCAACATAAGGTACAAAGGACGAAGACGAAGTGACAATCAAACAAGGAGGCAAACTGGCAACATAGGGTACAAAGGACGAAGACGAAGTGACAATCAAACAAGAGGGCAAACTGGCAACATAGGGTACAAAGGACGAAGACAAAGTGACAATCAAACAAGGGGGCAAACTGGCAACATAGGGTACAAAGGACGAAGACGAAGTGACAATCAAACAAGGAGGCAAACTGGCAACATAGGGTACAAAGGACGAAGACGAAGTGACAATCAAACAAGAGAGCAAACTGGCAACATAGGGTACAAAGGACGAAGACGAAGTGACAATCAAACAAGGAGGCAAACTGGCAACATAGGGTACAAAGGACGAAGACAAAGTGACAATCAAACAAGGGGGCAAACTGGCAACATAGGGTATAAAGGACGAAGACGAAGTGACAATCAAACAAGGGGGCAAACTGGCAACATAGGGTATAAAGGACGAAGACGAAGTGAAAATCAAACAAGGAGGCAAACTGGCAACATAGGGTACAAAGGACGAAGACGAAGTGACAATCAAACAAGGGGGCAAACTGGCAACATAGGGTACAAAGGACGAAGACGAAGTGACAATCAAACAAGGGGGCAAACTGGCAACATAGGGTACAAAGGACGAAGAAAAACAAAACAAAAACACAACATAATATATTATGTTGGACACCACTATACACAAACAAACACAAACAACGTAAATAAGACATGTGTTCCCCTACACACAACTGTAGGTAAAAACGAATCGAACATCGCCTCTATGTGGAAATCGTAACGGACATCACAACACGGAACTAATTCATACATGCATTTGTTCAAATAATTGAATTAACTGGAGATCAATGTTGATGATTAGATTACATACAGTTTCAAACATATATTCTATGATGTTATAATGCAACGACTTTATTAATTTTAATCTGATATTATTATCTTTGTTTTCTTTTTAAGAAAGAAGATCATCAATACAAAACAATCTATGAACAATAATAATTATATCCGTCCTGGATCAATTTCTATCAGTATCCCAGATAAGATGGAGTCAAACAATGTTAGTAAATCTTTCTGTGACAACGAGGAAGACGAACGAGAAGAGAAAACCCAAATATTTGACTTTTCTGTACTAACAAATATCAGATTTTTAGGTTTTTGCATCACAATGTTATTATCATCATTAGCAGAACAATCAGCATTTGTATTTTTGCCAGCATTCGCAGAGGAAATTGGAGTTCTAGGTGATCAAAGTTCTGAATATACCGTGGCAATTACATCTGTGTTCAGCAGTTTAGCTAAAGTATTAACTGGATTCCTGTTCGACTGTTCCCTAGTTAAGCCATATAGAGTGTATCTATACAATGTCCTAATGTCTGGTTTGGTTGTGATTTCCTTTGTTATTCCTTCCGTTACAACATTTTCACAACTTGCCATAGTTTGTGGATTATATGGACTGTGTGCTGGATCATACAAGGCTCAGAAATCTGTTGTCATTGTTGACATACTAGGGCGAGACAAGATAAAACATTCTTATGGTATTTTAATGATGTTTCAGGGAATTGGATCACTGATAGGACCACCTTTATCAGGTAATTAAATTTGATGCAGAAAAGTAATACTTTTAGTCTATAAAGAAATGAGCGAGTAATTGTTGCTTAACGCCAAATGAGCAATTTGCCAGCTATATCATGGCAAGAAGAAGTTGTATTCCATGAAATGATGATGATCTCTGATTTGTATTGGACCAACACGCTTAGTTGGATTTCTTAGTGCTTTCTCACTAAAACCAGTGGGTAGATATTTAGTTCTACTCTGACACATTATCCTGACCAACTAGTATGTGCTCTTTCTCCTGACCAACTAGTCTGTGCTCTTTCTCCTGACCAACTAGTCTGTGCTCTTTCTCCTGACCAACTAGTCTGTGCTCTTTCTCCTGACCAACTAGTCTGTGCTCTTTCTCCTGACCAACTAGTCTGTGCTCTTTCTCCTGACCAACTAGGCTGTGCTCTTTCTCCTGACCAACTAGTCTGTGCTCTTTCTCCTGACCAACTAGTCTGTGCTCTTTCTCCTGACCAACTAGTCTGTGCTCTTTCTCCTGACCAACTAGTATGTGCTCTTTCTACTGACCAACTAGTCTGTGCTCTTTCTCCTGACCAACTAGTATGTGCTCTTTCTCCTGACCAACTAGTCTGTGCTCTTTCTCCTGACCAACTAGTCTGTGCTCTTTCTCCTGACCAACTAGTCTGTGCTCTTTCTCCTGACCAACTAGTCTGTGCTCTTTCTCCTGACCTACTAATCTGTGCTCTTTCTCCTGACCAACTAGTCTGTGCTCTTTTTCCTGACCAACTAGTCTGTGTTCGTTCTCCTGACCAACTAGTCTGTGCTCTTTCTCCTGACCAACTAATCTGTGCTCTTTCTCCTTCATGATCTGTACTTTATCCTGACCAACTAGTCTGTGCTCTTTCTCCTGACCAACTAATCTGTGCTCTTTCTCCTGACCAACTAGTCTGTACTCTTTCTCCTGACCAACTAGTCTGTGCTCTTTCTTCTGACCAACTAGTCTGTGCTCTTTATCCTGACCAACTAGTCTGTGCTCTTTCTCCTGACCAACTAGTCTGTGTTCGTTCTCCTGACCAACTAGTCTGTGCTCTTTCTCCTGACCAACTAGTCTGTGTTCGTTCTCCTCACCAACTAGTCTGCTCTTTCTCCTGACCAACTAGTCTGTGCTCTTTCTCCTTCATGATCTGTACTTTATCCTGACCAACTAATCTGTGCTCTTTATCCTGACCAACTAGTCTGTGCTCTTTCTCCTTAATGATCTGTACTTTATCATGACCAACTAATCTGTGCTCTTTCTCCTTAATAATCTGTACTTTATCCTGACCAACTAGTCTGTGCTCTTTCTCCTTAATGATTTGTACTTTATCCTGACCAACTAGTCTGTGCTCTTTCTCCTTAATGATCTGTACTTTATCCTGACCAACTAGTCTGTGCTCTTTCTCCTTAATGATCTGTACTTTCCTGACCAACTAGTCTGCTCTTTCTCCTTAATGATTTGTACTTTATCCTGACCAACTAGTCTGTGCTCTTTCTCCTTAATGATCTGTACTTTATCCTGACCAACTAGTCTGTGCTCTTTCTCCTTAATGATCTGTACTTTATCCTGACCAACTAGTCTGTGCTCTTTCTCCTTAATGATCTGTACTTTATCCTGACCAACTAGTCTGTGCTCTTTCTCCTTAATGATCTGTACTTTATCCTGACCAACTAGTCTGTGCTCTTTCTCCTTAATGATCTGTACTTTCTCCTGACCAACTAGTCTGTGCTCTTTCTCCTTAATGATCTGTACTTTACCCTGACCAACTAATCTGTGCTCTTTCTCCTTAATGATCTGTACTTTATCCTGACCAACTAGTCTGTGCTCTTTCTCCTTAATGATCTGTACTTTATCCTGACCAACTAGTCTGTGCTCTTTCTCCTTAATGATCTGTTCTTTCTCCTGACCAACTAGTCTGTGCTCTTTCTCCTTAATGATCTGTACTTTCTCCTGACCAACTAATCTGTGCTCTTTCTCCTTAATGATCTGTACTTTACCCTGACCAACTAATCTGTGCTCTTTCTCCTTAATGATCTGTACTTTATCCTGACCAACTAGTCTGTGCTCTTTCTCCTTAATGATCTGTACTTTATCATGACCAACTAGACTGTGCTCTTTCTCCTTAATGGTCTGTACTTTCTCCTGACCAACTAATCTGTGCTCTTTCTCCTTAATGATCTTTACTTTATCCTGACCAACTAGTCTGTGCTCTTTCTCCTTCATGATCTGTACTTTATCCTGACCAACTAGTCTGTGCTCTTTCACCTTAATGATCTGTACTTTATCCTGACCAACTAGTCTGTGCTCTTTCTCCTTAATGATCTGTGCTTAGCTGAGAAGCTGCAAAATACCAATTCTATAGTCTGGTTTTATCCGACCGGGGTTCGAACTCACAATATACTGCACCCACGGCGAGCACGCTAACCATTACACCATCGATGTTGTTCGTTTATCGTGCATATCCTGCTAATTCAGAAGCTCTGGTCAATACACATTTAAATAATTGTTGACAGCTTGGTCAAGGAAATGATTGTGTTTTTAATAAATTACACTTTGAACTATTAAGAAAAAACATCAACAATTAGAATTTAAATCATACAACATAAAAACCAAAATGATGTGAAATTGTAAATTTAATTAACGGAAAATTAATACATTATGAAAATAAAGCTTAAACAGTGATTTTCAACAATTCAACCACTGTCAATAAAAAGCACATTTACCCCTCACCTGTTTATTTTCCACCTCATTATAATAAAAAAATAGTTATCCTGCACTTGTTACGGTTGTGTTTTATTTTTCATGTTTATTTAAGGTTGTGTTTTATTTTTCACGTTTATTTAAGGTTGTGTTTTATTTTTCAGGTTTATTTAAGGTTGTGTTTTATTTTTCATGTTTATTTAAGGTTGTGTTTTATTTTTCATGTTTATTTAAGGTTGTGTTTTATTTTTCAGGTTTATTTAAGGTTGTGTTTTATTTTCAGGTTTATATAAGGTTGTGTTTTATTTGTCATGTTTATTTAAGGTTGTGTTTTATTTTTCATGGTTATTTAAGATTGTGTTTTATTTATCATGTTTATTTAAGGTTGTGTTTTATTTGTCGTGTTTTTTTAAGATTGTGTTTTATTTTTCATGTTTATTTAAGGTTGTGTTTTATTTTTCATGTTTATTTAAGGTTGTGTTTTATTTTTCATGTTTATTTAAGGTTGTGTTTTATTTTTCAGGTTTATTTAAAATTGTGTTTTATTTTTCAGGTTTATTTAAGGTTGTGTTTTATTTTTCATGTTTATTTAAAGTTGTGTTTTATTTTTCATGTTTATTTAAGGTTGTGTTTTATTTTTCATGTTTATTTAAGGTTGTGTTTTATTTTTCATGTTTATTTAAGGTTGTGTTTTATTTTTCATGTTTATTTAAGATTGTGTTTTATTTTTCAGGTTTATTTAAGGTTGTGTTTTATTTTTCATGTTTATTTAAGATTTTGTTTTATTTTTCAGGTTTATTTAAGGTTGTGTTTTATTTTCAGGTTTATTTAAGGTTGTGTTTTATTTGTCATGTTTATTTAAGGTTGTGTTTTATTTTTCATGTTTATTTAAGATTGTGTTTTATTTGTCATGCTTATTTAAGATTGTGTTTTATTTTTCAGGTTTATTTAAGGATATACATGGTAACTACGATGTCGCGTTCTACATTGGAGGAATAGGAGTACTTGTTGGTACTTTGATTCTATTTATAAATAATATTGTACATTGTATAAGGACAAGGCAGGACAACAAAAGAATAAACAGAATAAACAATCTAAAATTCGTCACGTCAATCAATTCTACTAAAACTAATATCAACTTCCGGTCATGCAGACACAGCACGTGAACCAACCAGAGGAGAAATTGTGGACAAGAACTCCGCAACACGCGACATGTGAAGCAACAAGAATACAAAATGATGAAAAAACCTCCCTGACACGATATGTGAAACAACAAGAATGGATAATGTGGATCTCACCGAGACGACATATGAACCAACAATGGAACATTTGATCAAGAACATGTGTTGTGGTACTGACAACCGATGTTATCATTAGGACATGTGTTACTTGACCTCGTGTTGAACGATGATCGACAACTCGTGTGAACAGCGAAATCCACATGTGTTGTCATTGCATTTGTGCTGGGGAATGCTTGGACGGACGACAAGATGGATGATCAGTGATGTATCCGTTGTACATAAGTCTGTATACACGACTCATAAGTAGAGCTGTGGTTTATTAGAGTGTAAATTTAACATTAATTCATAACCATGCTTAACAGTGTAATATTTATTGTGAAGTGTATGTTTCATTTATAATTAAACAAGTAATACATTGTTCTTTATCTATTAAACCTTGTACTCTCCCAAAAACTTTTAATGGCGAACATTAAAACAACGTGTCGATTTAGACCAGACCTTAACCATGGCCCAAAACACATTAGCTTTAGACAAGACCTTAACCATGGCCCAAAACACATTAGCTTTAGACAAGACCTTAACCATGGCCCAAAACACATTAGCTTTAGACAAGACCTTAACCATGGCCCAAAACACATTAGCTTTAGACAAGACCTTAACCATGGCCCAAAACACATTAGCTTTAGACAAGACCTTAACCATGGCCCAAAACACATTAGCTTTAGACAAGACCTTAACCATGGCCCAAAACACATTAGCTTTAGACCAGACCTTAACCATGGCCCAAAACACATTAGCTTTAGACCAGACCTTAACCATGGCCCAAAACACATTAGCTTTAGACAAGACCTTAACCATGGCCCAAAACACATTAGCTTTAGACAAGACCTTAACCATGGCCCAAAACACATTAGCTTTAGACAAGACCTTAACCATGGCCCAAAACACATTAGCTTTAGACAAGACCTTAACCATGGCCCAAAACACATTAGCTTTAGACAAGACCTTAACCATGGCCCAAAACACATTAGCTTTAGACAAGACCTTAACCATGGTCCAAAACACATTAGCTTTAGACAAAACCTTAACCATGGCCCAAAACACATTAGCTTTAGACAAGACCTTAACCATGGCCCAAAACACATTAGCTTTAGACAAGACCTTAACCATGGTCCAAAACACATTAGCTTTAGACAAAACCTTAACCATGGCCCAAAACACATTAGCTTTAGACAAGACCTTAACCATGGTCCAAAACACATTAGCTTTAGACAAGACCTTAACCATGGCCCAAAACACATTAGCTTTAGACAAAACCTTAACCATGGCCCAAAACACATTAGCTTTAGACAAGACCTTAACCATGGCCCAAAACACATTAGCTTTAGACCAGACCTTAACCATGGCCCAAAACACATTAGCTTTAGACAAGACCTTAACCATGGCCCAAAACACATTAGCTTTTATGTGTATTCTTTAAATGCATGACATGAAAATAAAGAAAGACAACTTTGATATTTCTCATTCTTCATGAGAATGAGTGTGATCAACAGAAAATATCGTGAGTAAGTTCTAATAGATAAATCATAGTAATGGGGTTTAGCCAAGCAGATTCTACCTTCTTAGCTAGCATTAGTTTGGCCAGTTAAGAAATATTATTCACTAAACCTGTTAATGTACTGTTCACCTTAATGTGGTCATTCGGTTTTGTAATAGTGTATGATCATTTTGAATGAATGCGAATCTTTACGGGTCTTTTAATTGTTTGTTTATACATTGTATATGTATTACTATTACTCCAATAGTAATACATACTCCAATAGTAATATGCGAGCGTCAGCGAGCTCTTTATGGTATAAAATGTGTACTTAGGATTTTTTGACAAGCATGGCTGCACATTACTGACGAATAAAAAAAAATCGACGCTTTGTAAGCACGTTCCGTGTAACACACTAACACACTCAACTGATGTAGGTCTTCTTAACATAAAGCGCAAAGGTGATCCTGAAGTCTCGTACCCTCTCTCGTACGTCCGATACCACTGAACCCGGAACCCGTGTGTAATACAAGTAATTTTGTTAGTTTGTTTTACTTATATTGATATTTTTTTAATTTATGAAATCTCTTCTGACATACTGACAATAATTTTTGTTTCTACGCGGAAGTTAACATTTGAGATTTCGTAAGGAACGACAGCTGGATTGAATGAGACTAGATTCGGGCCTAAAAAAAAGTCATCCCCAATATATCTCGGCCCAAAAAATCTCGACACTTTTTGATGCATTAGATGAGCGTGAAATTGCCAGATAATTTTCAGATGCGCGAGCATTCATGGCCGTGCCGGTTTCATATTACATATACAATGTATAAACAGTATCAAGAGAAAAAAGGTTGAGATCGCATTGATCGACTTGATTCCGCCAACGTTTTGTTCCTGTCCTATGCTATAACCTGGAATTCCCACTGCAAATATTGTAGTCTGTTTTGTGGTCAATGATTTGAGGTTAGAGGTTTTGTTCATTTTGTTGATATTAATAGAATTATTGACAATCAAGATTTGCTTTGTGTTCAATGATTTGAGGTAAGAACAAATTGTTCATTGTTTTGATATTGGTGGAATTGTTGATCATCGTGGTCTGTTTTGAGTGAGGAGTTATTGTTGTTTAACGCCAACTCAGAAATTTGTCAGCTATATCATGTCAAGAACAAGTTAATGTGCAATGAGATGATGATCAGGTACGCTTTGTACTAGACCAACACGCTTAGCTGGATTTGTATAGTGCTAGATCACTGAAACAAGTCCGCGGATAGACATGTCACCCAACTCCTCGGACACATTATCCCGATTCCGAAACAACCAGTCGTTGCTCTTTCTTCTTAATGATGTGTGCTTATCGGAGAATCAACAAATACCAATTTCATAATCTTTGGCTTTGCCCGATCGAGACTCGAACCCACTTTCTACCGCACTCGAGGCGAGCACGCTAACCATTACATAACCAATGCGGTTTGCTTTGTGTTTGATGATTTAAGATAAGAGATAGTTGTTTGTTTTGTGTTCGATGATTTAAGATAAGAGATAGTTGTTTGTTTTGTGTTCGATGATTTAAGATAAGAGATAGTTGTTTGTTTTGTGTTCCATGATTTAAGATAAGAGATAGTTGTTTGTTTTGTGTTCCATGATTTAAGATAAGAGAGAGTTGTTTGTTTTGTGTTCGATGATTTAAGATAAGAGATAGTTGTTTGTTTTGTGTTCGATAATTTAAGATAAGAGATAGTTGTTTGTTTTGTGTTCGATGATTTAAGATAAGAGATAGTTGTTTGTTTTGTGTTCGATGATTTAAGATAAGAGATAGTTGTTTGTTTTGTGTTCGATGATTTAAGATAAGAGATAGTTGTTTGTTTTGTGTTCGATGATTTAAGATAAGAGATAGTTGTTTGTTTTGTGTTCGATGATTTAAGATAAGAGATAGTTGTTTGTTTTGTGTTCGATGATTTAAGATAAGAGATAGTTGTTTGTTTTGTGTTCGATGATTTAAGATAAGAGATAGTTGTTTGTTTTGTGTTCGATGATTTAAGATAAGAGATAGTTGTTTGTTTTGTGTTCGATGATTTAAGATAAGAGATAGTTGTTTGTTTTGTGTTCGATGATTTAAGATAAGAGATAGTTGTTTGTTTTGTGTTCGATAATTTAAGATAAGAGATAGTTGTTTGTTTTGTGTTCGATGATTTAAGATAAGAGATAGTTGTTTGTTTTGTGTTCGATGATTTAAGATAAGAGATAGTTGTTTGTTTTGTGTTCGATGATTTAAGATAAGAGATAGTTGTTTGTTTTGTGTTCGATGATTTAAGATAAGAGATAGTTGTTTGTTTTGTTTTAATATTGTTTACCATCGTGGTCGGCAAGAGGTAATTGTTCATTTTGTTGATATTAGTGGCAATGTTGTCCATTAATGTTTAAACTTAACATCTATTATAAACTGCAAAGTATAATCACAGGCAGATTTGCGCATCAACATTCCTATTTCTAAAGGAACAACCACTACTACATCTGATCGCTAGGACAAACAAATTGGTACTTAACGACTTTTTTATTTTTATTTTGAGGTACATTTAAAAGGTGAAGGGCAATATATATGACGGTTGTGTTTAGCAGTATTAAAAGAACGACATATTTATTATGAATGTATATCAAATTAAATGGAAACTATTGAACTTGTCACATTCATGTTTATTTTAATCATTTAACGTTTAATGCGGATTAATCTATTGACCAAGTAAATAGTCTTATGTTATCTGTACTTAAAAATTAACATTAAATAATCCTTAAAAACATTATTAAAATATGGTGTCATTTAAATTGAGGTCATCATTAAACACGTATGTACTCTTGAGGTATATAATTAATGTATTAATGATTGTCTTAGTTTTATGAATTAGAAGGTCCAGTGACACAAATAAACACGGTACATGATAATAATGTTACGATGTTACCAATAAATGTTAAACTAAACCCGAAAGTTCTGTGTAATGATGATATTCTGTATCCAATTAGGAATGTGGCGCGTCCAATCACAAACAACATAACAAAACATGGAATTAATGTCATAAGATGTGGAGGTAGATAGGATGACAGAGTCAATAATCCAGTAACATGTAACACTAACTGTTCCATGGTGTTCCTAAGATAACGTTGTGATACATCTACTAGGTGTTCCCCACGTCCTGTCAGGGGGTCAATAGCGTTTGTCTGGTACCTAGTAGTACCTACAGAAATAATTCCAAATAATAACGTATATACCGATAAATGTAGCCATCTTAGTGTATATACAACTTTGTCCCATGATGTCTCAAGATGTGGCACAGATACTGGGAATATAAAATACCAAATAGTCACGGTACTGATCCATACTACACAGGCACATAACGATTTTTTTCTGATAAAATCTCGGTCTTCTGGTAGTGACTTCATAACTAACAGAAAATAAAGGTTGACATTACCTCACAAAAATACCATCTCTATCATATCAATATAATATTTGTTATTAACGTACTACAAGAACTTAGTTAGTAGATTAATATGATGCTCCTCCATCAAAAATAAATAAATACACGTGGTCACAGGTAACTTTACCTGTACGGATCATGTAAACATTCCTTTGTTGACAAAATGGAACAGATATAAATAGATAATTGTTATATATTTAATTACTACAAAGGTTTTAATCATGTACTTGATGTTCCTTTTCTTCTTATTAATTAATTATTGTTTGCCTTATTAAAATGTTTAAGTGTATTCCTTCACGGTGGTGTAATGGTTACCGTGCTATAAAGTATAAAGTATAACAGTTTTATTTAAAGTCGGAGTTTTTACAAACATATAACATAAGCTCTGTAGAGCTTTTTACCGACATATATAACAATTGACCAAATATATTATGACAGGAGGCATACAGACATTTGTAGATTACAGACAAACATACAAAGCAAAGCATTACATAAATAGCTTAAAACATGTTTATAAAGTACTAAAACTAGCATAAGAACATAAAATACAATAGGCAAAAAGAATAAGTACATGTAGCATGAGCAACTGAACTAAATGCTCGCAGCGAATGCAGTAGATCTGTGTTCCAGTACCAAATATTATAACTTTTCCACAAAACACGTAGAGGGACGTTCAAAACAAACTGTGTATAACTATTACTATGTTGGCTGAATGTTACATATGGAAGGAAAGATGTGTGTTGTCGTTCTTGTAGAGACCAACATTTCTTCCTCTTAGTCTATCATTTCTTCCTCTTAGTCTATCATTTCTTCCTCTTAGTCTATCATTTCTTCCTCTTAGTCTAACATTTCTTCCTCTTAGTCTATCATTTCTTCCTCTTAGTCTATCATTTCTTCCTCTTAGTCTATCATTTCTTCCTCTTAGTCTATCATTTCTTCCTCTTAGTCTAACATTTCTTCCTCTTAGTCTATCATTTCTTCCTCTTAGTCTATCATTTCTTCCTCTTAGTCTATCATTTCTTCCTCTTAGTCTATCATTTCTTCCTCTTAGTCTATCATTTCTTCCTCTTAGTCTATCACTTCTTCCTCTTAGTCTATCATTTCTTCCTCTTAGTCTATCATTTCTTCCTCTTAGTCTATCATTTCTTCCTCTTAGTCTAACATTTCTTCCTCTTAGTCTATCATTTCTTCCTCTTAGTCTATCATTTCTTCCTCTTAGTCTATCATTTCTTCCTCTTAGTCTAACATTTCTTCCTCTTAGTCTATCATTTCTTCCTCTTAGTCTATCATTTCTTCCTCTTAGTCTATCATTTCTTCCTCTTAGTCTAACATTTCTTCCTCTTAGTCTATCATTTCTTCCTCTTAGTCTATCATTTCTTCCTCTTAGTCTATCATTTCTTCCTCTTAGTCTATCATTTCTTCCTCTTAGTCTATCATTTCTTCCTCTTAGTCTATCATTTCTTCCTCTTAGTCTATCATTTCTTCCTCTTAGTCTAACATTTCTTCCTCTTAGTCTATCATTTCTTCCTCTTAGTCTATCATTTCTTCCTCTTAGTCTATCATTTCTTCCTCTTAGTCTATCATTTCTTCCTCTTAGTCTATCATTTCTTCCTCTTAGTCTAACATTTCTTCCTCTTAGTCTATCATTTCTTCCTCTTAGTCTATCATTTCTTCCTCTTAGTCTATCATTTCTTCCTCTTAGTCTATCATTTCTTCCTCTTAGTTTAACATTTCTTCCTCTTAGTCTATCATTTCTTCCTCTTAGTCTATCATTTCTTCCTCTTAGTCTATCATTTCTTCCTCTTAGTCTAACATTTCTTCCTCTTAGTCTATCATTTCTTCCTCTTAGTCTATCATTTCTTCCTCTTAGTCTATCATTTCTTCCTCTTTGTCTATCATTTCTTCCTCTTAGTCTATCATTTCTTCCTCTTAGTCTATCATTTCTTCCTCTTAGTCTATCATTTCTTCCTCTTAGTCTATCATTTCGTCCTCTTAGTCTATCATTTCTTCCTCTTAGTCTATCATTTCTTCCTCTTAGTCTATCATTTCTTCCTCTTAGTCTATCATTTCTTCCTCTTAGTCTATCATTTCTTGGCAAGGTGTTAATAAGATTAATGGAGTAGAATAATTACAGAATTATGTTATCACCTCTATATCACCTCTATATCACCTCGATTTGTTGACTTCAAGTACTCAGAGAAAAAACGACTAATTAAAGATTAATAGGTCAAGTTAAGAAATTGTGTATTCAAAGTTCTTTATTAATTTGTAATATTTATATAACCCTGACCTTAAAAAAATTATTGGCCCTTTTTTGCATACATGTATATATATATATTGAATTTTCCTTCGTAAAGAGTTGTGTCAGTAAGAAGGTCACAAATACCAACTAGCTTCTTGGCATATATTTATCTATTTTAAGTTTTGCACTTTGTATATTTTTTAATGAAAAGAAAATTTAAGACGTAATGGTCAAGAATTCCGCTAATATAAAAAAAAACCCAATAACTACCTCCCACCTTAAATCATTGAACAAAACCAATAACTACCTCCCACCTTAAATCATTGAACAAAACCAATAACTATCTCCCACCTTAAATCATTGAACAAAACCAATAACTATCTCCCACCTTAAATCATTGAACAAAACCAATAACTACCTCCCACCTTAAATCATTGAACAAAACCAATAACTACCTCCCACCTTAAATCATTGAACAAAACCAATAACTACCTCCCACCTTAAATCATTGAACAAAACCAATAACTATCTCCCACCTTAAATCATTGAACAAAACCAATAACTGCCTCCCACCTTAAATCATTGAACAAAACCAATAACTACCTCCCACCTTAAATCATTGAACAAAACCAATAACTACCTCCCACCTTAAATCATTGAACAAAACCAATAACTACCTCCCACCTTAAATCATTGAACAAAACCAATAACTACCTCCCACCTTAAATCATTGAACAAAACCAATAACTATCTCCCACCTTAAATCATTGAACAAAACCAATAACTATCTCCCACCTTAAATCATTGAACAAAACCAATAACTACCTCCCACCTTAAATCATTGAACAAAACCAATAACTACCTCCCACCTTAAATCATTGAACAACACTAATAACTACCTCCCACCTTAAATCATTGAACAAAACCAATAACTACCTCCCACCTTAAATCATTGAACAAAACCAATAACTACCTCCCACCTTAAATCATTGAACAAAACCAATAACTACCTCCCACCTTAAATCATTGAACAACACTAATAACTACCTCCCACCTTAAATCATTGAACAAAACCAATAACTATCTCCCACCTTAAATCATTGAACAAAACCAATAACTACCTCCCACCTTAAATCATTGAACAAAACCAATAACTACCTCCCACCTTAAATCATTGAACAAAACCAATAACTACCTCCCACCTTAAATCATTGAACAAAACCAATAACTACCTCCCACCTTAAATCATTGAACAAAGCCAATAACTACCTCCCACCTTAAATCATTGAACAAAACCAATAACTACCTCCCACCTTAAATCATTGAACAAAACCAATAACTACCTCCCACCTTAAATCATTGAACAAAACCAATAACTACCTCCCACCTTAAATCATTGAACAAAACTAATAACTACCTCCCACCTTAAATCATTGAACACAAAAAACACAACAAAACCAATAACTACCTCCCACCATATCAACAAAACCAATAGCTACCTCCCACCTTAAATCATTGAACAAAGCTAATAACTACCTCCCACCTTAAATCATTGAGCAAAACCAATAACTACCTCCCACCTTAAATCATTGAACAAAACCAATAACTACCTCCCACCTTAAATCATTGAACAAAACCAATAACTACCTCCCATACCTTAAATCATTGAATAAAACCAATAACTACCTCCCACCTTAAATCATTGAACAAAACCAATAACTACCTCCCACCTTAAATCATTGAACAAAACCAATAACTACCTCCCACCTTAAATCATTGAGCAAAATCAATAACTACCTCTCACCTTAAATCATTGAACAAAACCAATAACTACCTCCCACCTTAAATCGTTGAACAAAGCCAATAACTACCTCCCACCTTAAATCATTCAACAAAACCAATAACTACCTCCCGCCTTAAATCATTGAACAAAACTAATAACTACCTCCCACCTTAAATCATTGAACAAAACCAATAACTACCTCCCACCTTAAATCATTGAACACAAAAAACACAACAACATATGGTGTTGGAAATCTAGTTCCTGGTTTGTGACCGGTGCAAAATGTGGCGGTTTTAGACCGGTTAATGGGATTCCAAGCACTCTCTCTTGATAATTGGATATCCAACAGCAATAAAGGTATGCAAAGAAAACAAATCCTGCACATATTCACATCCATTCAAAAAAATACACGCTTCAGTATCAAAACAAAAGAATAAGAACATACATATGGGGGAATGAAGCCGTATTGGTTGAGTAATGGATAGCGTGCTCGCCGTGTGATATATCGTGGTTTACAGCCCCGGTCACGTCAAACCAAAGTCTGTAAAATTGGTATATGATGATTCCCCGCTAAACACCCGTCATCAAGGAGTAAAAGCAAAGACTGTTTGGCTCGGAATCAGGATAGTGTCCGCCACTGGAGCGACAACTTTTTCCGTGGTTTGTTGTTTTTTCAGTAAACTGGCATCATTAACAATTCAACAAATTGAATTGGTCTAGTAAAAATGGGACATCATCATCATTTGGTAGAAATGTCACCTGTTTTTACTATGATATATCCGGGGAGAAAACCTTTGACGTTAAACAACAACCACTCACTAACTCAATCAGGGTACATGGTCGTGCTGGGAAAAGTTTCGGAGATCTCCTATCTTATATCTTGTACCGGTGATCTTTTACCTCAGATATGATATTGTTTCGGAATATTTCGTGATGTTGATGCCGAGAGCTCCTATCTTATATATGATGTTGTTTCGGAATATTTCGTGATGTTGCTTCCGAGATCTGCTATCGTATATATGATGTTGTTTCGGAATATTTCGTGATGTTGCTTCCGAGATCTCCTATCGTATATATGATGTTGTGTCAGAATATTTCGTGATGTTGTTTCCGAGATCTCCTATCGTATATATGATGTTGTTTCGGAATATTTCGTGATGTTGATGCCGAGATCTGCTATCGTATATATGATGTTGTTTCGGAATATTTCGTGATGTTGCTTCCGAGATCTCCTATCGTATATATGATGTTGTGTCAGAATATTTCGTGATGTTGTTTCCGAGATCTCCTATCGTATATATGATGTTGTTTCGGAATATTTCGTGATGTTGATGCCGAGAGCTCCTATCTTATATATGATGTTGTGTCGGAATATTTCGTGATGTTACTTCCGAGATCTCCTATCGTATATATGATGTTGTTTCGGAATATTTCGTGATGTTGATGCCGAGAGCTCCTATCTTATATATGATGTTGTGTCGGAATATTTCGTGATGTTACTTCCGAGATCTCCTATCGTATATATGATGTTGTTTCGGAATATTTCGTGATGTTGATGCCGAGAGCTCCTATCTTATATATGATGTTGTGTCGGAATATTTCGTGATGTTGTTTCCGAAATCTCCTATCGTATATATGATGTTGTTTCGGAATATTTCGTGATGTTACTTCCGAGATCTCCTATCGTATATATGATGTTGTGTCGGAATATTTCGTGATGTTGATGCCGAGAGCTCCTATCTTATATATGATGTTGTGTCGGAATATTTCGTGATGTTGTTTCCGAAATCTCCTATCGTATATATGATGTTGTTTCGGAATATTTCGTGATGTTACTTCCGAGATCTCCTATCGTATATATGATGTTGTGTCGGAATATTCCGTGATGTTGTTTCCAAGATCTCTTATCTTATATATGGTGTTGTTTCGGAATATTTCGTGATGTTGCTTCCGAGATCTCCTATCGTATATATGATGTTGTTTCGGAATATTTCGTGATGTTGATTCCGAGATCTCCTATCGTATATATGATGTTGTGTCGGAATATTTGGTGATGTTGCTTCCGATATCTCCTATCGTATATATGATGTTGTTTCGGAGTATTTCGTGATGTTGCTTCCGAGATCTCCTATCTTATATATGATGTTGTTTCGGAATATTTCGTGATGTTGCTTCCGAGATCTCCTATCTTATGTATGATGTTGTTTCGGAATATTTCGTGATGTTGCTTCCGAGATCTGCTATCGTATATATGATGTTGTGTCAGAATATTTCGTGATGGTGCTTCCGAGATCTCCTATCGTATGTATGATGTTGTTTCAGAATATTTCATGATGTTGCTTCCGAGATCTGCTCTCGTATATATGATGTTGTGTCAGAATATTTCGTGATGTTGCTTCCGAGATCTCTTATCTTATATATGATGTTGTGTCGGAATATTTCGTGATGTTGCTTCCGAGATCTGCTATCGTATATATGATGTTGTGTCAGAATATTTCGTGATGTTGCTTCCGAGATCTCCTATCGTATATATGATGTTGTTTCGGAATATTTCGTGATGTTGCTTCCGAGATCTCCTATCGTATATATGATGTTGTTTCGGAATATTTCGTGATGTTGTTTCCGAGATCTCCTATCGTATATATGATGTTGTGTCGGAATATTTCGTGATGTTGCTTCCGAGATCTCCTATCGTATATATGATGTTGTTTCGGAATATTTCGTGATGTTGCTTCCGAGATCTGCTATCGTATATATGATGTTGTGTCAGAATATTTCGTGATGTTGCTTCTGAGATCTCCTATCTTATATATGATGTTGTTTCGGAATATTTCGTGATGTTGCTTCCGAGATCTGCTATCGTATATATGATGTTGTGTCAGAATATTTCGTGATGTTGCTTCCGAGATCTCCTATCGTATATATGATGTTGTGTCGGAATATTTCGTGATGTTGCTTCCAAGATCTCCTATCTTATATATAATATTGTGTCGGAATATTTCGTGATGTTGTTTCCGAGATCTCCTATCTTATATATGATGTCGTTTCGGAATATTTCGTGATGTTGCTTCCGAGATCTCCTATCGTATATATGATGTTGTTTCGGAATATTTCGTGATGTTGCTTCCGAGATCTCCTATCGTATATATGATGTTGTGTTGGAATATTTCGTGATGTTGCTTCCGAGATCTCCTATCTTATATATGATGTTGTTTCAGAATATTTCGTGATGTTGCTTCCGAGATCTGCTATCTTATATATGATGTTGTGTCAGAATATTTCGTGATGTTGCTTCCTAGATCTCTTATCTTATATATGATGTTGTTTCGGAATATTTCGTGATGTTGCTTCCGAGATCTCCTATCTTATATATGATGTTGTGTCAGAATATTTCGTGATGCTGCTTCCGAGATCTCCTATCTTATAGATGATGTTGTGTCGGAATATTTCGTGATGTTGCTTCCGAGATCTCCTATCGTATATATGATGTTGTTTCGGAATATTTCGTGATGTTGTTTCCGAGATTTCCTATCGTATATATGATGTTGTGTCGGAATATTTCGTGATGTTGCTTTCGAGATCTGCTATCGTATATATGATGTTGTTTCGGAATATTTCGTGATGTTGCTTCCGAGATATGCTATCGTATATATGATGTTGTGTCAGAATATTTCGTGATGTTGCTTCTGAGATCTCCTATCTTATATATGATGTTGTTTCGGAATATTTCGTGATGTTGCTTCCGAGATCTGCTCTCGTATATATGATGTTGTGTCAGAATATTTCGTGATGTTGCTTCCGAGATCTCTTATCTTATATATGATGTTGTGTCGGAATATTTCGTGATGTTGCTTCCGAGATCTGCTATCGTATATATGATGTTGTGTCAGAATATTTCGTGATGTTGCTTCCGAGATCTCCTATCGTATATATGATGTTGTTTCGGAATATTTCGTGATGTTGCTTCCGAGATCTCCTATCGTATATATGATGTTGTTTCGGAATATTTCGTGATGTTGTTTCCGAGATCTCCTATCGTATATATGATGTTGTTTCGGAATATTTCGTGATGTTGCTTCCGAGATCTGCTATCGTATATATGATGTTGTTTCGGAATATTTCGTGATGCTGCTTCCGAGATCTGCTATCGTATATATGATGTTGTGTCAGAATATTTCGTGATGTTGCTTCCGAGATCTCCTATCTTATATATGATGTTGTTTCGGAATATTTCGCGATGTTGCTTCCGAGATCTGCTATCTTATATATGATGTTGTTTCGGAATATTTCGTGATGTTGATGCCGAGATCTCCTATCGTATATATGATGTTGTGTCAGAATATTTCGTGATGTTGTTTCCGAGATCTCCTATCGTATATATGATGTTGTTTCGGAATATTTCGTGATGTTGATGCCGAGAGCTCCTATCTTATATATGATGTTGTGTCGGAATATTTCGTGATGTTACTTCCGAGATCTCCTATCGTATATATGATGTTGTTTCGGAATATTTCGTGATGTTGATGCCGAGAGCTCCTATCTTATATATGATGTTGTGTCGGAATATTTCGTGATGTTACTTCCGAGATCTCCTATCGTATATATGATGTTGTTTCGGAATATTTCGTGATGTTGATGCCGAGAGCTCCTATCTTATATATGATGTTGTGTCGGAATATTTCGTGATGTTGTTTCCGAAATCTCCTATCGTATATATGATGTTGTTTCGGAATATTTCGTGATGTTACTTCCGAGATCTCCTATCGTATATATGATGTTGTGTCGGAATATTTCGTGATGTTGATGCCGAGAGCTCCTATCTTATATATGATGTTGTGTCGGAATATTTCGTGATGTTGTTTCCGAAATCTCCTATCGTATATATGATGTTGTTTCGGAATATTTCGTGATGTTACTTCCGAGATCTCCTATCGTATATATGATGTTGTGTCGGAATATTCCGTGATGTTGTTTCCAAGATCTCTTATCTTATATATGGTGTTGTTTCGGAATATTTCGTGATGTTGCTTCCGAGATCTCCTATCGTATATATGATGTTGTTTCGGAATATTTCGTGATGTTGATTCCGGGATCTCCTATCGTATATATGATGTTGTGTCGGAATATTTGGTGATGTTGCTTCCGATATCTCCTATCGTATATATGATGTTGTTTCGGAGTATTTCGTGATGTTGCTTCCGAGATCTCCTATCTTATATATGATGTTGTTTCGGAATATTTCGTGATGTTGCTTCCGAGATCTCCTATCTTATGTATGATGTTGTTTCGGAATATTTCGTGATGTTGCTTCCGAGATCTGCTATCGTATATATGATGTTGTGTCAGAATATTTCGTGATGGTGCTTCCGAGATCTCCTATCGTATGTATGATGTTGTTTCAGAATATTTCATGATGTTGCTTCCGAGATCTGCTCTCGTATATATGATGTTGTGTCAGAATATTTCGTGATGTTGCTTCCGAGATCTCTTATCTTATATATGATGTTGTGTCGGAATATTTCGTGATGTTGCTTCCGAGATCTGCTATCGTATATATGATGTTGTGTCAGAATATTTCGTGATGTTGCTTCCGAGATCTCCTATCGTATATATGATGTTGTTTCGGAATATTTCGTGATGTTGCTTCCGAGATCTCCTATCGTATATATGATGTTGTTTCGGAATATTTCGTGATGTTGTTTCCGAGATCTCCTATCGTATATATGATGTTGTGTCGGAATATTTCGTGATGTTGCTTCCGAGATCTCCTATCGTATATATGATGTTGTTTCGGAATATTTCGTGATGTTGCTTCCGAGATCTGCTATCGTATATATGATGTTGTGTCAGAATATTTCGTGATGTTGCTTCTGAGATCTCCTATCTTATATATGATGTTGTTTCGGAATATTTCGTGATGTTGCTTCCGAGATCTGCTATCGTATATATGATGTTGTGTCAGAATATTTCGTGATGTTGCTTCCGAGATCTCCTATCGTATATATGATGTTGTGTCGGAATATTTCGTGATGTTGCTTCCAAGATCTCCTATCTTATATATAATATTGTGTCGGAATATTTCGTGATGTTGTTTCCGAGATCTCCTATCTTATATATGATGTCGTTTCGGAATATTTCGTGATGTTGCTTCCGAGATCTCCTATCGTATATATGATGTTGTTTCGGAATATTTCGTGATGTTGCTTCCGAGATCTCCTATCGTATATATGATGTTGTGTTGGAATATTTCGTGATGTTGCTTCCGAGATCTCCTATCTTATATATGATGTTGTTTCAGAATATTTCGTGATGTTGCTTCCGAGATCTGCTATCTTATATATGATGTTGTGTCAGAATATTTCGTGATGTTGCTTCCTAGATCTCTTTTCTTATATATGATGTTGTTTCGGAATATTTCGTGATGTTGCTTCCGAGATCTCCTATCTTATATATGATGTTGTGTCAGAATATTTCGTGATGCTGCTTCCGAGATCTCCTATCTTATAGATGATGTTGTGTCGGAATATTTCGTGATGTTGCTTCCGAGATCTCCTATCGTATATATGATGTTGTTTCGGAATATTTCGTGATGTTGTTTCCGAGATTTCCTATCGTATATATGATGTTGTGTCGGAATATTTCGTGATGTTGCTTTCGAGATCTGCTATCGTATATATGATGTTGTTTCGGAATATTTCGTGATGTTGCTTCCGAGATCTGCTATCGTATATATGATGTTGTGTCAGAATATTTCGTGATGTTGCTTCTGAGATCTCCTATCTTATATATGATGTTGTTTCGGAATATTTCGTGATGTTGCTTCCGAGATCTGCTCTCGTATATATGATGTTGTGTCAGAATATTTCGTGATGTTGCTTCCGAGATCTCTTATCTTATATATGATGTTGTGTCTGAATATTTCGTGATGTTGCTTCCGAGATCTGCTATCGTATATATGATCTTGTGTCAGAATATTTCGTGATGTTGCTTCCGAGATCTCCTATCGTATATATGATGTTGTTTCGGAATATTTCGTGATGTTGCTTCCGAGATCTCCTATCGTATATATGATGTTGTTTCGGAATATTTCGTGATGTTGCTTCCGAGATCTGCTATCGTATATATGATGTTGTTTCGGAATATTTCGTGATGCTGCTTCCGAGATCTGCTATCGTATATATGATGTTGTGTCAGAATATTTCGTGATGTTGCTTCCGAGATCTCCTATCTTATATATGATGTTGTTTCGGAATATTTCGCGATGTTGCTTCCGAGATCTGCTATCGTATATATGATGTTGTTTCGGAATATTTCGTGATGTTGCTTCCGAGATCTGCTATCGTATATATGATGTTGTTTCGGGATTTCCTATCCAAGTAGAAACACAGTAAGACTTGCAGTTTATGTAGTATATACGCTATATAAATATCAATATATTTTATCAAGTCAAATATCATTTCAGTGACATTTGATTGATTTTCTTGCATTGTCTGTTATTCCTCAATTTACGTCTTCTGATTACCGTTTTGGTATCTTTTGTCCATTGTGTTGTCTGTTCTTCCTCAATTTACGTCTTCTGATTACCGTTTTGGTATCTTTTGTCCATTGTGTTGTCTGTTCTTCCTCAATTTACGTCTTCTGATTACCGTTTTGGTATCTTTTGTCCATTGTGTTGTCTGTTCTTCCTCAATTTACGTCTTCTGATTACCGTTTTGGTATCTTTTGTCCATTGTGTTGTCTGTTCTTCCTCAATTTACGTCTTCTGATTACCGTTTTGGTATCTTTTGTCCATTGTGTTGTCTGTTCTTCCTCAATTTACGTCTTCTGATTACCGTTTTGGTATCTTTTGTCCATTGTGTTGTCTGTTCTTCCTCAATTTACGTCTTCTGATTACCGTTTTGGTATCTTTTGTCCATTGTGTTGTCTGTTCTTCCTCAATTTACGTCTTCTGATTACCGTTTTGGTATCTTTTGTCCATTGTGTTGTCTGTTCTTCCTCAATTTACGTCTTCTGATTACCGTTTTGGTATCTTTTGTCCATTGTGTTGTCTGTTCTTCCTCAATTTACGTCTTCTGATTACCGTTTTGGTATCTTTTGTCCACTGTGTTGTCTGTTCTTCCTCAATTTACGTCTTCTGATTACCGTTTTGGTATCTTTTGTCCATTGTGTTGTCTGTTCTTCCTCAATTTACGTCTTCTGATTACCGTTTTGGTATCTTTTGTCCACTGTGTTGTCTGTTCTTCCTCAATTTACGTCTTCTGATTACCGTTTTGGTATCTTTTGTCCGTTGTGTTGTCTGTTCTTCCTCAATTTACGTCTTCTGATTACCGTTTTGGTATTTTTTGTCCATTGTGTTGTCTGTTCTTCCTCAATTTACGTCTTCTGATTACCGTTTTGGTATCTTTTGTCCACTGTGTTGTCTGTTCTTCCTCAATTTACGTCTTCTGATTACCGTTTTGGTATCTTTTGTCCATTGTGTTGTCTGTTCTTCCTCAATTTACGTCTTCTGATTACCGTTTTGGTATCTTTTGTCCATTGTGTTGTCTGTTCTTCCTCAATTTACGTCTTCTGATTACCGTTTTGGTATCTTTTGTTCATTGTGTTGTCTGTTCTTCCTCAATTTACGTCTTCTGATTACCGTTTTGGTATCTTTTGTCCATTGTGTTGTCTGTTCTTCCTCAATTTACGTCTTCTGATTACCGTTTTGGTATCTTTTGTCCATTGTGTTGTCTGTTCTTCCTCAATTTACGTCTTCTGATTACCGTTTTGGTATCTTTTGTCCACTGTGTTGTCTGTTCTTCCTCAATTTACGTCTTCTGATTACCGTTTTGGTATCTTTTGTCCACTCTGTTGTCTGTTCTTCCTCAATTTACGTCTTCTGATTACCGTTTTGGTATCTTTTGTCCATTGTGTTGTCTGTTCTTCCTCAATTTACGTCTTCTGATTACCGTTTTGGTATCTTTTGTCCATTGTGTTGTCTGTTCTTCCTCAATTTACGTCTTCTGATTACCGTTTTGGTATCTTTTGTCCATTGTGTTGTCTGTTCTTCCTCAATTTACGTCTTCTGATTACCGTTTTGGTATCTTTTGTCCATTGTGTTGTCTGTTCTTCCTCAATTTACGTCTTCTGATTACCGTTTTGGTATCTTTTGTCCATTGTGTTGTCTGTTCTTCCTCAATTTACGTCTTCTGATTACCGTTTTGGTATCTTTTGTCCATTGTGTTGTCTGTTCTTCCTCAATTTACGTCTTCTGATTACCGTTTTGGTATCTTTTGTCCATTGTGTTGTCTGTTCTTCCTCAATTTACGTCTTCTGATTACCGTTTTGGTATCTTTTGTCCACTGTGTTGTCTGTTCTTCCTCAATTTACGTCTTCTGATTACCGTTTTGGTATCTTTTGTCCATTGTGTTGTCTGTTCTTCCTCAATTTACGTCTTCTGATTACCGTTTTGGTATCTTTTGTCCACTGTGTTGTCTGTTCTTCCTCAATTTACGTCTTCTGATTACCGTTTTGGTATCTTTTGTCCATTGTGTTGTCTGTTCTTCCTCAATTTACGTCTTCTGATTACCGTTTTGGTATCTTTTGTCCATTGTGTTGTCTGTTCTTCCTCAATTTACGTCTTCTGATTACCGTTTTGGTATCTTTTGTCCACTGTGTTGTCTGTTCTTCCTCAATTTACGTCTTCTGATTACCGTTTTGGTATCTTTTGTCCATTGTGTTGTCTGTTCTTCCTCAATTTACGTCTTCTGATTACCGTTTTGGTATCTTTTGTCCTTTGTGTTGTCTGTTCTTCCTCAATTTACGTCTTCTGATTACCGTTTTGGTATCTTTTGTCCATTGTGTTGTCTGTTCTTCCTCAATTTACGTCTTCTGATTACCGTTTTGGTATCTTTTGTCCATTGTGTTGTCTGTTCTTCCTCAATTTACGTCTTCTGATTACCGTTTTGGTATCTTTTGTCCATTGTGTTGTCTGTTCTTCCTCAATTTACGTCTTCTGATTACCGTTTTGGTATCTTTTGTCCATTGTGTTGTCTGTTCTTCCTCAATTTACGTCTTCTGATTACCGTTTTGGTATCTTTTGTCCATTGTGTTGTCTGTTCTTCCTCAATTTACGTCTTCTGATTACCGTTTTGGTATCTTTTGTTCATTGTGTTGTCTGTTCTTCCTCAATTTACGTCTTCTGATTACCGTTTTGGTATCTTTTGTCCATTGTGTTGTCTGTTCTTCCTCAATTTACGTCTTCTGATTACCGTTTTGGTATCTTTTGTCCATTGTGTTGTCTGTTCTTCCTCAATTTACGTCTTCTGATTACCGTTTTGGTATCTTTTGTCCACTGTGTTGTCTGTTCTTCCTCAATTTACGTCTTCTGATTACCGTTTTGGTATCTTTTGTCCACTCTGTTGTCTGTTCTTCCTCAATTTACGTCTTCTGATTACCGTTTTGGTATCTTTTGTCCATTGTGTTGTCTGTTCTTCCTCAATTTACGTCTTCTGATTACCGTTTTGGTATCTTTTGTCCATTGTGTTGTCTGTTCTTCCTCAATTTACGTCTTCTGATTACCGTTTTGGTATCTTTTGTCCATTGTGTTGTCTGTTCTTCCTCAATTTACGTCTTCTGATTACCGTTTTGGTATCTTTTGTCCATTGTGTTGTCTGTTCTTCCTCAATTTACGTCTTCTGATTACCGTTTTGGTATCTTTTGTCCATTGTGTTGTCTGTTCTTCCTCAATTTACGTCTTCTGATTACCGTTTTGGTATCTTTTGTCCATTGTGTTGTCTGTTCTTCCTCAATTTACGTCTTCTGATTACCGTTTTGGTATCTTTTGTCCATTGTGTTGTCTGTTCTTCCTCAATTTACGTCTTCTGATTACCGTTTTGGTATCTTTTGTCCACTGTGTTGTCTGTTCTTCCTCAATTTACGTCTTCTGATTACCGTTTTGGTATCTTTTGTCCATTGTGTTGTCTGTTCTTCCTCAATTTACGTCTTCTGATTACCGTTTTGGTATCTTTTGTCCACTGTGTTGTCTGTTCTTCCTCAATTTACGTCTTCTGATTACCGTTTTGGTATCTTTTGTCCATTGTGTTGTCTGTTCTTCCTCAATTTACGTCTTCTGATTACCGTTTTGGTATCTTTTGTCCATTGTGTTGTCTGTTCTTCCTCAATTTACGTCTTCTGATTACCGTTTTGGTATCTTTTGTCCACTGTGTTGTCTGTTCTTCCTCAATTTACGTCTTCTGATTACCGTTTTGGTATCTTTTGTCCATTGTGTTGTCTGTTCTTCCTCAATTTACGTCTTCTGATTACCGTTTTGGTATCTTTTGTCCTTTGTGTTGTCTGTTCTTCCTCAATTTACGTCTTCTGATTACCGTTTTGGTATCTTTTGTCCATTGTGTTGTCTGTTCTTCCTCAATTTACGTCTTCTGATTACCGTTTTGGTATCTTTTGTCCATTGTGTTGTCTGTTCTTCCTCAATTTACGTCTTCTGATTACCGTTTTGGTATCTTTTGTCCATTGTGTTGTCTGTTCTTCCTCAATTTACGTCTTCTGATTACCGTTTTGGTATCTTTTGTCCACCGTGTTGTCTGTTCTTCCTCAATTTACGTCTTCTGATTACCGTTTTGGTATCTTTTGTCCACTCTGTTGTCTGTTCTTCCTCAATTTACGTCTTCTGATTACCGTTTTGGTATATTTTGTCCATTGTGTTGTCTGTTCTTCCTCAATTTACGTCTTCTGATTACCGTTTTGGTATCTTTTGTCCATTGTGTTGTCTGTTCTTCCTCAATTTACGTCTTCTGATTACCGTTTTGGTATCTTCAAACTTTTCTTCCTTATTCAGACATTACTTTTTTACATATATAAAATAAACACTTCACATTGCTTTGTATTAACACATAAGTGAGTGTAAGTATCAAATAGTAACATTATATAGTTATTTGTTCAATGGTGAGACAGTTTATTAGAATTTTAGACAAGTCATATGATCTCCTACGGCTACCATTTATATATTTCCATGGTGGACAGTCACGTGATCCCTTGCAAAATATTATTGAAATTATAATTCATTAAATATTAAAGGTATTTTATTGGAGATTAAAATCGAACAATAGTCAGGCTTTAAATTTCTAATCATAACGTTATAAGAAAGAGTAAACATAGGACTGTGTGTAAGGCATTATGTGTTGACGATGGATATCAAATGTTTGTGTCTGATTCTAGGGTTAATTTACTATCATCCCGTCAGTGGGAAGAAAGTAGATGACTATGTAGTGGACCCAGGGGTAAGTCTCTTTTAATTAACCTCTGTTATAGATCAGTTTTATTATTTAAACATCAGAGACTATATATATATATATATATATATATATATATATATATATACGTCTGAAAATTAAACTAAACAGTGTTAGAATTAGATTTTTGAGCTGTCAAATTTTTGTTCTTCCCTCGACGGGATTTGAACTCACACCACTGATACACTGTAGCACCATTCGTTTATCCTTACTTCCAGCTCCCTAGACCACTCGACCACATCCACTCCCTATATATATATATATATATATAAGAACAAAGGAACAATGAAAACTTAAAGAAATGAACAAATTTTACAAAATAGATACAAGATATACAATCTGTTACAAAAAAGTAAAACAATTATATTGATAGAAAAAGTATATGAAACCTACAAAAATGATCATCAGTCAGACCACTTGTATCAATACAACAATCAAAATTAAAACGGATATTTCTGAACTTTATAGTGTTTAGATGGATTTGTCTTCATGTCCACATACCCAGATAATTTCTTCCCCAATAAAAAGATTGAATATCGTATTCTTACTGCTGGATGAAGAACAGCAATTACAGCGTTATTCCGTTGATTTGTTACAGCGTTATTCCGTTGATTTGTTACAGCGTTATTCCGTTGATTTGTTTCTAAGAGTAATATTGAATGTTCATTTGACTTCATATAGAACCTTTTAAATATAAAATGGGATATTTATATGTGTCTATTTATTTCCTTTTTCGTAAAATCTCTTAAAAAAATATTTCCACAGTATTAATCAATAAAGAAACACACAATTTACACAAATACCAATATTGTCACTTTACAAATAACGTTATAATGAAGCATAGTCTTGATATTTCGACACATCATTATTTTTGTAACATTGTAAAATATTATGCAATAGAGTTTGGTTGTAGAATATTACACAGTGTGCCAAAGATAATAGACGTAATTCTATAGAACTACAGAAAACAAAGACATACTGAAACTGTTGTAGAAGTTTTTAATATCATTCATTATAAAAACAGTTTTCATTGTTGATTTTAATGTTTATTTAATTTCACAATGGTCTCCGTCATGGCTTTATCCTATTTGTTTGTACAATAAATTGTTACTGGTAAAACTGTATAAAACAGGTTTATAATGTTAGAAACTCGATTGATAAATATAATCAATATTAAAATAGAATTCTATAAACATGATATTGTGTTATATATTATACAGTGATATAACTATTTTAAACATTGCTAGAACATTTGTCCAGTCTTGATCAATTTTTAAGCAAATTTGTCAAAATTGTGGAAATGAGGTACATGTTTGTCAAAGAATTCTACTATTTTATGTTCTAATGGTTGTTGTTTGACTAACGAGAGTGTCTATGTAAATTAAGAACCTCTGTTAAAGTTAAGTTAGATTATTGATTTTGATCATTTCCAAAAACTTTTCAGCTTTACCGTGACTACCAGACTTAGTTAAAATCTAATGAAAATGAAATAAAATATATTGATTTAAGAAGAAAGATTCAAATAAAGAAAATGTCAAATTTAATGAAAAATGAAATAATATACATTGTAGTTGTAATTTAATTTAAGAAAAACAATTAGTGAAATATCACTTTCTATATTTAGTTAAAATCTAATGAAAATGAAGTAAAATATATTGATCTAATGATACATGAATCTGTTCAGAATTTTCAGTAATGTTCAGAATCTGTTCAGACTCTGTTCAGTCTATGTTCAGCATCTGTTCAGTCTATGTTCAGACTCTGTTCAGCCCATGTTCAGAATGTTTAGAATATGTTCAGAATTTTCAGTAATGTTCAGAATCTGTTCAGTACATATTCAGACTCTGTTCAGTAATGTTCAGACTCTGCTCAGTCCATGTTCAGAATCTGTTCAGTACATGTTCAGAATGTTCAGAATATGTTCAGAATTTTCAGTAATATTCAGTAATATTCAGAATCTGTTCAGTACATGTTCAGTGTATGTTCAGAATATTCAGTAATGTTCAGACTCTGTTCAGAATATCTAGTACAAAAACTGGTCTGTTCAGAATTTCTTGACTTTGTAGTGTATGGAATTTAAGTTTCACAAAAAATAATATCACAGTTGCACTTTAGTTTGACTCCCATTTGTTTTGTGTGGAATTCGTGTTTTATTTATGTTATTTGTATTTATTTACGTATTCTGGTGTCCAACCCGATTTCCATATCAGATGATGTTCGTGTCGTTTAACAGTAACACAACGTGTGTCACATGTGGAGCAGGAACTGCTATCTCTTCCGGAGCACATTAGTTCACCATGGCTTTTAGTGGGGTTCAAGGTGCTCGATCATTAATTTTCTATGTTATGTTTTGTAGATCGTTGTTTGTCCTTTTGTCCTTGTTCTTTTAGCCATTATATTATCTGTCCTTCTTCGTTCTGGTTACCCCCTTTCGTGTTGTCGAGCCTTTCTTTGAGGCAACGCCGTAAGTAGTTTTCATTTCCTATCGTTTCAAAATAATTATGAATTGATATGTGAACCCTTCGCCATGTGTAGGTGTGGAATACCTTAAGACTTTATATGGATATCGGGGCGCGAACTCTATCAGTGGTAAAACCTCTATTGCATTGAAGTGTGTTTAGAAACCACGTGGTATGGACATGGAAAAAACCATTCAGAAGCATTATATATATTACCCCTTTTCTTATTTGATTTTCAGGATTGGAAGTTTATCACAAGATTTTGTTTTCTAGCCACCAAAGGTACACTCAGATACACATTTGAATATCCAGTGGTAAGTTTGTGTCAGATACACATTTGAATATTCAGTGGTAAGTTTGTTTCACATACTTTCTAGTCACCAAAGGTACACTCAGATACACATTTGAATATCCAGTGGTAAGTTTGTGTCACATACATTTTATGATTCACAAAGATTGCATCTACCATCAGATTTTGAGCTGTCAGCACATAATTTAAAGGTGGTATCGTAAGTGTTCATACGTGTGGTCAGTATTCACATCGTAAGTGTTCATACGTGTGGTCAGTATTCACATCGTAAGTGTTCATACGTGTGGTCAGTATTCACATCGTAAGTGTTCATACGTGTGGTCAGTATTCACATTTATTGTTGTATTCAGATTTCTGAACTATCTCTATTAAAGTTGAACTGAGCGTGTTGGTATAAAGCGGACATCATCATATCATCGTAATGTAACCTTATATCGCCATAATATAGAAGAACAATTGCTGACTAGTCTTAAAAACATTCACTCACTGGAATACACAATAAGATGTCATCGTAATGTGAAGCTTGTGTATTAACATTGTTACATGGAATACATCATGTAAATTACATGTGGTTTAAGCTTGCTACATACAATAAATAACGCTACATTTACACAAAGTAGTGATGTGTGGATTAACATTGTTACATGGAATACATCATGTAAATTACATGTGGTTTAAGCTTGCTACATACAATAAATAACGCTACATTTACACAAAGTAGTGATGTGTGGATTAACATTGTTACATGGAATAAATCATGTAAATTACATGTGGTTTAAGCTTGCTACATACAATAAATAACGCTACATTTACACAAAGTAGTGATGTGTGGATTAACATTGTTACATGGAATAAATCATGTAAATTACATGTGGTTTAAGCTTGTTACATACAGTAAATAACGCTACATTTACACAAAGTAGTGATGTGTGGATTAACATTGTTACATGTAATAAATCATGTAAATTACATGTGGTTTAAGCTTGCTACATACAATAACTAACGCTACATTTACACAAAGTAGTGACGTGTGGATTAACATTGTTACATGTAATAAATCATGTAAATTACATGTGGATTAAGCTTGCTACATACAATAAATAACGCTACATTTACACAAAGTAGTGATGTGTGGATTAACATTGTTACATGGAATAAATCATGTAAATTACATGTGGATTAAGCTTGCTACATACAATAAATAACGCTACATTTACACAAAGTAGTGATGTGTGGATTAACATTGTTACATACAATAAATCATGTAAATTACATGTGGTTTAAGCTTGCTACATACAATAAATAACGCTACATTTACACAAAGTAGTGATGTGTGGATTAACATTGTTACATGCAATAAATCATGTAAATTACATGTGGTTTAAGCTTGCTACATACAATAAATAACGCTACATTTACACAAAGTAGTGATGTGTGGATTAACATTGTTACATGTAATAAATCATGTAAATTACATGTGGTTTAAGCTTGCTACATACAATAAATAACGCTACATTTACACAAAGTAGTGATGTGTGGATTAACATTGTTACATGTAATAAATCATGTAAATTACATGTGGTTTAAGCTTGCTACATACAATAAATAACGCTACATTTACACAAAGTAGTGATGTGTGGATTAACATTGTTACATGTAATAAATCATGTAAATTACATGTGGTTTAAGCTTGCTACATACAATAAATAACGCTACATTTACACAAAGTAGTGATGTGTGGATTAACATTGTTACATACAATAAATCATGTAAATTACATGTGGTTTAAGCTTGCTACATACAATAAATAACGCTACATTTACACAAAGTAGTGACGTGTGGATTAACATTGTTACATACAATAAATCATGTAAATTACATGTGGTTTAAGCTTGCTACATACAATAAATAACGCTACATTTACACAAAGTAGTGACGTGTGGATTAACATTGTTACATACAATAAATCATGTAAATTACATGTGGTTTAAGCTTGCTACATACAATAAATAACGCTACATTTACACAAAGTAGTGATGTGTGGATTAACATTGTTACATACAATAAATCATGTAAATTACATGTGGTTTAAGCTTGCTACATACAATAAATAACGCTACATTTACACAAAGTAGTGACGTGTGGATTAACATTGTTACATACAATAAATCATGTAAATTACATGTGGTTTAAGCTTGCTACATACAATAAATAACGCTACATTTACACAAAGTAGTGATGTGTGGATTAACATTGTTACATGTAATAAATCATGTAAATTACATGTGGTTTAAGCTTGCTACATACAATAAATAACGCTACATTTACACAAAGTAGTGATGTGTGGATTAACATTGTTACATGTAATAAATCATGTAAATTACATGTGGTTTAAGCTTGCTACATACAATAAATAACGCTACATTTACACAAAGTAGTGATGTGTGGATTAACATTGTTACATGTAATAAATCATGTAAATTACATGTGGTTTAAGCTTGCTACATACAATAAATAACGCTACATTTACACAAAGTAGTGATGTGTGGATTAACATTGTTACATGTAATAAATCATGTAAATTACATGTGGTTTAAGCTTGCTACATACAATAAATAACGCTACATTTACACAAAGTAGTGATGTGTGGATTAACATTGTTACATGTAATAAATCATGTAAATTACATGTGGTTTAAGCTTGCTACATACAATAAATAACGCTACATTTACACAAAGTAGTGACGTGTGGATTAACATTGTTACATACAATAAATCATGTAAATTACATGTGGTTTAAGCTTGCTACATACAATAAATAACGCTACATTTACACAAAGTAGTGATGTGTGGATTAACATTGTTACATGTAATAAATCATGTAAATTACATGTGGTTTAAGCTTGCTACATACAATAAATAACGCTACATTTACACAAAGTAGTGATGTGTGGATTAATATTGTTACATGTAATAAATCATGTAAATTACATGTGGTTTAAGCTTGTTACATACAGTAAATAACGCTACATTTACACAAAGTAGTGATGTGTGGATTAACATTGTTACATACAATAAATCATGTAAATTACATGTGGTTTAAGCTTGCTACATACAATAAATAACGCTACATTTACACAAAGTAGTGATGTGTGGATTAACATTGTTACATGGAATAAATCATGTAAATTACATGTGGTTTAAGCTTGCTACATACAATAAATAACGCTACATTTACACAAAGTAGTGATGTGTGGATTAACATTGTTACATACAATAAATCATGTAAATTACATGTGGTTTAAGCTTGCTACATACAATAAATAACGCTACATTTACACAAAGTAGTGATGTGTGGATTAACATTGTTACATACAATAAATCATGTAAATTACATGTGGTTTAAGCTTGCTACATACAATAAATAACGCTACATTTACACAAAGTAGTGATGTGTGGATTAACATTGTTACATACAATAAATCATGTAAATTACATGTGGTTTAAGCTTGCTACATACAATAAATAACGCTACATTTACACAAAGTAGTGATGTGTGGATTAACATTGTTACATGTAATAAATCATGTAAATTACATGTGGTTTAAGCTTGCTACATACAATAAATAACGCTACATTTACACAAAGTAGTGATGTGTGGATTAACATTGTTACATACAATAAATCATGTAAATTACATGTGGTTTAAGCTTGCTACATACAATAAATAACGCTACATTTACACAAAGTAGTGATGTGTGGATTAACATTGTTACATGTAATAAATCATGTAAATTACATGTGGTTTAAGCTTGCTACATACAATAAATAACGCTACATTTACACAAAGTAGTGATGTGTGGATTAACATTGTTACATACAATAAATCATGTAAATTACATGTGGTTTAAGCTTGCTACATACAATAAATAACGCTACATTTACACAAAGTAGTGATGTGTGGATTAACATTGTTACATGTAATAAATCATGTAAATTACATGTGGTTTAAGCTTGTTACATACAGTAAATAACGCTACATTTACACAAAGTAGTGATGTGTGGATTAACATTGTTACATACAATAAATCATGTAAATTACATGTGGTTTAAGCTTGCTACATACAATAAATAACGCTACATTTACACAAAGCAGTGATATGTGGATTAACATTGTTACATACAATAAATCATGTAAATTACATGTGGTTTAAGCTTGCTACATACAATAAATAACGCTACATTTACACAAAGTAGTGATGTGTGGATTAACATTGTTACATACAATAAATCATGTAAATTACATGTGGTTTAAGCTTGCTACATACAATAAATAACGCTATATTTACACAAAGTAGTGATGTGTGGATTAACATTGTTACATGGAATAAATAGGGGTTAGGGTGGGTTAGGGTTATGGTGTTTAACGCCACTTTCAACAATATTTCAGCTATATGGTGGCTGTCAGCTTTATTGGTAGAGGAAATCGGAGTACCAGGAGTAATCCACCGACCTGCCACAATTCACTGACAAACTTTATCACATAATGTTGTATCGAGTACACCTCGCCTGAACGGGAATCTAACTCACAACGTTAGTGGTGATAGGCGCTAATTGCATAGGTAGTTGTAAACCCAACTACATGTTGCACCATACGATCACGACCACAACGGCCCCTTGGAATAAATAACGTGTACTTAACATGCAGTAATGAGTAAGTACATGTAGATTTACTCTGTTTCACGGAATAAATAACGTGAATTCAATACAAAGTAAATACATATGGATCAACCTCGTGACACATATATTAATGTTTAAGTACATAAAGCTTTGTAATACACCAGGTCAATAGGTTTTATATATAAATAACTATTTAATCCCAATACACAAGATTAAATGATTAAATACTAAATTCTGATGATAATGAAATATTACAATTAAGAGATTAGTTAAGGGTTTAATAAGAATGTTGTGTTGTAACATTTAGATTATTGTTATAAACAAGTTATAAACAAGTTATAAACAAGTTATGTTACAGCTTTATTATGTATAATAACTTATATAATATTCTATATATAAACCACTACATGTAACTAATCTTGATCTGTTATATAATATTCTATATACCAGTAATATCTTATAATACAATACCCCCCACCCCAAAAAACTTCACACGAGGGTTAAAGGTTATAGTGTTTAATGCCACTTTCAACAATATTCTAGTTATATCGTGACGCTCAGTTTTATTGGCGTTCTGGATTGTCAAAAGAAGAACTGACGTAACTATCTATGGCAAGTGTCTTGACGGCGGAAAATTTGATAATACCCCAAATTAATAGTTTGCTGTGATTCTTTTAACCAGAAAATGAAGTTCGTTATTTTTTTTAATAACTACTTTTATTACATACTTAGTTCAAATAAAGGCATTTTTGTATGACCAATATGACCGGAAGTAAACTGTCCATATTTTCACACCCCGGGAAAATAACCGGTTATTGGATTACTACAAGATGATTTCCATATCGAGGCCCATATTGACCCAGGCCAATATGGGCCTTGACTTCGTCTCAGGCCAATATGGATGTCTCTTTTCTAGATGTCGGAAGTATGTAATAAATAGTTTAATACATGGGCATTTCCATATTGGCCTGGTTATCATCCCTCGACCCATATTGGCCCGAGGCGGAGTCGAGTGCCAATATGGGGGTCTCGGGATGATAACCAGGCCAATATGGAAATGCCCATGTATTAATCTGTATTTATAACACTACAATATGAATGTGTTTTCTTCTCCTTTAAGGACAACATCAGCGAGTGCTTCAATGTGCAAATACATGTAATTAATAAACATATATAAAACTCCATCTTACTTCTTAAATCTATTCATAACCATAATGCTCTGTTTGTCTGTAATAGAAAAATATTAACCTGTGTTAAGACGTGAGTAACAAATACCTATAGATGACCATTAGTGTGATTTATCTCCCTTTTCTAATATTACAGACTCATTCTACACATAGCGTCCTGTTATATTATGATGAAGATGATCAGTGGCCTGCAGTATACAAGAGTGGCAAGGTATGAACAATATACAGAATCAGTAGTCATTATAGATATCATATGTCAAATATAGGAACAATATAGAGAATCAGTAGTCATTATAGATATCATATGTCAAATATAGGAACAATATACAGAATCAGTAGTCATTATAGATATCATATGTCAAATATAGGAACAATATACAGAATCAGTAGTCATTATAGATATCATATGTCAAATATAGGAACAATATACAGAATCAGTAGTCATTATAGATCTCATATGTCAAATATAGGAACAATATACAGAATCAGTAGTCATTATAGATATCATATGTCAAATATAGGAACAATATACAGAATCAGTAGTCATTATAGATATCATATGTCAAATATAGGAACAATATACAGAATCATTAGTCATTATAGATATCATATGTCAAATATAGGAACAATATACAGAATCAGTAGTCATTATAGATATCATATGTCAAATATAGGAACAATATACAGAATCAGTAGTCATTATAGATATATGTCAAATATAGGAACAATATACAGAATCAGTAGTCATTATAGATATCATATGTCAAATATAGGAACAATATACAGAATCAGTAGTCATTATAGATATCATATATCAAATATAGGAACAATATACAGAATCAGTAGTCATTATAGATATCATATGTCAAATATAGGAACAATATACAGAATCAGTAGTCATTATAGATATATGTCAAATATAGGAACAATATACAGAATCAGTAGTCATTATAGATATCATATGTCAAATATAGGAACAATATACAGAATCAGTTGTCATTATAGATATATGTCAAATATAGGAACAATATACAGAATCAGTAGTCATTATAGATATCATATGTCAAATATAGGAACAATATACAGAATCAGTAGTCATTATAGATATCATATTTCAAATATAGGAACAATATACAGAATCAGTAGTCATTATAGATATTATATTTCAAATATAGGAACAATATACAGAATCAGTAGTCATTATAGATATCATATGTCAAATACAAGAATTAAGAACATCTTCGTTCTCATTTACTAGTCCAAAACAGTATCAGAAATATAAACGACATAATAAATTTAAAAAAACCAACATAACTATGCATCCTGTAATTAATAACGTTAGAGAAAACCGAAGGAACAATCAAGAATGGACAATCAAGAGACACTGGCAAGAAGAGTTTTCAAGAAGATAATCAGAATTCGTAAATCGAAGGAGAGACAACACAATGACCAAAAGGACAAAAGGACAAACAACGATCTACTAAACACTACTAATAAAACTAAAGATCGAGTAACACGGACCCAACCAGAAACCAGAAAACAACGAGTGCATCTAGGTGCTTACGAAGGGTGCTTCTTATAACACACCCGCCGTGTTACTCCGTTAGCTGTACTGTACAAACATCGCCCTTTGAAGACGCACACTCATTTAATGACTGCCACATGTGACTACTTGTCTTGTTTTATGTTACAAAACCGTGGTGAAATCTTTACCTATCTTCCAGAAACGCGTCCTGCGCACTATATTTGATATCTACGTTTTTATTCACTCCTTGACTTGTAGGATATAAGATGTTATTGTTTCAGAACAATAGTTTTAATATTACATGACTAATTGTTTTAAGATTACACTCTATATTAATGATTATTTTACAGCTAAGTTAAATTCCTAATTGTTTTAGATTACACTCTTAGATAATTATTATTTTACAGACATGTGAACAGAAGGTAGCCACATTAAGTCCTGCCAATAATCAGATAATACACATGTCAGTTCTCTACAGCTGGTCAGGATGTTCACAGATAACTAGAAATGGACAGGACTTTATTTCATGTGCTGGCGGAAGAATATTTAAGTCTACACGTGAGAGGTGGTGGTTTATTGCTGTTAGTCGGTGTGATCAGTCATCAGGAGTAAGTCCCTTTGTATTGTATATAGATATCATTATTAATTTAGTATACAAGCTGTACTTTATTGTATTTAGTATACAAGCTGTACTTTATTGTATATAACAACTTTAGTGGTGCTCATACTTAGACATCAGAGGTGCTTGTAGAATCTTTAGTGGTGCTCATACTTAGACATCAGAGGTGCTTGTAGAATCTTTAGTGGTGCTCATACTTAGACATCAGAGGTGCTTGTAGAATCTTTAGTGGTGCTCATACTTAGACATCAGAGGTGCTTGTAGAATCTTTAGTGGTGCTCATACTTAGACATCAGAGGTGCTTGTAGAATCTTTAGTGGTGCTCATACTTAGACATCAGAGGTGCTTGTAGAATCTTTAGTGGTGCTCATACTTAGACATCAGAGGTGCTTGTAGAATCTTTAGTGGTGCTCATACTTAGACATCAGAGGTGCTTGTAGAATCTTTAGTGGTGCTCATACTTAGACATCAGAGGTGCTTGTAGAATCTTTAGTGGTGCTCATACTTAGACATCAGAGGTGCTTGTAGAATCTTTAGTGGTGCTCATACTTAGACATCAGAGGTGCTTGTAGAATCTTTAGTGGTGCTCATACTTAGACATCAGAGGTGCTTGTAGAATATTTAGTGGTGCTCATACTTAGACATCAGAGGTGCTTGTAGAATCTTTAGTGGTGCTCATACTTAGACATCAGAGGTGCTTGTAGAATCTTTAGTGGTGCTCATACTTAGACATCAGAGGTGCTTGTAGAATCTTTAGTGGTGCTCATACTTAGACATCAGAGGTGCTTGTAGAATCTTTAGTGGTGCTCATACTTAGACATCAGAGGTGCTTGTAGAATCTTTAGTGGTGCTCATACTTAGACATCAGAGGTGCTTGTAGAATCTTTAGTGGTGCTCATACTTAGACATCAGAGGTGCTTGTAGAATCTTTAGTGGTGCTCATACTTAGACATCAGAGGTGCTTGTAGAATCTTTAGTGGTGCTCATACTTAGACATCAGAGGTGCTTGTAGAATCTTTAGTGGTGCTCATACTTAGACATCAGAGGTGCTTGTAGAATCTTTAGTGGTGCTCATACTTAGACATCAGAGGTGCTTGTAGAATCTTTAGTGGTGCTCATACTTAGACATCAGAGGTGCTTGTAGAATCTTTAGTGGTGCTCATACTTAGACATCAGAGGTGCTTGTAGAATCTTTAGTGGTGCTCATACTTAGACATCAGAGGTGCTTGTAGAATCTTTAGTGGTGCTCATACTTAGACATCAGAGGTGCTTGTAGAATATGTTCATACTTAGACATCAGAGGTGCTTGTAGAATATTTTCATACTTAGACATCAGAGGTACTTGTAGAATATTTTCATACTTAGACATCAGAGGTGCTTGTAGAATATTTTCATACTTAGGCATCAGAGGTGCTTGTAGAATATGTTCATACTTAGACATCAGAGGTGCTTGTAGAATATGTTCATACTTAGACATCAGAGGTGCTTGTAGAATATTTTCATACTTAGACATCAGAGGTGCTTGTAGAATATTTTCATACTTAGACATCAGAGGTGCTTGTAGAATATTTTCATACTTAGACATCAGAGGTGCTTGTAGAATCTTTAGTGGTGCTCATACTTAGACATCAGAGGTGCTTGTAGAATCTTTAGTGGTGCTCATACTTAGACATCAGAGGTGCTTGTAGAATCTTTAGTGGTGCTCATACTTAGACATCAGAGTTGCTTGTAGAATCTTTAGTGGTGCTCATACTTAGACATCAGAGGTGCTTGTAGAATCTTTAGTGGTGCTCATACTTAGACATCAGAGGTGCTTGTAGAATCTTTAGTGGTGCTCATACTTAGACATCAGAGGTGCTTGTAGAATCTTTAGTGGTGCTCATACTTAGACATCAGAGGTGCTTGTAGAATATGTTCATACTTAGACATCAGAGGTGCTTGTAGAATATTTTCATACTTAGACATCAGAGGTACTTGTAGAATATTTTCATACTTAGACATCAGAGGTGCTTGTAGAATATTTTCATACTTAGGCATCAGAGGTGCTTGTAGAATATGTTCATACTTAGACATCAGAGGTGCTTGTAGAATATGTTCATACTTAGACATCAGAGGTGCTTGTAGAATATTTTCATACTTAGACATCAGAGGTGCTTGTAGAATATTTTCATACTTAGACATCAGAGGTGCTTGTAGAATATTTTCATACTTAGACATCAGAGGTGCTTGTAGAATATTTTCATACTTAGACATCAGAGGTGCTTGTAGAATATTTTCATACTTAGACATCAGAGGTGCTTGTTGAATATTTTCAGATTTGTTTTACAGTCTGGTAGTGCTAAGATAAATTTATGTCTGTTTATTCCCGAGTACAATAGTTATTTCATAGAACAGTAAAATGAAAGTGAAACAGCATTATAATGGAACATTTAACTAACATAATCTGATAGACATAAAATAAACGTTAGAGAAAATCAGTGCCGGATTTAGGAGATGCCCTTGTCTATTTCGCTATGCTCCTCCGCAATCTCCCGCCCGCACGACTAGAAGAAGATGGAAGAGTGCTTAAAGGATGATGAAGTGTTTAGAATAAAGGTGAGGATGATGAAGTGTTTAGAATAAAGGCGAGGATGATGAAGTGTTTAGAATAAAGGCGAGGATGATGAAGTGTTTAGAATAAAGGCGTGGATGATGAAGTGTTTAGAATAAAGGTGAGGATGATGAAGTGTTTAGAATAAAGGTGAGGATGATGAAGTGTTTAGAATAAAGGCGTGGATGATGAAGTGTTTAGAATAAAGGCGAGGATGATGAAGTGTTTAGAATAAAGGCGTGGATGATGAAGTGTTTAGAATAAAGGCGAGGATGATGAAGTGTTTAGAATAAAGGTGAGGATGATGAAGTGTTTAGAATAAAGGTGAGGATGATGAAGTGTTTAGAATAAAGGTGAGGATGATGAAGTGTTTAGAATAAAGGCGAGGATGATGAAGTGTTTAGAATAAAGGTGAGGATGATGAAGTGTTTAGAATAAAGGTGAGGATGATGAAGTGTTTAGAATAAAGGTGAGGATGATGAAGTGTTTAGAATAAAGGCGAGGATGATGAAGTGTTTAGAATAAAGATGAGGATGATGAAGTGTTTAGAATAAAGGCGAGGATGATGAAGTGTTTAGAATAAAGGCGAGGATGATGAAGTGTTTAGAATAAAGGCGAGGATGATGAAGTGTTTAGAATAAAGGCGAGGATGATGAAGTGTTTAGAATAAAGGCGAGGATGATGAAGTGTTTAGAATAAAGGCGAGGATGATGAAGTGTTTAGAATAAAGGCGAGGATGATGAAGTGCTTAGAATAAAGGCGAGGATGATGAAGTGTTTAGAATAAAGGCGAGGATGATGAAGTGTTTAGAATAAAGGCGAGGATGATGAAGTGTTTAGAATAAAGGCGAGGATGATGAAGTATTTAGAATAAAGGTGAGGATGATGAAGTGTTTAGAATAAAGGCGAGGATGATGAAGTGTTTAGAATAAAGGCGAGGATGATGAAGTGTTTAGAATAAAGGCGAGGATGATGAAGTGTTTAGAATAAAGGTGAGGGTGATGAAGTGTTTAGAATAAAGGCGAGGATGATGAAGTGTTTAGAATAAAGGCGAGGATGATGAAGTGTTTAGAATAAAGGCGAGGATGATGAAGTGTTTAGAATAAAGGCGAGGATGATGAAGTGTTTAGAATAAAGGCGAGGATGATGAAGTGTTTAGAATAAAGGTGAGGATGATGAAGTGTTTAGAATAAAGGTGAGGATGATGAAGTGTTTAGAATAAAGGCGAGGATGATGAAGTGTTTAGAATAAAGATGAGGATGATGAAGTGTTTAGAATAAAGGCGAGGATGATGAAGTGTTTAGAATAAAGGCGAGGATGATGAAGTGTTTAGAATAAAGGCGAGGATGATGAAGTGTTTAGAATAAAGGCGAGGATGATGAAGTGTTTAGAATAAAGGCGAGGATGATGAAGTGTTTAGAATAAAGGCGAGGATGATGAAGTGTTTAGAATAAAGGCGAGGATGATGAAGTGTTTAGAATAAAGGCGAGGATAATGAAGTGTTTAGAATAAAGGCGAGGATGATGAAGTGTTTAGAATAAAGGTGAGGATGATGAAGTGTTTAGAATAAAGGTGAGGATGATGAAGTGTTTAGAATAAAGGCGAGGATGATGAAGTGTTTAGAATAAAGGCGAGGATGATGAAGTGTTTAGAATAAAGGCGAGGATGATGAAGTGTTTAGAATAAAGGCGAGGATGATGAAGTGTTTAGAATAAAGGCGAGGATGATGAAGTGTTTAGAATAAAGGTGAGGATGATGAAGTGTTTAGAATAAAGGCGAGGATGATGAAGTGTTTAGAATAAAGGCGAGGATGATGAAGTGTTTAGAATAAAGGTGAGGATGATGAAGTGTTTAGAATAAAGGCGAGGATGATGAAGTGTTTAGAATAAAGGCGAGGATGATGAAGTGTTTAGAATAAAGGCGAGGATGATGAAGTGTTTAGAATAAAGGCGAGGATGATGAAGTGTTTAGAATAAAGGCGAGGATGATGAAGTATTTAGAATAAAGGTGAGGATGATGAAGTGTTTAGAATAAAGGCGAGGATGATGAAGTGTTTAGAATAAAGGCGAGGATGATGAAGTGTTTAGAATAAAGGTGAGGATGATGAAGTGTTTAGAATAAAGGCGAGGATGATGAAGTGTTTAGAATAAAGGCGAGGATGATGAAGTGTTTAGAATAAAGGTGAGGATGATGAAGTGTTTAGAATAAAGGTGAGGATGATGAAGTGTTTAGAATAAAGGCGAGGATGATGAAGTGTTTAGAATAAAGGTGAGGATGATGAAGTGTTTAGAATAAAGGTGAGGATGATGAAGTGTTTAGAATAAAGGCGAGGATGATGAAGTGTTTAGAATAAAGGGGAGGATGATGAAGTGTTTAGAATAAAGGTGAGGATGATGAAGTGTTTAGAATAAAGGTGAGGATGATGAAGTGTTTAGAATAAAGGCGAGGATGATGAAGTGTTTAGAATAAAGGTGAGGATGATGAAGTGTTTAGAATAAAGGTGAGGATGATGAAGTGTTTAGAATAAAGGCGTGGATGATGAAGTGTTTAGAATAAAGGTGAGGATGATGAAGTGTTTAGAATAAAGGGGAGGATGATGAAGTGTTTAGAATAAAGGTGAGGATGATGAAGTGTTTAGAATAAAGGCGAGGATGATGAAGTGTTTAGAATAAAGGTGAGGATGATGAAGTGTTTAGAATAAAGGCGTGGATGATGAAGTGTTTAGAATAAAGGCGAGGATGATGAAGTGTTTAAAATAAAGGCGAGGATGATGAAGTGTTTAGAATAAAGGCGAGGATGATGAAGTGTTTAGAATAAAGGCGAGGATGATGAAGTGTTTAGAATAAAGGTGAGGATGATGAAGTGTTTAGAATAAAGGCGTGGATGATGAAGTGTTTAGAATAAAGGCGAGGATGATGAAGTGTTTAAAATAAAGGCGAGGATGATGAAGTGTTTAGAATAAAGGTGAGGATGATGAAGTGTTTAGAATAAAGGCGAGGATGATGAAGTGTTTAGAATAAAGGGGAGGATGATGAAGTGTTTAGAATAAAGGTGAGGATGATGAAGTGTTTAGAATAAAGGCGTGGATGATGAAGTGTTTAGAATAAAGGCGAGGATGATGAAGTGTTTAAAATAAAGGCGAGGATGATGAAGTGTTTAGAATAAAGGCGAGGATGATGAAGTGTTTAGAATAAAGGCGAGGATGATGAAGTGTTTAGAATAAAGGCGAGGATGATGAAGTGTTTAGAATAAAGGCGAGGATGATAAAGTGTTTAGAATAAAGGCGAGGACGATGAAGTGTTTAGAATAAAGGCGAGGATGATGAAGTGTTTAGAATAAAGGCGAGGACGATGAAGTGTTTAGAATAAAGGTGAGGATGATGAAATGTTTAGAATAAAGGCGAGGATGATGAAGTGTTTAGAATAAAGGCGAGGATGATGAAGTGTTTAGAATAAAGGCGAGGATGATGAAGTGTTTAGAATAAAGGCGAGGATGATGAAGTGTTTAGAATAAAGGCGAGGATGATGAAGTGTTTAGAATAAAGGCGAGGATGATGAAGTGTTTAGAATAAAGGCGAGGATGATGAAGTGTTTAGAATAAAGGCGAGGATGATGAAGTGTCTAGAATAAAGGCGAGGATGATGAAATGTTTAGAATAAAGGCGAGGATGATGAAGTGTTTAGAATAAAGGCGAGGATGATGAAGTGTTTAGAATAAAGGCGAGAATGATGAAGTGTTTAGAATAAAGGCGAGGATGATGAAGTGTTTAGAATAAAGGCGAGGATAATGAAGTGTTTAGAATAAAGGCGAGGATGATGAAGTGTTTAGAATAAAGGCGAGGATGATGAAGTGTTTAGAATAAAGGCGAGGATGATGAAGTGTTTAGAATAAAGGTGGGGATGATGAAGTGTTTAGAATAAAGGCGAGTATGCTGAAGTGTTTAGAATAAAGGCGAGGATGATGAAGTGTTTAGAATAAAGGAAAGGATGATGAAGTGTTTAGAATAAAGGTGAGGATGATGAAGTGTTTAGAATAAAGGCGAGGATGAAGAAGTGTTTAGAATAAAGGCGAGGATGATGAAGTGTTTAGAATAAAGGTGAGGATGATGAAGTGTTTAGAATAAAGGTGAGGATGATGAAGTGTTTAGAATAAAGATGAGGATGACGAAGTGTTTAGAATAAAGGCGTGGATGATGAAGTGTTTAGAATAAAGGCGAGGATGATGAAGTGTTTAAAATAAAGGGGAGGATGATGATGTGCTTAGAATAAAGGCGAGGATGATGAAGTGTTTAGAATAAAGGCGAGGATGATGAAGTGTTTAGAATAAAGGCGAGGATGGTGAAGTGTTTAGAATAAAGGTGAGGATGATGAAGTGTTTAGAATAAAGGCGAGGATGATGAAGTGTTTAGAATAAAGGCGTGGATGATGAAGTGTTTAGAATAAAGGCGAGGATGATGAAGTGTTTAGAATAAAGGTGAGGATGATGATGTGCTTAGAATAAAGGCGAGGATGATGAAGTGTTTAGAATAAAGGCGTGGATGATGAAGTGTTTAGAATAAAGGCGAGGATGATGAAGTGTTTAGAATAAAGGCGAGGATGATGAAGTGTTTAGAATAAAGGTGAGGATGATGAAGTGTTTAGAATAAAGGGGAGGATGATGAAGTGTTTAGAATAAAGGCGAGGATGATGAAGTGTTTAGAATAAAGGCGAGGATGATGAAGTGTTTAGAATAAAGGTGAGGATGATGAAGTGTTTAGAATAAAGGTGAGGATGATGAAGTGTTTAGAATAAAGGTGAGGATGATGAAGTGTTTAGAATAAAGGTGAGGATGATGAAGTGTTTAGAATAAAGATGAGGATGATGAAGTGTTTAGAATAAAGGCGAGGATGATGAAGTGTTTAGAATAAAGGCGTGGATGATGAAGTGTTTAGAATAAAGGCGAGGATGATGAAGTGTTTAGAATAAAGGTGAGGATGATGATGTGCTTAGAATAAAGGCGAGGATGATGAAGTGTTTAGAATAAAGGCGTGGATGATGAAGTGTTTAGAATAAAGGCGAGGATGATGAAGTGTTTAGAATAAAGGTGAGGATGATGAAGTGTTTAGAATAAAGGTGAGGATGATGAAGTGTTTAGAATAAAGGCGAGGATGATGAAGTGTTTAAAATAAAGGCGAAGATGATGAAGTGTTTAGAATAAAGGTGAGGATGATGAAGTGTTTAGAATAAAGGTGAGGATGATGAAGTGTTTAGAATAAAGGCGAGGATGATGAAGTGTTTAGAATAAAGGTGAGGATGATGAAGTGTTTAGAATAAAGGTGAGGATGATGAAGTGTTTAGAATAAAGGCGAGGATGATGAAGTGTTTAGAATAAAGGTGAGGATGATGAAGTGTTTAGAATAAAGGTGAGGATGATGAAGTATTTAGAATAAAGGCGTGGATGATGAAGTGTTTAGAATAAAGGCGAGGATAATGAAGTGTTTAGAATAAAGGCGAGGATGATGAAGTGTTTAGAATAAAGGGGAGGATGATGAAGTGTTTAGAATAAAGGCGTGGATGATGAAGTGTTTAGAATAAAGGCGAGGATGATGAAGTGTTTAGAATAAAGGCGAGGATGATGAAGTGTTTAGAATAAAGGCGAAGATGATGAAGTGTTTAGAATAAAGGCGAGGATGATGAAGTGTTTAGAATAAAGGCGAGGATAATGAAGTGTTTAGAATAAAGGTGAGGATGATGAAGTGTTTAGAATAAAGGCGAGGATGATGAAGTGTTTAGAATAAAGGCGAGGATGATGAAGTGTTTAGAATAAAGGCGAGGATGATGAAGTGTTTAGAATAAAGGCGAGGATGATGAAGTGTTTAGAATAAAGGCGAGGATGATGAAGTGTTTAGAATAAAGGCGAGGATGATGAAGTGTTTAGAATAAAGGGGAGGATGATGAAGTGTTTAGAATAAAGGCGTGGATGATGAAGTGTTTAGAATAAAGGCGAGGATGATGAAGTGTTTAGAATAAAGGCGAGGATGATGAAGTGATTAGAATAAAGGCAAGGATGATGAAGTGCTTAGAATAAAGGCGAGGATGATGAAGTGGTTAGAATTATGCAATATTCTAAAATGGAATGCAACTGTGCAAAGGAATTTGTTACGTAAAGTCTTTTCTAGAACATCCTAGTAACAGAAAGAAGCAGCCAACAATCTATGAAGTTTCTCTATTTTAATAAAATTACAAAAATACTTAATAATAATATACAATTATCAATGCTAACGTTGTGAGTTCGAATCCCGGTCATAACGTGGTGTACTGATGCAACATTATGTGACAAAGTTGGTCAGTGACTTGTGGCAGGTTAGTGGTTTTCTCCTGATACTCTGGTTTCTCCACCATTATAAACTGACCACCACAATATAACTGTGTTAAAAGTGGCGTGAACACCATGCCCCTACATATTACCAACGTTTACATATTACAGTGAGTTATCATATATGTCAACATTGGACACACAAGACACAGTAATGGGAAATTTCATTTTCAGGATGTCGGGGTTCATTAATGGTACAATTCTGATGTTATTTTTTTCTATTTTGCAGGGTGTCGGACTCAACTTTAGTTATAGTTTCCATATGACTAATGCTAAAGAAGATGATTTACTCAGACATGAATTTTCTGCCGATGAATTTTGTAAGATTTACTTTAAATGAAATGAATTTTTTTTTTATCACACCATCGGAACATTTCAACAATCCAATCCATAACCCTAACACAATTATCACACCATCGGAACAGTTCAACAATCCAATCCATAACTCTAACACAATTATCACACCATCGGAACAGTTCAACAATCCAATCCATAACTCTAACACAATTATCACACCATCGGAACAGTTCAACAATCCAATCCATAACTCTAACACAATTATCACACCATCGGAACAGTTATACAATCCAATCCATAACCCTAACACAATTATCACACCATCGGAACAGTTCAACAATCCAATCCATAACTCTAACACAATTATCACACCATCAGAACAGTTATACAATCCAATTCATAACTCTAACACAATTATCACACCATCGGAACAGTTATACAATCCAATCCATAACCCTAACACAATTATCACACCATCGGAACAGTTCAACAATCCAATCCATAACTCTAACACAATTACTCCTTACTTTCATGGGTATGGTACAGGGTTATGGGTTGATGGTGCCTAACGCTACTTTCAACAATATTTCAGTTATATCGTGGCTGTCAGTTTTATCAATGGAGGAGGCATGGTACAGGAACTGCAATAAATAATGACAGGGTTAAATAGTTTTATGGACCAAAACATACCCTTTAGTATTAGTGAAGTGATGCTGTCATGCAAGCGTTTTCCATATGTGAGTATATGCTCAACCCAGACTTATTGATGAGTAAGTAGTGTAAATTACAAAAAAAGGTGCACTAGACTCGCAGCCGCAAGTGATAAAGCTTACCAGTTGCTTGCCCATGGTCGGTGGTTCTCTCCGGGTACTCCAGCTTCTTCCACCATTAAAACTGGTCGCCATGATATAGCTGAAATATTGCTGAAAGCGGTGTTTAAACACAATAAATCAAATCAAATCAACCTAATCCTGATCTTATGTAATTCTCGTGAAACAGCAGTTTGTATTATAGTAGATATATAAAAGAAAGCCCATGGCCTTAATCATGATTTAAATACTAGATAGTATACAAATGTGTGGGTAGGAAGACATAATAAAGAAACAATAGTCAACTTTGAACCCATACCATCTTCTGTCATCTGTACACATGGTGTTTATAGCTCTGCTTGAATGATAAAACATTCCTGACTTAATATTTAGAAATCAAAAGACGGACACTTTTAAAAGTCTACAAAAAGAATACAAAGTGCAAGCTTGAGCATAACGTAACTCCATAAACGGGAGTGGTTGAATTACTATTAAAGTGTGGAAAAATGTATAATGGAAACATTAAAGTATTCTCTTTTGTCATAAAGTGTGGTAGAAAGTTGACCATTGGTGGCGAGGTAAATGTCAAGAAATGGGTAGCTGTGTCTGTTGTTTCTTCACAAGTTATATGGGGGTATATTAATTTAATTTAATTCTTTATTTATTTTATGAGGATTACATACAGCCAGAGGCTACTATAATAGCTCTCTTCAAATTATATTAATGGAATTCAGTTAGCAAAAAACGTCATTATTAACTGACAGAACATCATCAATATACATGAATGTGAAATAAATGCTATAGCTTCTGTGATTCTCTCAGAATGATGTATGTGATATTATTTATCATTTATATAATAACTTGTGTTATTTTGTTGTAGATATACTACCAATAGATATAGCATTTCTATTAGGATATGTGCTCTTACTTGTCATATCCTGTATTTTTGCATGTAAGTAAAATCACATTGGATACTTATAATTAACATGAGTTATAACCCTCAACATAGAATGTTGAAAATCCTTGAATAAGAAAAATCCATGAATTGTACACTTCAAATGCCGAAAATTAAAGGTCAGACAATGTAATGACCAACAGAAAAACGACAAAAAGTCAATCAATGATCTACAAAACACTACATAGAAAACTAAAGATTGAGCAGAATAAACCCACCATAAAACAGGGATTAACACATGTGCTCTGGAAGGGTAAGCACTTCCTGTTTCACTAATACTGTAAAACGAAACGAACATAGTGTAATATGGAAATCATGTTGGACACCAGTATATGTAAATAAATACAAATAACAAATAAAACACGAACCACCCTGCAAAACAAATAAAACATGAACCCCCTACAAAACAAATAAAACACGAAACCCCTACAAAATAAATGTTAGTGAAGGCGATCATCAAAACACCCAAATAAAAACACAAAAACAACAACGTGTAAGTAAACGTCATAAACAAAGTCACTCGTTTTCTAAAAACCGTAGGTGAATAAGCAGTTCCTGCTCCACTAGTGGCCCCTAGCAGGTTACACTGATACAAACCCAGTGATAAGTTATTAAAGAGAAAAAGACGGGATTGATATTCCGACAAGCAGAACATATATGTGATCAATGTTACACAGATATTCAGTAACGGTTAACTAAGTCATCGTGACGATATACGTGGTCAATGTTACACAGATATTCGGTAACGGTTAACTAAGTCATCGTGACAACATATACGTGGTCAATGTTACACAGATATTCAGTAACAGTTAACTAAGTCATCGTGACAACATATACGTGGTCAATGTTACACAGATATTCAGTAACGGTTAACCAAGTCATCGTGACAACATATACGTTGTCAATGTTACACAGATATTCGGTAACGGTTAACTAAGTCATCGTGACGATATACGTGGTCAATGTTACACAGATATTCAGTAACGGTTAACTAAGTCATCGTGACAACATATACGTGGTCAATGTTACACAGATATTCAGTAACAGTTAACTAAGTCATCGTGACAACATATACGTGGTCAATGTTACACATATATTCAGTAGCGGTTAACTAAGTCATCGTGACAACATATACGTGGTCAATGTTACACAGATATTCAGTAACGGTTAACTAAGTCATCGTGACAACATATACGTGGTCAATATTACACAGATATTCAGTAACGGTTAACTAAGTCATCGTGACAACATATGCGTGGTCAATGTTACACAGATATTCAGTAACGGTTAACTAAGTCATCGTGACAACATATACGTGGTCAATGTTACACAGATATTCAGTAACGGTTAACTAAGTCATCGTGACAACATATGCGTGGTCAATGTTACACAGATATTCAGTAACGGTTAACTAAGTCATCGTGACAACATATACGTGGTCAATGTTACACAGATATTCAGTAACGGTTAACTAAGTCATCGTGACAACATATACGTGGTCAATGTTACATAGATATCCAGTAATGGTTAACTAAGTCATCGTGACAACATATACGTGGTCAATGTTACACAGATATTCAGTAACGGTTAACTAAGTCATCGTGACGACATATACGTGGTCAATGTTACACAGATATTCAGTAACGTTAACTAAGTCATCGTGACGATATACGTGGTCAATGTTACACAGATATTCAGTAACGGTTAACTAAGTCATCGTGACAACATATACGTGGTCAATGTTACACAGATATTCAGTAACGGTTAACTAAGTCATCGTGACAACATATACGTGGTCAATGTTACACAGATATTCAGTAATGGTTAACTAAGTCATCGTGACGATATACGTGGTCAATGTTACACAGATATTCAGTAACGGTTAACTAAGTCATTGTGACAACATATACGTGGTCAATGTTACACAGATATTCAGTAATGGTTAACTAAGTCATCGTGACGATATACGTGGTCAATGTTACACAGATATTCAGTAATGGTTAACTAAGTCATCGTGACGACATACGTGGTCAATGTTACACAGATATTCAGTAACGGTTAACTAAGTCATCGTGACAACATATACGTGGTCAATGTTACACAGATATTCAGTAACGGTTAACTAAGTCATCGTGACAACATATACGTGGTCAATGTTACACAGATATTCAGTAATGGTTAACTAAGTCATCGTGACAACATATACGTGGTCAATGTTACACAGATATTCAGTAACGGTTAACTAAGTCATCGTGACAACATATACGTGGTCAATGTTACACAGATATTCAGTAACGGTTAACTAAGTCATCGTGACAACATATACGTGGTCAATGTTACACAGATATTCAGTAACGGTTAACTAAGTCATCGTGACAACATATACGTGGTCAATGTTGCACAGATATTCAGTAACGGTTAACTAAGTCATCGTGACAACATATACGTGGTCAATGTTACACAGATATTCAGTAATGGTTAACTAAGTCATCGTGACAACATATACGTGGTCAATGTTACACAGATATTCAGTAATGGTTAACTAAGTCATCGTGACAACATATACGTGGTCAATGTTACACAGATATTCAGTAACGGTTAACTAAGTCATCGTGACAACATATACGTGGTCAATGTTACACAGATATCCAGTAACGGTTAACTAAGTCATCGTGACAACATATACGTGGTCAATGTTACACAGATATTCAGTAACGGTTAACTAAGTCATCGTGACAACATATACGTGGTCAATGTTACACAGATATTCAGTAACGGTTAACTAAGTCATCGTGACAACATATACGTGGTCAATGTTACACAGATATTCAGTAACGGTTAACTAAGTCATCGTGACAACATATACGTGGTCAATGTTACACAGATATTCAGTAACGGTTAACTAAGTCATCGTGATAACATATACGTGGTCAATGTTACACAGATATCCAGTAACGGTTAACTAAGTCATCGTGACAACATATACGTGGTCAATGTTACACAGATATTCAGTAACGGTTAACTAAGTCATCGTGACAACATATACGTGGTCAATGTTACACAGATATTCAGTAACGGTTAACTAAGTCATCGTGACAACATATACGTGGTCAATGTTACACAGATATTCAGTAACGGTTAACTAAGTCATCGTGACAACATATACGTGGTCAATGTTACACAGATATTCAGTAACGGTTAACTAAGTCATCGTGACAACATATACGTGGTCAATGTTACACAGATATTCAGTAACGGTTAACTAAGTCATCGTGACAACATATACGTGGTCAATGTTACACAGATATTCAGTAACGGTTAACTAAGTCATCGTGACAACATATACGTGGTCAATGTTACACAGATATCCAGTAACGGTTAACTAAGTCATCGTGACAACATATACGTGGTCAATGTTACACAGATATCCAGTAACGGTTAACTAAGTCATCGTGACAACATATAGGTGGTCAATGTTACACAGATATTCAGTAACAGTTAACTAAGTCATCGTGACAACATATACGTGGTCAATGTTACACAGATATTCAGTAACGGTTAACTAAGTCATCGTGACGATATACGTGGTCAATGTTACACAGATATTCAGTAATGGTTAACTAAGTCATCGTGACGACCATAAAACTTTCACTTGAACTTCAATTAAAATGTAACATTTTTAATATAGTTTTTCATCTCACCGTCTTAAGATAATACTACAATATAAAATGCTATTTGCCTATAAATTAACCTTTTATAAGATGAAAGTTTAAAAATAGATTGTCAACAATTACACCAATATCATCAAATCGAACAATTACACCAATATCATGAAAACGAACAATTACACCAATATCATCAAAACGAACAATTACAACGAACAATTACAACGAACAATTACAATGAACAATTACAACGAACAATTACAATGAACAATTACAACGAACAATTACAATGAACAATTACAACGAACAATTACAATGAACAATTACAACGAACAATTACAACGAACAATTACAACGAACAATTACAATGAACAATTACAACGAACAATTGCAACGAACAATTACAACGAACAATTACAACGAACAATTACAATGAACAATTACAACGAACAATTACAACGAACAATTACAACGAACAATTACAACGAACAATTACAATGAACAATTACAACGAACAATTACAACGAACAATTACAACGAACAATTACAACGAACAATTACAACGAACAACTACAACGAACAATTACAACGAACAATTACAACGAACAATTACAACGAACAATTACAACGAACAATTACAATGAACAATTACAATGAACAATTACAACGAACAATTACAACGAACAATTGCAACGAACAATTACAACGAACAATTACAATGAACAATTACAACGAACAATTACAACGAACAATTACAACGAACAATTACAACGAACAATTACAATGAACAATTACAACGAACAATTACAACGAACAATTACAACGAACAATTACAACGAACAATTACAATGAACAATTACAATGAACAATTACAATGAACAATTACAACGAACAATTACAACGAACAATTACAATGAACAATTACAACGAACAATTACAACGAACAATTACAACGAACAATTACAATGAACAATTACAATGAACAATTACAACGAACAATTACAATGAACAATTACAATGAACAATTACAACGAACAATTACAATGAACAATTACAATGAACAATTACAATGAACAATGAACAATACAATGAACAATTACAACGAACAATTACACCTCACATCAAATCATAGAACACAAAAAGACCATGATATATATTGATTACTACTCTGATATTTGTTTTTACAGTTTTATTAAGACAGCGACAGTTGTTCCATACAACCTACAAACTGTATATGATTGCCTTATTGCTCTGGTTAATTCAACTGTTTTTCCTGTCTTTATCCTATGGGATGTATGGAAGCTCGGGATATGAACAACCAAGCACCAAATTGACAGGTGAGATTAAAATTCAAATTGACAGGTAAAATTGAAATATAAATTGACAGTTAAGATTAAAATACAAATTGACAGGTAAGATTTAAATACAAATTGACAAGTAAGATTAAAATACAAATTGACAGGTAAGATTCAAATATAAATTGACAGGTAAGATTTAAACACAAATTGACAGGTAAGATTGAAATACAAATTGACAGGTAAGATTGAAATATAAATTGACAGGTAAGATTTAAATACAAATTGACAGGTAAGATTAAAATACAAATTGACAGGTAAGATTTAAATACAAATTGAGAGGTAAGATTAAAATGCAAATTGACAGGTAAGATTCAAATACAGATTAAACTACAAATAGACAGGTAAGATTGAGATACAAATTGACAGGTCAGATTGAGATACAAATTGAGAGGTAAGATAACAATACAAATTGACAGGTAATAATTAATACAATGATATTATATTTCCTCTGATGTGACATGAAATGTTCATTTAGATAAACCCAATGTAGTTTCAAACTTATATAGTCAAGGAAGGTCAAGGAAGGTCTTTGCTTCTTAGTCAAACTTATATGGTCAAGGAAGGTCTTTGCTTCTTAGTCAAACTTATATGGTCAAGGAAGGTCTTTGCTTCTTAGTCAAACTTATATGGTCAAGGAAGGTCTTTGTTTCTTAGTCAAACTTATATGGTCAAGGAAGGTCTTTGTTTCTTAGTCAAACTTATATGGTCAAGGAAGGTCTTTACTTCTTAGTCAAACTTATATGGTCAAGGAAGGTCTTTGTTTCTTAGTCAAACTTATATGGTCAAGGAAGGTCTTTGTTTCCTAGTCAAACTTATATGGTCAAGGAAGGTCTTTGTTTCTTAGTCAAACTTATTTGGTCAAGGAAGGTCTTTGCTTCTTAGTCAAACTTATATGGTCAAGGAAGGTCTTTGCTTCTTAGTCAAACTTATATGGTCAAGGAAGGTCTTTACTTCTTAGTCAAACTTATATGGTCAAGGAAGGTCTTTGTTTCTTAGTCAAACTTATATGATCAAGGAAGGTCTTTACTTCTTAGTCAAACTTATATGGTCAAGGAAGGTCTTTGCTTCTTAGTCAAACTTATATGGTCAAGGAAGGTCTTTGCTTCTTAGTCAAACTTATATGGTCAAGGAAGGTCTTTGCTTCTTAGTCAAACTTATATGGTCAAGGAAGGTCTTTGCTTCTTAGTCAAACTTATATGGTCAAGGAAGGTCTTTGCTTCTTAGTCAAACTTATATGGTCAAGGAAGGTCTTTGCTTCTTAGTCAAACTTATATGATCAAGGAAGGTCTTTGCTTCTTTGTCATTTTTTCTAACTTTCAATATCTTTTCGAAATATATTTCGTCTCTGCAGAAAAAAATATAAGCGATGCATTTTCATGTAGTGAAAATGTATAAAGATAAAGAAGTCAAAAATGTCAAGGATATTTTTTTTGTCAAGGTGTGACGGAAAAATATTTTTGACATTTACGTCACCGAATATGATACCGCTTTGACAACTATTTTACCTATTTTGTTCCTGTATTTAAATACTGTTGCAGTGACAGCCGGAATCTTTGAACCGTAATGAGAGCGGGAGGTTTGGCGCCTTAAAATCTGATTCAACCCACCATTTCTTTAGAAATGCCTGTACCAAGTCAGGGTCATTACGGTTTTCACAGTTTTCCGGTTGTTGACTGATTTTGTCTGTTATATAATTATGAGTTTTGACTTTCCCTTTGTAAGATTGTTCGGAGTTCGGTAATTTTGTTATTACCCTTATTTAGAACCATTGTCAGAAAGGGAACAAAACATTTACATTTTACATTGAATATATCTGTAGTTAGAGTTGCTATAAGTCCCTTTCTTATTAATAATGGCTTTAAGTAAATAGTTGCTGTGAAAGTTGAAATCTTGCTTGACTACTTATATTTACTTCACTTTAAGTACACGTGGTCAATCACGATTTAATCTTTCCTAGAAACCCATGAAAATTGAAATCTTGATTAACCACTTATATGTACATCACTTTAAATACAAGTGGTCAGTCAAGATTTAAACTGTCATAGCAGTAATATTTAAGGGATTTCTTTTATGAATTTAGGAACTTGTAGCAAGTCAAATAACAAACGTTTCATTGTAAATATATATCTTACTTAAAAGTCTAATCCTTAACACATTTAGGGCTCGTGTGGCTCAATGAGTTAGGTAGCTGAATTACCTAACAACTCATACAAGCCTATCACCAATACGGCGTGAGTTCGCGCCCGACTTTGTAAATTACAAAAGAAGGTGCATTCGACTCGCAGCCGCAAGTGATAAAGTTTACCGGTTGATTGCCTATGGTCGGTGGTTCTCTCCGGGTGCTCCGGCTTCTTCCACCACTAAAACTGGTCGCCATGATACAGCTGAAATATTGCTGAAAGTGGCGTTAAACACAATAAATCAATCAATCTTAACACGTTTAACCTCTGTTTCAGGTCGTGTATTCGGTACTATCAGTGAGTTAGTATTTCTGTTGATGTTAATTCTGATGGGTAAAAGTTATACAATTACCAGGGGAGTTTTGTCTACACAGAGTACTAACTTATTTAACCTCTGTTTCAGGTCGTGTATTCGGTACTGTCAGTGAGTTAGTATTTCTGTTGATGTTAATTCTGATGGGTAAAGGTTATACAATTACCAGAGGAGTTTTGTCTACACAGAGTACTAACTTATTTAACCTCTGTTGCAGGTCGTGTATTCGGTACTGTCAGTGAGTTAGTATTTCTGTTGATGTTAATTCTGATGGGTAAAGGTTATACAATTACCAGAGGAGTTTTGTCTACACAGAGTACTATTGTTATCACAGTATTTTTCTCAGCCTATACAGTGTGTTATGCCGCTGTGTTTATATATGAAGCAGAGGTAATTATTGTGTACTTTAGCTATGCATAGTCAAACCTGTCCATGTGGTCACCTCTATTAAGTCAAACCTGTCCATGTGGCCACCTCTATTAAGTTAAACCTGTCCATGTGGCCACCTCTATTAAGTTAAACCTGTCCATGTGGTCACCTCTATTAAGTCAAACCTGTCCATGTGGCCATCTCTATTAAGTTAAACCTGTCCATGTGGCCACCTCTATTAAGTTAAACCTGTCCATGTGGTCACCTCTATTAAGTCAAACCTGTCCATGTGGTCACCTCTATTAAGTTAAACCTGTCCATGTGGTCACCTCTATTAAGTTAAACCTGTCCATGTGGTCACCTCTATTAAGTCAAACCTGTCCATGTGGTCACCTCTATTAAGTCAAACCTGTCCATGTGGTCACCTCTATTAAGCAGTTACCTGTATTAAAAGGTAACATTTTTCTTATCCTGTCATAGGAAATTTTATATTAATTGAACCTGTTCTAAGAGGTCACCTGTCATATAAGGCCAGTTTTTCTTTGTCCGAATGGTGACCTCTTAATACAGGTTTGACTGTATTATGAATAGAGACAGGGGTGAAGATGTAAATAGTCACGTGTTTTAAATTGCCTCACGAGTTCATATCTCATGTGTTCGGTCGTATTTATCTATATTGTTGATTACATATCAACCATTTTCTTTATTATTGGACATTTAATTCCAATGATAGATTTGATTAGCACTATTTTCGTGTTTATCTTAGTGATCATTGTATCATGTATGTTGTAATCAGGTCTCTATGTTATACAAAAATGCTCCCCAAATTTGATTGAGAACATGATACACACAAAAATACTACGCGGAAAACTAAAGATAGGCAACCCAAACCCCACTAATAACCGGGAGATAACTGACGTAGAAGAGTCGGCTGTACCTGCTCCAATAGTTGCACCCGTCGTGTAACTGCTAAACGACTCGAACATCATCTGATATGAAAATCGTGTTGGACACCACTATGCGTAAATAAATACAAATAGCATAAATAAAACATGAACCTGCTACTAAACAAATGGGGGTTAAGAAAAACATAATATCCTTTTCTACGGAAATCGTACCTGACATTACAAAACGGCAAATAAAAAACATGCTAAGGTGCAAACATTTTTTGAAAGTTAAAGAAAAATTTGAAATCATTGAAATTATTGTTATTGGTGTTTTACATTTTGAACATTTGCTTTCGAATAAAAAAGTAGATATCTAATTTAGTGCACACGACGCGTTTCTGGAATATCCATCATCAGATACGTTTCTGGAATATCCATTATCAGATACGTTTCTGGAATAACCATTATCAGATACGTTTCTGGAATATCCATCATCAGATACGTTTCTGGAATATCCATCATCAGATACGCTTCTGGAATATTCATCATCAGATACGTTTCTGGAATATCCATCATCAGATACGTTTCTGGAATATCCATCATCAGATACGTTTCTGGAATATCCATTATCAGATGCGTTTCTGGAATATCCATCATCAGATACGTTTCTGGAATATCCATCATCAGATACGTTTCTGGAATATCCATCATCAGATACGTTTCTGGAATATCCATCATCAGATACATTTCTGGAATATCCATCGTTAGATACGTTTCTGGAATATCCATCATCAGATACGTTTCTGGAATATCCATCATCAGATACGTTTCTGGAATATCCATCATCAGATACGTTTCTGGAATATCCATCATCAGATACGTTTCTGGAATATCCATCATCAGATACGTTTCTAGAATATCCATTATCAGATACGTTTCTGGAATAACCATTATCAGATACGTTTCTGGAATATCCATCATCAGATACGTTTCTGGAATATCCATTATCAGATACGTTTCTGGAATATCCATCATCAGATACGTTTCTGGAATATCCATCATCAGATACGTTTCTGGAATATCCATCATCAGATACGTTTCTAGAATATCCATCATCAGATACGTTTCTAGAATATCCATCATCAGATACGCTCAAAGTCAAAAAGTTGGAAAAATCAAATAATTTACTAAAAGTCTTTATGATTAAGATATTTAGAGTAAAAATGAAAAACTTATAAATGTAGACATCTTTTTTTCTTACAGAAATTTGACCCTGGAGAGGTTTTATATACCTATGAAAGTCCGCCAGGATACGGATTAATAGCCCTTCGTCTTATTGGCTGGGTGTGGTTTTGTTATTCAGTTTTCTTCACACTGAAGAACTACAAATCAAAATCATTGTTTTATTATCCGTTCTTTATATTCTATACTATTTGGTAAGTACATGCCTTATTTGGTAAGGTACATTATGTTTTCATATTACCATAAAAGGACAATGTACACAATATGTTGTGCCACTTCTTCTACTATGGAAAATACAGTGGGACAACGCTTTGTGTTGTTGACAAACTTCCTTTTCTCATATTTAAGATTATGGTATAAACTATTAATGCGGATCATAGAATAAGGCTGACAATCGGCACACATCAGTTGTTATGCTTAATTCCTGTTAGGTTTAGTGACAACCAGTTGTTATAGCAACAAGACCTTTTGGCTAGCTAGAAACAGTTATTACTTTTCACTACTTTATATAGTATATTCACCATCTTCACTTTTTGGGTAGATAAAAGTAGGCATTATCATTTATATTTATGATTATCTTTTAAACCTCCTTTAAATTCAAATTATTATGCAATTTATTATTTTAAATATTGACAAGAAGGCCCCGTGTGGCATTGATATTTGGTTGTACTAGATACTTGTTAATTGTATGATTGTGTGGCGGACATTTGACGGTGGAGTCAAAATGGTGACTTTTACTAGTTTGACGTCTTCATCAAAAAGACTGCAAGAAAAAACAGTCCTCTTTCCTCACGACCTATTAACAGTCCTCTTTCCTCACGACCTATTAACAGTCCTCTTTCCTCACGACCTATTAACAGTCCTCTTTCCTCACGACCTATTAACAGTCGTCTTTCCTCACGACCTATTAACAGTCCTCTTTCCTCACGACCTATTAACAGTCCTCTTTTCTCACGACCTATTAACAGTCCTCTTTCCTCACGACCTATTAACACTCCTCTTTCCTCACGACCTATTAACAGTCCTCTTTCCTCACGACCTATTAACAGTCCTCTTTTCTCACGACCTATTAACAGTCCTCTTTCCTCACGACCTATTAACAGTCCTCTTTTCTCACGACCTATTAACAGTCCTCTTTCCTCACGACCTATTAACAGTCCTCTCTCTTCACGACCTATTAACAGTCCTCTTTCCTCACGACCTATTAACAGTCCTCTTTCCTCACGACCTATTAACAGTCTTCTTTCCTCACGACCTATTAACAGTCCTCTTTTCTCACGACCTATTAACAGTCCTCTTTTCTCACGACCTATTAACAGTCCTCTTTTCTCACGACCTATTAACAGTCCTCTTTCCTCACGACCTATTAACAGTCCTCTTTCCTCACGACCTATTAACAGTCCTCTTTCCTCACGACCTATTAACAGTCCTCTTTCCTCACGACCTATTAACAGTCCTCTTTCCTCACGACCTATTAACAGTCCTCTTTCCTCACGACCTATTAACAGTCCTCTTTCCTCACGACCTATTAACAGTCCTCTTTCCTCACGACCTATTAACAGTCCTCTTTTCTCACGACCTATTAACAGTCCTCTTTCCTCACGACCTATTAACAGTCCTCTTTCCTCACGACCTATTAACAGTCCTCTTTCCTCACGACCTATTAACAGTCCTCTTTCCTCACGACCTATTAACAGTCCTCTTTTCTCACGACCTATTAACAGTCCTCTTTCCTCACGACCTATTAACAGTCCTCTTTCCTCACGACCTATTAACAGTCCTCTTTCCTCACGACCTATTAACAGTCCTCTTTCCTCACGACCTATTAACAGTCCTCTTTCCTCACGACCTATTAACAGTCCTCTTTCCTCACGACCTATTAACAGTCCTCTTTCCTCACGACCTATTAACACTCCTCTTTCCTCACGACCTATTAACAGTCCTCTTTCCTCACGACCTATTAACACTCCTCTTTCCTCACGACCTATTAACAGTCCTCTTTCCTCACGACCTATTAACAGTCCTCTTTCCTCACGACCTATTAACAGTCCTCTTTCCTCACGACCTATTAACAGTCCTCTTTCCTCACGACCTATTAACAGTCCTCTTTTCTCACGACCTATTAACAGTCCTCTTTCCTCACGACCTATTAACAGTCCTCTTTTCTCACGACCTATTAACAGTCCTCTTTCCTCACGACCTATTAACAGTCCTCTTTTCTCACGACCTATTAACAGTCCTCTTTCCTCACGACCTATTAACAGTCCTCTTTCCTCACGACCTATTAACAGTCCTCTTTTCTCAAGACCTATTGCTAGTACCGTTGGTAGCTTTCTTGGTATTTATTCCTACAAAAGAGAACTGAGCGCAATCAGTATTATTTAATACTGGTTTATATGACCATGTGCATAGTTATAGTTCCATACATTGTTTTGGTTTTCTAACTTTTGGAATCATATTTTGGAGAATTGACTTTAGTTATTAATGTTTAAGTCAATAATTTCAACTATATCCTTGTGGGTTTAGTGTTTTTGTTTGGTTAGGGAAACCATGCTACCCATTCTTGAAATGTTAGATATTCCATGCACCTCTATACAAACGAGAATCGAACAGACATCTTTAGTGGTGACAGACAGTAATGTGTTATTTTAATCTACCTTAGCGTACCATCACGACCAAGACATCTTATTTTAATCTACCTTATCGTACCATCACGACCAAGACATCTTATTTCAATCTACCTTAACGTACCATATAATCACAACCAAGACATCTTATTTTAATCTACCTTAGCGTACCATCACGACCAATGCATCTTATTTTAATCTACCTTAGCGTACGATCACGACCAAGATATCTTATTTCAATCTACCTTAACGTACCATATAATCACAACCAAGACATCTTATTTTAATCTACCTTAACCTACCATCACGACCAAGACATCTTATTTTAATCTACCTTAACGTACCATCACGACAAATACATCTTATTTTAATCTACCTTAGCGTACCATCACGACCAAGATATCTTATTTCAATCTACCTTAACGTACCATATAATCACGACCAAGACATCTTATTTTAATCTACCTTAACGTACCATCACGACCAAGACATCTGATTTTAATCTACCTTAGCGTACCATCACGACCAAGACATCTTATTTTAATCTACCTTAACGTACCATCACGACCAAGATATCTTATTTTAATCTACCTTAACGTAACATATAATCACGACCAAGACATCTTATTTTAATCTACCTTAACGTACCATCACGACCAATACATCTTATATTAATCTACCTTAACGTACCATCACGATCAAGACATCTTATTTTAATCTACCTTAACGTACCATATAATCACGACCAAGACATCTTATTTCAATCTACCTTAACGTATCATATAATCACGACCAAGACATCTTATTTTAATCTACCTTAACGTACCATCACGACCAAGACATCTAATTTTAATCTACCTTAACGTACCATCACGAGCAAGACATCTTATTTTAATCTACCTTAACGTACCATATAATCACGACCAAGACATCTTATTTTAATCTACCTTAACGTACCATCACGACCAAGACATCTTATTTTAATCTACCTTAACGTACCATATAATCACGACCAGGACATCTTATTTTAATCTACCTTAACGTACCATCACGACCAAGACATCTTATTTTAATCTACCTTAACGTACCATATAATCACGACAGAGACATCTTATTTTAATCTACCTTAACGTACCATATAATCACGACCAAGACATCTTATTTCAATCTACCTTAACGTACCATATAATCACGACCAAGACATCTTATTTCAATCTACCTTAACGTACCAAATAATCACAACCAAGACATCTTATTTTAATCTACCTTAACGTACCATCACGACCAAGACATCTTATTTTAATCTACCTTAGCGTACCATCACGACCAAGACATCTTATTTTAAAAGACACATTAGGTATTCAAATGCAACATCAATAACATGTATATGTTACCTTTATTATTAAGACCACTTTTTACTCGAAGTTATAATTTTTTCTCCTCAACATGTTTTAGCTGACCGTATTTTTATATTTTTTGTTTTTTTTTAACAATATTATCAAAGGTTTTTAAATGGTCCTACTGTTATTTAAACAGTATTATAATTTTCTCTCCCTATAAGGTTTTTAGCTGGACCTATTGTTATATTTGTTGTTATTTAAACAGTATTATAATTTTCTCTCCCTATAAGGTTTTTAGCTGGACCTATTCTTATATTTGTTGTTATTTAAACAGTATTATAATTTTCTCTCCCTATAAGGTTTTTAGCTGGACCTATTGTTATATTTGTTGCTATTTAAACAGTATTATAATTTTCTCTCCCTATAAGGTTTTTTGCTGGACCTATTGTTATATTTGTTGTTATTTAAACAGTATTATAATTTTCTCTCCCTAAAAGGTTTTTAGCTGGACCTATTCTTATATTTGTTGTTATTTAAACAGTATTATAATTTTCTCTCCCTAAAAGGTTTTTAGCTGGACCTATTGTTATATTTGTTGTTATTTAAACAGTATTATAATTTTCTCTCCCTATAAGGTTTTTAGCTGGACCTATTCTTATATTTATTGTTATTTAAACAGTATTATAATTTTCTCTCCCTATAAGGTTTTTAGCTGGACCTATTGTTATATTTGTTGTTATTTAAACAGTATTATAATTTTCTCTCCCTATAAGGTTTTTAGCTGGACCTATTGTTATATTTGTTGTTATTTAAACAGTATTATAATTTTCTCTCCCTAAAAGGTTTTTTGCTGGACCTATTGTTATATTCGTTGCTATGTATAGATTGGAACTGTGGACTCGAGAAAAAATCGTTGTGGGTGTAGAAAATTTTGTACAACTTTGTGGTCATTTGTTCTTTTTGGTGAGTTATTGAAACTTTAGGTGTAGGATTTCATCTAGAACTATTTGTTTAGCTACTTTTATGCATAATCTATTCTTTCATCTTGCCTGGGGTATTATATATTCTTTATTTCTATGTATACATGCTATGTTGTATTCTATATCATGTCTATAACCAGATATAATATAAATATCTCTATAGTACGTACATTTAGTTTGTATAAATAATTGTTTATATATATTAATTAATTAAATTATAATATAACTCAGTTCTTGATAAAGACAAACGACCTCTGCTGTTGTTTATATGTCAACCTGGATCAGTGATATTAAGTGTTTATATATCATGCTTGTTACGATATGATTGTAAATTTCTATATATCAGAAATGAAATTTAAATAAATGTAAAAGAATATCACAGGATACAAAAATTTGATTGAAAATATCGTCAAATATAATTAAGATTGTTAACTATTACAATACGTTTCTCTATGTAATTATTGTAACTTCAAAAATAAAAATTAGGAATGATGTCACTTGACCAAACTGGATTAGTTTGTATATATTATTTTAATACTTTGATAGGTTTTGGGTTAATATTATAAACCTATAGTAATCTTAGTGGCCATGTTTTTTTGGGTAGGTTTTGGGTTAAACATATAGTAATCTTAGTGGCCATGTTTTTTTGGGTAGGTTTTGGGTTAAACCTATAGTAATCTTAGTGGCAGTGTTTTTTTGGGTAGGTTTTGGGTTAAACCTATAGTAATCTTAGTGGCCATGGTTTTTTGGGGTAGGTTTTGGGTTAAACCTATAGTAAGTTTAGAGGCCATGTTTTTTTGGGTAGGTTTTAGGTTAAACATATAGTAATCTTAGAGACCATGTTTTTTTGGGTAGGTTTTAGGTTAAACCTATAGTAATCTTAGTGGCCATGTTTTTTGGTAGGTTTTGGGTTAAACCTATAGTAATCTTAGTGACCATGTTTTTGGTAGGTTTTGGGTTAAACCTATAGTAATCTTAGAGGCCATGTTTTTTTGGGTAGGTTTTGGGTTAAACCTATAGTAATCTTAGAGGCCATGTTTTTTTGGGTAGGTTTTGGGTTAAACCTATAGTAATCTTAGAGGCCATGTTTTTTTGGGTAGGTTTTGGGTTAAACCTATAGTAATCTTAGAGGCCATGTTTTTTGGGTAGGGTTTGGGTTAAACCTATAGTAATCTTAGTGGCCATGTTTTTTGGTAGGTTTTGGGTTAAACCTATAGTAATTTTAGTGGCCATGTTTTGGGTAGGTTTTGAGTTAAACCTATAGTAATCTTAGTGGCCATGTTTTTGGTAGGTTTTGGGCTAAACATATAGTAATCTTAGTGGCCATGTGTTTGGTAGGTTTTGGGTTAAACCTATAGTAATCTTAGTGGCCATGTTTTTGGTAGGTTTTGGGTTAAACCTATATCTTAGTGGCCATTTTTTTTGGGGTAGGTTTTGGGTTAAACCTATAGTAATCTTAGTGGCCATGTTTTCGGTAGGTTTTGGGTTAAATCTATAGTAATCTTAGTGGCCATGTTTTGGGTAGGTTTTGAGTTAAACCTATAGTAATCTTAGTGGCCATGTTTTTGGTAGGTTTTGGGTTAAACCTATAGTAATCTTAGTGGCCATGTTTTGGGTAGGTTTTGAGTTAAACCTATAGTAATTTTAGTGGCCATGTTTTGGGTAGGTTTTGAGTTAAACCTATAGTAATCTTAGTGGCCATGTTTTTGGTAGGTTTTGGGCTAAACATATAGTAATCTTAGTGGCCATGTTTTTTTGGGTAGGTTTTAGGTTAAACCTATAGTAATCGTAGAGGCCGTGTTTTTTTGGTAGGTTTTGGGTTAAGCCTATAGTAATCTTAGTGACCATGTTTTTTGGTAGGTTTTGGGTTAAACCTATAGTAATCTTAAAGGCCATGTTTTTTTGGTAGGTTTTGGGTTAAACCTATAGTAATCTTAGAGGCCATGTTTTTTTTGGTAGGTTTTGGGCTAAACCTATAGTAATCTTAGTGGCCATGTTTTTGGTAGGTTTTGGGTTAAACCTATAGTAATCTTAGTGACCATATTTTTTGGTAGGTTTTGGGTTAAACCTATAGTAATCTTAGTGACCATGTTTTTTTGGTAGGTTTTGGGTTAAACCTATAGAAATCTTAGTGGCCATGTTTTTTTGGGGTAGGTTTTGGGTTAAACCTATAGTAATCTTAGTGGCCATGTTTTTGGTAGGTTTTGGGTTAAACCTATAGTAATCTTAGTGACCATGTTTTTGGTAAGTTTTGGGTTAAACCTATAGTAATCTTAGTGATCATGTTTTTTTGGGTAGGTTTTGGGTTAAACCTATAGTAATCTTAGTGGCCATGTTTTTGGTAGGTTTTGGATTAAACCTATTATAATCTTAGAGGCCATGTTTTTTGGGTAGGTTTTGGGTTAAACCTATAGTAATCTTAGAGGCCATGTTTTTTGGGTAGGTTTTGGGTTAAACCTATAGTAATCTTAGTGATCATGCTTTTTTGGGTAGGTTTTGGGCTAAACCTATAGTAATCTTAGTGACCATGTTTTTTTGGTAGGTTTTGGGTTAAACCTATAGTAATCTTAGTGACCATGTTTTGGGGTAGGTTTTGGGTTAACCTATAGTAATCTTAGTGAACATGTTTTTGGTAGGTTTTGGGTTAAACTTATAGTAATCTTAGTGACCATGTTTTATATTGGTAGGTTTTGGGTTAAACCTATAGTAATTTTAGTGACCATGTTTTATATTGGTAGGTTTTGGGTTAAACCTATAGTAATCTTAGTGACCATGTTTTTTGGTAGGTTTTGGGTTAAACCTATAGTAATCTTAGTGGCCGTGTTTTTGGTAGGTTTTGGGTTAAACCTATAGTAATCTTAGTGACCATGTTTTTGGTAGGTTTTGGGTTAAACCTATAGTAATCTTAGTGACCATGTTTTCTTCGGTAGGTTTTGGGTTAAACCTATAGTAATCTTAGTGGCCATGTTTTATATTGGTAGGTTTTGGGTTAAACCTATAGTAATCTTAGTGGCCATGTTTTATATTGGTAGGTTTTGGGGTAAGCCTATAGTAATCTTTGTGACCATGTTTTATATTGATAGGTTTTGGGTTAAACCTATAGTAATCTTAGTGACCATGTTTTTTTGGTAGGTTTTGAGTTAAACCTATAGTAATCTTAGTGACCATGTTTTGTGGTAGGTTTTGAGTTAAACCTATAGTAATCTTAGTGACTATGTTTTTGGTAGGTTTTGGGTTAAACCTATAGTAATCTTAGTGGCCATGTTTTGTGGTAGGTTTTGGGTTAAACCTATAGTAATCTTAGTGACCATGTTTTGGGGTAGGTTTTGGGTTAAACCTATAGTAATCTTAGTGGCCATGTTTTGTGGTAGGTTTTGGGTTAAACCTATAATAATCTTAGTGACCATGTTTTGTGGTAGGTTTTGGGTTAAACCTATAGTAATCTTAGTGACTATGTTTTTGGTAGGTTTTGGGTTAAACCTATAGTAATCTTAGTGGCCATGTTTTGTGGTAGGTTTTGAGTTAAACCTATAGTAATCTTAGTGGCCATGTTTTGGGGTAGGTTTTGGGTTAAACCTATAGTAATCTTAGTGACCATGTTTTTTTGGTAGGTTTTGAGTTAAACCTATAGTAATCTTAGTGACCATGTTTTGTGGTAGGTTTTGGGTTAAACCTATAGTAATCTTAGTGACCATGTTTTGTGGTAGGTTTTGAGTTAAACCTATAGTAATCTTAGTGACTATGTTTTTGGTAGGTTTTGGGTTAAACCTATAGTAATCTTAGTGGCCATGTTTTGTGGTAGGTTTTGAGTTAAACCTATAGTAATCTTAGTGACCATGTTTTATTTTGGTAGGTTTTGGGTTAAACCTATAGTAATCTTAGTGACCATGTTTTATTTTGGTAGGTTTTGGGTTAAACCTATAGTAATCTTAGTGACCATGTTTTATTTTGGTAGGTTTTGGGCTAAACCTATAGTAATCTTAGTGACCATGTTTTATTTTGGTAGGTTTTGGGCTAAACCTATAGTAATCTTAGTGGCCATGTTTGCAATTCCTCAGTGGATGAGAGAGAAAACTGTACATGGGGTAGAATTGTTCTGTATTATTTGTGCACATCTCTTCTTTTTGGTAAGACTCATGCTGAAGATTTATACTTACTTGTTGCCATGTTAACATTTCCTGTTCACTCATCTGTTATGTGTTCACTCATCTGTTATGTGTTTAGCTTCACTATAACTGTTGTTTATTTGTGTGCTAATTTCCCAGTACATTAACATAACACAACTAATATACTATTTATATTAAATTTAATTCCTTATGCTTGAACATAATTATTAATATTTCATTTTAACAGACAATAATCTTATGATATAAAAATACCTGTAATAATGACAGAATAAGATAGTAATAATATTTATTACACACATTCATAAAAACACAAATAAACTATCTAAACAGATGTATAACTAGAACTGTGAGTGACCTCACTGAGTGATATCCCCCCGCTTGCAATACTATGATGTTCAAACTTTGGAATACAGGTATATTAACAAGTTACCTATGAAAAATGAACGGATATGGAGTTATGTCAAGGAGACAACATCCCATCTCCAAAATAAACTAACCAAGAACATACATCTAGGGGTCGCCACAAGGTCTTCAACAAAGTGGGATTGTTTAAAACCAATACGGTTTCATCAGTATACATGAGGATTACAACATTTCCTAACTTTTTTACAAGAGGATATAGGTCACATCAAATGTTATTGATTCAAAATTAGCTTACATCACCTTCCAAATTTTTGACAGGAACCGTATTCCTTCATGCACTTCTGCAGGCAGTGTATTACAACTGTGTAAAGTTACATTTAAATCCAATGAGCTGTTTAGGAGGAGTTGCGCTTACAAGCCCATCTCTCGATACAGAACGTATTTCAGAGTATAAGTTAAATGATCTCCCCTTCCAAATTTTGGACAGCAACCATATTCCTTCATGCACATCTGCAGGTAGTGTATTACAACTGTGTAAAGTTTCATAAAAATCCAATAAGCTGTTTAGGAGGAGTTGCGCTTACAAGGTACATGCCCTCCTTCTTTTCGTGAAAGTACAAGTTGAATTATCTCCCCTTCCAAATTTTGGACAGCGACCATATTTCTTCATGCACATCTGCAGGTAGTGTACTACAACTGTGTAAAGTTTCATAAAAATCCAATAAGCGGTTTAGGAGGAGTTGCGATTACAAGGTACATGGACGGACGGACAGACGGACGAACGGACGGAAGGACAGGGTGATTCCTATATACCCCCTCCCCAAACTTTGTTTGCGGGGGATATAATAACATTGTGAGTTAAAGTTGGAGAAATGGCTAGGGTAAAATACAATCCGCACACAAAACAGTAAAGGATCACACAAAAAACATCTTAATGACTTAAACTCTCACATAATTCATTAACAGCTGTTGATGACTGCTATTTGCAAGTTTTAGACTGGTTCACTGATGTAATGTTTTTACATGAGACAAGGAAACCAGTCTATATTTTCAACTAATAAATTGCTATGTATATTATGAGGTCAAACTAAACAAATGTTCAGAACTATTTAACCATCATTTTCATTGGTGATATCAACACTGATACCTCTCCTGGTGATATCAACACTGATACCTCTCCTTTAGACATAAAGCCAACTAATATCAATATAAAGTTATCACAAAGAGGTTCATAGAGATGACCTTGAAACAGTCATTGTATTGTTATTCTGATAGTCAAATTATAGACTGTCGAAATTATTGTATGTATATTTATAGACTCAAGATTATTACATGTATTTCAATGACTTTATTTTAGATTTTAACTCGACCACAAGCGGCCAATAAGAATTTCCCATACCATGTTAGGACAACGCAGGTAAATAAATAATTTTCTTAAATATTTAGTAATTTCATTAGGTTCAATCCTTATCACGTGGTTATTAAATTAATTGTGATATTCACCGATTTTTTGCTAAGACTGGTGAATATCAGTTCTATATTGAGAAATCGGTGAGTTCCAGTCCGATTCTGTCGAAAATGACCTTAATATTAAAAAAAACATTATTATTATTATTATTATTATTAGCTCATCTGGTTGAAGGGCCATCTGAGCTTTTGCCATCACTTGACGTCCGTTGTTCGTCGTCTGTAATTTTTCCACATTTGAATCTTCTCCTCTGAAACCACTGTAGTCCTCTATTAAAACTGCTCATATAGTTCCGATCTGTTAACAAGAGTGGCCGCTATAGGCGATATTTGTTTCTGGTTGGTCAATTTCTAAAAATCAATTCTGAAACCGCTTGGCCAAATGGACCGAAACTTGGCATGAAGCATCTAGAGGGTCATTTATAAAGATTGCTCATTTCGTCACGATCCGTTAACAAACATGGTCACCGCATAGGCAATTCTTGTTTCTGATTGGTCAATTTCTTTAAAAAAATCATCTCTTCTGAAACTGCTTATCCAAATGAGCCGAAACTTGGTAGGAAGCATCTATGGAAGTTTCTCTATAAGACTTCCTCATTTCATCACGAGTGGACACAAATTTGTCGCCATGACAATTCTTGTTTCTGAAAGAAAAGTAAAAAAAATCTTCTCCTCTGAAACAAGAGGAGCAATGCACTGTTACTTTGCATGAATGATGCACGAGAGATCCTGTACAAAATTGCCATATTTCCTGCCGATCATACAACTAATATGGCCGCCATAGGCGGTTCTTGTTTGCAATTGGCCAATTAAAAAAGTCTTCTCTAAACACATTTGGCCAACTTAATTGAAATTTGGTAGGAAGCACCTATGGAAGGTTCTGTATAAAGTTTCATCAAAACAATAACAAGTGAGCGACACAGGCTCAGCCCACCGAGCCTCTAGTTATTATCAATGTGATTTGTCAAGAAAACGTATTTCCGTAGTAACTATAGAATAAAACGTGAGACAGTATCAACCAATCAAATATCTACATAGCTATGACAATACACACAAACAAAACAAAATTTAAAATACATAAATTTGATCCCGTTGGGAGTGCTCCTGAGATAGGAGGAAAATACCTGTAACAACAACAAGGCGGAATACACTTGTCTTATTCCGAAGAGAATGTTTTATTGTTTTATGAAAAAGAAAGTTTAAAGAAGGTGTAAGGAATTTAGGATAATAATGGATACTTAACCGGTTTCTTTCGGTAGATATTTGTTGTAACCGTCTATTTTACGTCTGATCAATAAAATCAAAATACATTTTAGTCCAGCTCTGATACAACAAAGTTTAATATTTGTTGCTAAAAAAAACACTTTTATTTTTTGCTGTATATGTAGATTGCCAGCCTGACAGGTACAGAAGTTGACGGATTTAATTCATATAACTACAACTCTGGTGTGTTGGGCTCATCACCTTCAGGTCCTGATCTGTCAGATCTATTTGTTACGTCACACTCGCGTAGTACAGATAAACTGGTGACGATGGGTAATGACGATGCTGATTATGAGATGAAGAGTTCAAGGTCACCTTCTGACGCCGGTTTCCAACAATCGCCTCGATATGATAATTTCAAGAGCGTAAGTGAAAATATATTTCAATTGATTTTAGAAAATAAAAGTATTGGCTTTCCAATCCATTCATGACACCTAAGTGGTAATCAGAAGTCCTAAGACAGACAGTACAATGACCAACACCTAAGTGGTAATCAGAAGTCGTAAGTCAACGGACAGACAATACAATGACCAACACCTAAGTGGTAATCAGAAGTCGTAAGACAGACAATACAATGACCAACACCTAAGTGGTAATCAGAAGACGTAAGTCAAAGGACAGACAATACAATGACCAACACCTAAGTGGTAATCAGAAGTCGTAAGTCAAAGGACAGACAATACAATGACCAACACCTAAGTGGTAATCAGAAGACGTAAGACAGACAATACAATGACCAACACCTAAGTGGTAATCAGAAGTCGTAAGTCAAAGGACAGACAATACAATGACCAACACCTAAGTGGTAATCAGAAGTCGTAAGTCAACGGACAGACAATACAATGACCAACACCTAAGTGGTAATCAGAAGTCGTAAGTCAACGGACAGACAATACAATGACCAACACCTAAGTGGTAATCAGAAGTCGTAAGTCAACGGACAGACAATACAATGACCAACACCTAAGTGGTAATCAGAAGTCGTAAGACAGACAATACAATGACCAACACCTAAGTGGTAATCAGAAGACGTAAGTCAAAGGACAGACAATACAATGACCAACACCTAAGTGGTAATCAGAAGTCGTAAGTCAAAGGACAGACAATACAATGACCAACACCTAAGTGGTAATCAGAAGACGTAAGACAGACAATACAATGACCAACACCTAAGTGGTAATCAGAAGTCGTAAGTCAAAGGACAGACAATACAATGACCAACACCTAAGTGGTAATCAGAAATCGTAAGTCAACGGACAGACAATACAATGACCAACACCTAAGTGGTAATCAGAAGTCGTAAGTCAACGGACAGACAATACAATGACCAACACCTAAGTGGTAATCAGAAGTCGTAAGTCAAAGGACAGACAATACAATGACCAACACCTAAGTGGTAATCAGAAGACGTAAGACAGACAATACAATGACCAACACCTAAGTGGTAATCAGAAGTCGTAAGTCAACGGACAGACAATACAATGACCAACACCTAAGTGGTAATCAGAAGTCGGAAGACAGACAGTACAATGACCAACACCTAAGTGGTAATCAGAAGTCGTAAGACAGACAGTACAATGACCAACACCTAAGTGGTAATCAGAAGCCGTAAGTCAAAAGACAGACAATACAATGACCAACACCTAAGTGGTAATCAGACGACGTAAGTCAAAGGACAGACAATACAATGACCAACACCTAAGTGGTAATCAGAAGCCGTAAGTCAAAAGACAGACAGTACAATGACCAACACCTAAGTGGTAATCAGAAGTCGTAAGTCAAAGGACAGACAATACAATGACCAACACCTAAGTGGTAATCAGAAGTCGTAAGTCAACGGACAGACAATACAATGACCAACACCTAAGTGGTAATCAGAAGTCGCAAGTCAACGGACAGACAATACAATGACCAACACCTAAGTGGTAATCAGAAGTCGTAAGTCAACGGACAGACAATACAATGACCAACACCTAAGTGGTAATCAGAAGTCGTAAGTCAGACAATACAATGACCAACACCTAAGTGGTAATCAGAAGTCGTAAGTCAGACAATACAATGACCAACACCTAAGTGGTAATCAGAAGTCCTAAGACAGACAGTACAATGACCAACGCCTAAGTGGTAATCAGAAGACGTAAGTCAAAGGACAGACAATACAATGACCAACACCTAAGTGGTAATCAGAAGACGTAAGACAGACAGTACAATGACCAACACCTAAGTGGTAATCAGAAGACGTAAGTCAAAAGACAGACAATACAATGACCAACACCTAAGTGGTAATCAGACGACGTAAGTCAAAGGACAGACAATACAATGACCAACACCTAAGTGGTAATCAGAAGTCGTAAGTCAACGGACAGACAATACAATGACCAACACCTAAGTGGTAATCAGAAGTCGTAAGTCAACGGACAGACAATACAATGACCAACACCTAAGTGGTAATCAGAAGTCGTAAGTCAAAGGACAGACAATACAATGACCAACACCTAAGTGGTAATCAGAAGTCGTAAGTCAGCGGACAGACAATACAATGACCAACACCTAAGTGGTAATCAGAAGTCGTAAGTCAGACAATACAATGACCAACACCTAAGTGGTAATCAGAAGTCCTAAGACAGACAGTACAATGATCAACACCTAAGTGGTAATCAGAAGACGTAAGTCAAAGGACAGACAATACAATGACCAACACCTAAGTGGTAATCAGAAGTCGTAAGACAGACAATACAATGACCAACACCTAAGTGGTAATCAGAAGTCGTAAGACAGACAGTACAATGACCAACACCTAAGTGGTAATCAGAAGACGTAAGTCAAAAGACAGACAATACAATGACCAACACCTAAGTGGTAATCAGACGACGTAAGTCAAAGGACAGACAATACAATGACCAACACCTAAGTGGTAATCAGAAGACGTAAGACAGACAATACAATGACCAACACCTAAGTGGTAATCAGAAGTCGTAAGTCAACGGACAGACAATACAATGACCAACACCTAAGTGGTAATCAGAAGACGTAAGACAGACAATACAATGACCAACACCGAAGTGGTAATCAGAAGTCCTAAGACAGACAGTACAATGACCAACACCTAAGTGGTAATCAGAAGACGTAAGTCAAAGGACAGACAATACAATGACCAACACCTAAGTGGTAATCAGAAGTCGTAAGTCAGACAATACAATGACCAACACCTAAGTGGTAATCAGAAGACGTAAGACAGACAATACAATGACCAACACCTAAGTGGTAATCAGAAGACGTAAGTCAAAGGACAGACAATACAATGACCAACACCTAAGTGGTAATCAGAAGTCGTAAGACAGACAATACAATGACCAACACCTAAGTGGTAATCAGAAGACGTAAGACAGACAATACAATGACCAACACCTAAGTGGTAATCAGAAGTCGTAAGTCAACGGACAGACAATACAATGACCAACACCTAAGTGGTAATCAGAAGTCGTAAGTCAACGGACAGACAATACAATGACCAACACCTAAGTGGTAATCAGAAGTCGTAAGTCAAAGGACAGACAATACAATGACCAACACCTAAGTGGTAATCAGAAGTAGTAAGTCAACGGACAGACAATACAATGACCAACACCTAAGTGGTAATCAGAAGACGTAAGACAGACAGTACAATGACCAACACCTAAGTGGTAATCAGAAGACGTAAGTCAAAGGACAGACAATACAATGACCAACACCTAAGTGGTAATCAGAAGTCGTAAGTCAAAAGACAGACAATACAATGACCAACACCTAAGTGGTAATCAGAAGACGTAAGTCAAAGGACAGACAATACAATGACCAACACCTAAGTGGTAATCAGAAAACGTAAGTCAACGGACAGACAATACAATGACCAACACCTAAGTGGTAATCAGAAGTCGTAAGTCAGACAATACAATGACCACCACCTAAGTGGTAATCAGAAGTCGTAAGTCAACGGACAGACAATACAATGACCAACACCTAAGTGGTAATCAGAAGTCGTAAGTCAGACAATACAATGACCAACACCTAAGTGGTAATCAGAAGTCGTAAGTCAACGGACAGACAATACAATGACCAACACCTAAGTGGTAATCAGAAGTCGTAAGTCAAAGGACAGACAATACAATGACCAACACCTAAGTGGTAATCAGAAGCCGTAAGTCAAAAGACAGACAATACAATGACCAACACCTAAGTGGTAATCAGAAGTCGTAAGTCAATGGACAGACAATACAATGACCAACACCTAAGTGGTAATCAGAAGTCGTAAGTCAACGGACAGACAATACAATGACCAACACCTAAGTGGTAATCAGAAGTCGTAAGTCAAAAGACAGACAATACAATGACCAACACCTAAGTGGTAATCAGAAGTCGTAAGTCAACGGACATACAATACAATGACCAACACCTAAGTGGTAATCAGAAGCCGTAAGTCAAAAGACAGACAGTACAATGACCAACACCTAAGTGGTAATCAGAAGTCGTAAGTCAAAAGACAGACAATACAATGACCAACACCTAAGTGGTAATCAGAAGTCGTAAGTCAACGGACAGACAATACAATGACCAACACCTAAGTGGTAATCAGAAGCCGTAAGTCAAAAGACAGACAGTACAATGACCAACACCTAAGTGGTAATCAGAAGCCGTAAGTCAACGGACAGACAATACAATGACCAACACCTAAGTGGTAATCAGAAGTCGTAAGTCAACGGACAGACAATACAATGACCAACACCTAAGTGGTAATCAGAAGTCGTAAGTCAACGGACAGACAATACAATGACCAACACCTAAGTGGTAATCAGAAGCCGTAAGTCAACGGACAGACAATACAATGACCAACACCTAAGTGGTAATCAGAAGCCGTAAGTCAACGGACAGACAATACAATGACCAACACCTAAGTGGTAATCAGAAGTCGTAAGACAGACAATGCAATGACCAACAGTAAATGGACTAAAGGAAAAACAACAATCTACAAAACACTACACAGAAAATTAAGAATGAGCAACACGAACCCAACGTAAAACTTGTGATGAATTCCGGTGCTCTGGATTGGGTAGCAGTGCAAGCTCCACTAGTGACACCCGTCGTGTTACTGTTAAACACATAAAGTTGGACACAACTATACATAAATGAATACAAATAACATAGATTTGGAAACAAATTGAAGATACTAAAGGGGTAATCAGTTCCTGCTTCACTAATGGCAGAAAAGACCAAATACAGAGTCAAATAAGTCCATTGATATAACATTTAGTTATTTTAGTTTAAATGTGTGTTATTTTTATTAGAAAAAGTATTTGTGTTAAATGTCGACATTAACACATTTAACAAGTAAAACAGGTTTAATACAATTATCTATTATTGCATTTTTTGTCATCTTTGCAAAATTCGTAAAAAAAACACAAGTGTGGCCTTTTCTATCTTATTTTTAAATCACGACCTTCTCATTCCTCTCTATTACCAATATCAATTTTTACAATCATTTTATCTGTTGTGTTTTCAGAGACCAACTTTTGAAGTGGCTGAACTACCAGCACCAATGTCACCGACGACTGCTGGATCACCGACTGAGGCTTCCTCATCTTTTAACTTCAATAATCTCCCACCACTAAATACTCGTCGTCAGTCTGAGAATCCAAGTAATTTCCGTCATCCTGCTCCTGCTCCACTCAGTAGTGCTTCTTTTAGTGCACGTCGCCATTCGGAGTTTCCGAGTTCTCAACCTCAACTTAGCAGTACATCCTTTCGGAATCTACCACCCATCAGTACACGTGGGAATGCTAACATGACAGGAGAACCTCCATCTAGGAGAAATTTATTTACAATTGGTTGAAATAACATAAATATTTGATTCCAGCAATATTGCATTGTTATACTTTAATCCTAAATGATGGACATTTCAAAACATAAGATTAAAGAATAAATATTTGTTTAAAAAGTTGTTTATCTTAACGTTTGTTCCATTTTTTAATTCGAATATAAAACAAATATGAAATAAACCATAGACAGAGTGATGTAAGAAGAGTTTGAAGATACCAAAGGGAGGTAACCAGAATCTATATATCAAAGAAGAACAGACAACACAATGGCCAAAAGAAAAAGTACAAACAAAGATCTACAAAACATACACATAAAACTAAAGATTGAGTAACACGAACCTTACTAAAAACCGGGGTTGAACTCAGGTGCACCGGAAGGGTAAGCAGTTCCTGCTCCACTATTGGCACCCATCGTGTGAATCTAGTCACAAACCCGGTGATGTCATGAATGAGGAAAGGGACAGGAAATGTTTAGGTGATCTTAGCTGATTTTGATTATCCTGGCCCTTTGGTTTTATTGCTCCCAGATTTTGGCTATCCTGGCCCTTTGTTTTTATTGTTCCCAGATTTTGGCTATCCTGGCCCTTTGTTTTTATTGCTCCCAGATTTTGGCTATCCTGGCCCTTTGTTTTTATTGCTCCCAGATTTTGGCTATCCTGGCCCTTTGTTTTTATTGCTCCCAGATTTTGGCTATCCTGGCCCTTTGGTTTTATTGCTCCCAGATTTTGACTATCCTGGCCCTTTGTTTTTATTGCTCCCAGATTTTGACTATCCTGGCCCTTTGTTTTTTTTGCTCCCAGATTTTGACTATCCTGGCCCTTTGTTTTTATTGCTCCCAGATTTTGGCTAACCTGGCCCTTTGTTTTTATTACTCCAAGATTTTGGCTATCCTGGCCCTTTGGTTTTATTGCTCCCAGATTTTGGCTAACCTGGCCCTTTGTTTTTATAACTCCAAGATTTTGATTATCCTGGCCCTTTGTTTTTATTGCTCCCAGATTTTGGCTATCCTGGCCCTTTGGTTTTATTGCTCCCAGATTTTGACTATCCTGGCCCTTTGGTTTTATTACTCCAAGATTTTGACTATCCTGGCCCTTTGTTTTTATTGCTCCCAGATTTTGACTATCCTGGCCCTTTGTTTTTATTGCTCCCAGATTTTGACTATCCTGGCCCTTTGTTTTTATTGCTCCCAGATTTTGGCTAACCTGGCCCTTTGTTTTTATTACTCCAAGATTTTGGCTATCCTGGCCCTTTGGTTTTATTGCTCCCAGATTTTGGCTAACCTGGCCCTTTGTTTTTATTACTCCAAGATTTTGATTATCCTGGCCTTTTGGTTTTATTGCTCCCAGATTTTGGCTATCCTGGCCCTTTGGTTTTATTGCTCCCAGATTTTGACTATCCTGGCCCTTTGGTTTTATTACTCCAAGATTTTGACTAACCTGGCCCTTTGTTTTTATTACTCCAAGATTTTGACTATCCTGGCCCTTTGGTTTTATTGCTCCCAGATTTTGACTATCCTGGCCCTTTGTTTTTATTACTCCAAGATTTTGATTATCCTGGCCTTTTGGTTTTATTGCTCCCAGATTTTGACTATCCTGGCCCTTTGTTTTTATTGCTCCCAGATTTTGGCTATCTTGGCCCTTTGGTTTTATTGCTCCCAGATTTTGACTATCCTGGCCCTTTGTTTTTATTGCTCTCAGATTTTGGCTATCCTGGCCCTTTCTAATCTTTCGATATTGATCTTACCTGATGAAGGTTATTCCAGAAACATGTCGTTGTGCACTAAATTTGATATCTATGATTTTATTATTAAATATAATTAAGGAATATGTTCAATTTTTGAACAGGTTATACGATATAACATGGTTTGGGGTAGTTTATGCTTAATGAACCGCGAAGCCGTTTATAAAAAGCGTAAACTGTTCCAAACCAGTTTATACAAGTATAACCTGTTCAAAAATTTAACATATTTCTTACAATTTAATTTTTACAACAAAATTTAATGATTCCTTGATTTTAATTAGGATTATTACATGGGACTATTTGAATTTGTTGTTGGCAAATGAATATGTTGGTGACATTACAATACCAACGCAGGTTATTAAGTATAGCCAATGTTGCTCCAGGCGGATCAGCCAATCATATTTCAGTATTCACATCAAATTAAATTATTATATAATATTAGTTGCCGAGGATATTCAGTTCCTACATAATGTAATTATCATTAACACTAAGATTTATTGTTCTTAATTGCACCCTTTGTTCTGACATCTTGACTAGGACAAAAGTATAGAAATATTGAATTGACTCTGGAAAACTTTCCAAAATATGACACATAACTTACAGGTAAGCCTGTGCACGCTTAAGCTACATCCAAAGCAGAAACATGGCATAACAAAGATCCAAGTTCAGAACAATAAATAGTTATCCCAATGAAGGACTTAAATGAAAATATTCAAAGATAAGTAACTATGGAAGCTTGTAGAAAAATATTTATTTAACCAAACATAATCAATGTACTTCTTACAATTGATATTATTGTACCCAAAAGGCTAGACCTCAGTTAGGGTCAGAATTCTTCTTACAATTGATATTATTGTACATGAAAGACTAGACCTCAGTTAGGGTCAGAATTCTTCTTACAATTGATATTATTGTACATGAAAGGCTAGACCTCAGTTAGGTCAGAATTCTTCTTACAATTGATATTATTGTACATGAAAGGCTAGACCTCAGTTAGGTCAGAATTCTTCTTACAATTGATATTATTGTACATGAAAGGCTAGACCTCAGTTAGGGTCGGAATTCTTCTTAAAATTGATATTATTGTACATGAAAGTCTAGACCTCAGTTAGGGTCAGAATTCTTCTTACAATTGATATTATTGTACATGAAAGTCTAGACCTCAGTTAGGGTCAGAATTCTTCTTACAATTGATATTATTGTACATGAAAGGCTAGACCTCAGTTAGGGTCAGAATTCTTCTTACAATTGATATTATTGTACATGAAAGTCTAGACCTCAGTTAGGGTCAGAATTCTTCTTACAATTGATATTATTGTACATGAAAGGCTAGACCTCAGTTAGGGTCGGAATTCTTCTTACAATTGATATTATTGTACATGAAAGTCTAGACCTCAGTTAGGGTCGGAATTCTTCTTACAATTGATATTATTGTACATGAAAGGCTTGACCTCAGTTAGGGTCAGAATTCTTCTTACAATTGATATTATTGTACATGAAAGTCTAGACCTCAGTTAGGGTCAGAATTCTTCTTACAATTGATATTATTGTACATGAAAGGCTAGACCTCAGTTAGGGTCGGAATTCTTCTTACAATTGATATTATTGTACATGAAAGTCTAGACCTCAGTTAGGGTCAGAATTCTTCTTACAATTGATATTATTGTACATGAAAGGCTAGACCTCAGTTAGGGTCAGAATTCTTCTTACAATTGATATTATTGTACATGAAAGTCTAGACCTCAGTTAGGGTCAGAATTCTTCTTACAATTGATATTATTGTACATGAAAGTCTAGACCTCAGTTAGGGTCAGAATTCTTCTTACAATTGATATTATTGTACATGAAAGGCTAGACCTCAGTTAGGGTCAGAATTCTTCTTACAATTGATATTATTGTACATGAAAGTCTAGACCTCAGTTAGGGTCAGAATTCTTCTTACAATTGATATTATTGTACATGAAAGGCTAGACCTCAGTTAGGGTCAGAATTCTTCTTACAATTGATATTATTGTACATGAAAGTCTAGACCTCAGTTAGGGTCAGAATTCTTCTTACAATTGATATTATTGTACATGAAAGGCTAGACCTCAGTTAGGGTCAGAATTCTTCTTACAATTGATATTATTGTACATGAAAGGCTAGACCTCAGTTAGGGTCAGGAATTCTTCTTACAATTGATATTATTGTACATGAAAGTCTAGACCTCAGTTAGGGTCAGAATTCTTCTTACAATTGATATTATTGTACATGAAAGGCTAGACCTCAGTTAGGGTCAGAATTCTTCTTACAATTGATATTATTGTACATGAAAGGCTAGACCTCAGTTAGGGTCAGAATTCTTCTTACAATTGATATTATTGTACATGAAAGGCTAGACCTCAGTTAGGGTCAGAATTCTTCTTACAATTGATATTATTGTACATGAAAGGCTAGACCTCAGTTAGGGTCAGAATTCTTCTTACAATTGATATTATTGTACATGAAAGTCTAGACCTCAGTTAGGGTCAGAATTCTTCTTACAATTGATATTATTGTACATGAAAGGCTAGACCTCAGTTAGGGTCAGAATTCTTCTTACAATTGATATTATTGTACATGAAAGGCTAGACCTCAGTTAGGGTCGGAATTCTTCTTACAATTGATATTATTGTACATGAAAGGCTAGACCTCAGTTAGGGTCAGAATTCTTCTTACAATTGATATTATTGTACATGAAAGGCTAGACCTCAGTTAGGGTCAGAATTCTTCTTACAATTGATATTATTGTACATGAAAGGCTAGACCTCAGTTAGGGTCAGAATTCTTCTTACAATTGATATTATTGTACATGAAAGGCTAGACCTCAGTTAGGGTCAGAATTCTTCTTACAATTGATATTATTGTACATGAAAGGCTAGACCTCAGTTAGGGTCAGAATTCTTCTTACAATTGATATTATTGTACATGAAAGGCTAGACCTCAGTTAGGGTCAGAATTCTTCTTACAATTGATATTATTGTACATGAAAGGCTAGACCTCAGTTAGGGTCAGAATTCTTCTTACAATTGATATTATTGTACATGAAAGGCTAGACCTCAGTTAGGGTCAGAATTCTTCTTACAATTGATATTATTGTACATGAAAGGCTAGACCTCAGTTAGGGTCAGAATTCTTCTTACAATTGATATTATTGTACATGAAAGGCTAGACCTCAGTTAGGGTCAGAATTCTTCTTACAATTGATATTATTGTACATGAAAGGCTAGACCTCAGTTAGGGTCAGAATTCTTCTTACAATTGATATTATTGTACATGAAAGGCTAGACCTCAGTTAGGGTCAGAATTCTTCTTACAATTGATATTATTGTACATGAAAGGCTAGACCTCAGTTAGGGTCAGAATTCTTCTTACAATTGATATTATTGTACATGAAAGGCTAGACCTCAGTTAGGGTCAGAATTCTTCTTACAATTGATATTATTGTACATGAAAGGCTAGACCTCAGTTAGGGTCAGAATTCTTCTTACAATTGATATTATTGTACATGAAAGGCTAGACCTCAGTTAGGGTCAGAATTCTTCTTACAATTGATATTATTGTACATGAAAGGCTAGACCTCAGTTAGGGTCAGAATTCTTCTTACAATTGATATTATTGTACATGAAAGGCTAGACCTCAGTTAGGGTCAGAATTCTTCTTACAATTGATATTATTGTACATGAAAGGCTAGACCTCAGTTAGGGTCAGAATTCTTCTTACAATTGATATTATTGTACATGAAAGGCTAGACCTCAGTTAGGGTCAGAATTCTTCTTACAATTGATATTATTGTACATGAAAGGCTAGACCTCAGTTAGGGTCAGAATTCTTCTTACAATTGATATTATTGTACATGAAAGGCTAGACCTCAGTTAGGGTCAGAATTCTTCTTACAATTGATATTATTGTACATGAAAGGCTAGACCTCAGTTAGGGTCAGAATTCTTCTTACAATTGATATTATTGTACATGAAAGGCTAGACCTCAGTTAGGGTCAGAATTCTTCTTACAATTGATATTATTGTACATGAAAGGCTAGACCTCAGTTAGGGTCAGAATTCTTCTTACAATTGATATTATTGTACATGAAAGGCTAGACCTCAGTTAGGGTCAGAATTCTTCTTACAATTGATATTATTGTACATGAAAGGCTAGACCTCAGTTAGGGTCAGAATTCTTCTTACAATTGATATTATTGTACATGAAAGGCTAGACCTCAGTTAGGGTCAGAATTCTTCTTACAATTGATATTATTGTACATGAAAGGCTAGACCTCAGTTAGGGTCAGAATTCTTCTTACAATTGATATTATTGTACATGAAAGGCTAGACCTCAGTTAGGGTCAGAATTCTTCTTACAATTGATATTATTGTACATGAAAGGCTAGACCTCAGTTAGGGTCAGAATTCTTCTTACAATTGATATTATTGTACATGAAAGGCTAGACCTCAGTTAGGGTCAGAATTCTTCTTACAATTGATATTATTGTACATGAAAGGCTAGACCTCAGTTAGGGTCAGAATTCTTCTTACAATTGATATTATTGTACATGAAAGGCTAGACCTCAGTTAGGGTCAGAATTCTTCTTACAATTGATATTATTGTACATGAAAGGCTAGACCTCAGTTAGGGTCAGAATTCTTCTTACAATTGATATTATTGTACATGAAAGGCTAGACCTCAGTTAGGGTCAGAATTCTTCTTACAATTGATATTATTGTACATGAAAGGCTAGACCTCAGTTAGGGTCAGAATTCTTCTTACAATTGATATTATTGTACATGAAAGGCTAGACCTCAGTTAGGGTCAGAATTCTTCTTACAATTGATATTATTGTACATGAAAGGCTAGACCTCAGTTAGGGTCAGAATTCTTCTTACAATTGATATTATTGTACATGAAAGGCTAGACCTCAGTTAGGGTCAGAATTCTTCTTACAATTGATATTATTGTACATGAAAGGCTAGACCTCAGTTAGGGTCAGAATTCTTCTTACAATTGATATTATTGTACATGAAAGGCTAGACCTCAGTTAGGGTCGGAATTCTTCTTACAATTGATATTATTGTACATGAAAGGCTAGACCTCAGTTAGGGTCAGAATTCTTCTTACAATTGATATTATTGTACATGAAAGGCTAGACCTCAGTTAGGGTCAGAATTCTTCTTACAATTGATATTATTGTACATGAAAGGCTAGACCTCAGTTAGGGTCGGAATTCTTCTTACAATTGATATTATTGTACATGAAAGGCTAGACCTCAGTTAGGGTCGGAATTCTTCTTACAATTGATATTATTGTACATGAAAGGCTAGACCTCAGTTAGGGTCGGAATTCTTCTTACAATTGATATTATTGTACATGAAAGGCTAGACCTCAGTTAGGGTCAGAATTCTTCTTACAATTGATATTATTGTACATGAAAGGCTAGACCTCAGTTAGGGTCAGAATTCTTCTTACAATTGATATTATTGTACATGAAAGGCTAGACCTCAGTTAGGGTCAGAATTCTTCTTACAATTGATATTATTGTACATGAAAGGCTAGACCTCAGTTAGGGTCGGAATTCTTCTTACAATTGATATTATTGTACATGAAAGGCTAGACCTCAGTTAGGGTCAGGAATTCTTCTTACAATTGATATTATTGTACATGAAAGGCTAGACCTCAGTTAGGGTCGGAATTCTTCTTACAATTGATATTATTGTACATGAAAGGCTAGACCTCAGTTAGGGTCAGAATTCTTCTTACAATTGATATTATTGTACATGAAAGGCTAGACCTCAGTTAGGGTCGGAATTCTTCTTACAATTGATATTATTGTACATGAAAGGCTAGACCTCAGTTAGGGTCAGAATTCTTCTTACAATTGATATTATTG